>JADLZK010006221.1:0-60190 GCA_015847255.1 Hyparrhenia diplandra | reverse complement strand
TATACACAAGGGGGAGGGACCTAAGTGCTAAAACACCCAAACCGCTAAGCCTTGGACACTTGCCCATTTTTCATCTCATTTCTTCTTCTTTTCTCTCTCTCTAGAGATCACGGCTCTACTCGCCCTCGGACACTTGTCTATTTTTCACCTCATTCATTTTTAGCATCGCCCAAGACATTTCTCTTTTTCGAAGAATAGATTCTGGGATGTTGAGTTTCTCTTCGCGACGAAATCATAGCAAATCCATTTGTACCATATCATATTTGGCAACTAACTTGGGCTAGATAGAGCATATGCAACCCACCATGAATCGAGGGTCGGGATGAGTAGTTGTTTTAACAGAAGCTTGGTATTACGGCGAGGAATAAAATGATACGCATGCCAAGTATCAATTGGTAGATGGAGTTTTTGCTAAGCGGGTTCAAGTTTTTAGCACTCTAAAGATAAGTCAAAAATTTAATCTTAATAAATTGCGTACCTTTGACTTACGAATCCTCCCCTACACTTGTTTTTGTACCTATTTTTATTTTCTTTTTGCACAAGGACAAAAACAAGTGGAGACATAGACTAATAATATAATAATAAAATTTTTGATTGAACTTATAAATAATTCAAGCATGCGTACACACTTGAAAAGAATTACAAAATATTAGGAAGGAAATACTTGAAATTTAAACTAGTGCGCCTAATATTTGATAAAAGAGGTAGAGCTCTTCTACTCGAAAAAGGTCAATGATGATCCATGAGCGCTCTACCCCCATCTCCTTAGCAGATGAAGCTGAGCTCTCGTGCATGCTAACATGCAAGTCTCATAGCTTCTTCCTAAGGCGGATATTGGCACTATGCCTTTACGCTAACCTCGCCTCCTAAGGGTTTGGATGAAGTTTGAGAGATCTCGGTGATCTTCTTTTTGTACACTTTCGATTGTAGGACCGCTTTGAGGTTCAATATCATCCCCGAAGAATCCTTTTTGGCCGCCCCCGAACTGCGTGGTTTGGGAACCTTCTTCCTCCATTGTCCGCTTTGGCAATTGCTCTAAGGTATAAGGGAAACACGAATCGCCTTTTTGGAAGTAACTGGAGAGATTCGCTAGTTCTTCGTCATAAACTACTATGGTTCCTCTATGGGGACATTCTCCTTGCCGCCTACCTTTCTTTTCTTTGGTGTAGGAATTTTTGCACGGAGGCGCAGGGAGAGCTTGTGGCTTTCTCGGGTTTCTCTTCTCTAAGTGGCTTTGGAGGCGAAGTCATGGCTTCCTCGCTAGTAAATGGTACTAGGAGCCATAGGAGAAAGAGAGCCTGCTGCATGTTCTTGACTTAGAGGAAGAGAATTTGAGAGGAGGAGAAAAGCGAAGGAGAGGTGTGAAGAATGGAGAGGGAGGAGGGTGGATTTTATAGGACAAACACTCCTCTACGTTGTTTCAGCAGTTAAATCTCCTTGGAGCGCTCCTCACCTGCGGGTTATGAGGAAAGAGGAAGGTGATGGGTGAAATCAGCCGAGCGAACCCGACGAGGTCTTGGCTACCTGTCTTGTAAGCACTCCCCAGCGCGCCCCCGTCGAACTTTACGTCTTACATTCGTTTCCTTTTACGAAAAGTTTTTGGGCGGGGTTTTCCGCGAGAAACATTTCCTTTCTTGCTGGATCTCTAATTGATTCTCAAATTTGAATTTTGAAAATAGTTCATGCTTTGATTTAATTTAGAAAGTTAATATTCTTTTGTGTAGCAAATGACGACATAAATTTAATAGAATAAAAGGAAAATAAAAAGGCCAAATAATTAATTAAAAACTGCCATAGATCGCTTTTATATGTTTTACTTATTATTATATATAAACAATATAATTATAACTATTATTATATATTATATTATTTTAAATGCTGATCATTATTAATTCTCAAAGCATAAATCTATCCTGTATCGCAGACTCTTTGGTTAAGATCAGTGCACTCGTCGAGAAGAAAGAGCTTTATAAGAGCGCTGGACTGCTTTACCTTTGTATCTCTCACCAAGGCGTCATCTTGACTTGTGATTGCGCTCGCGGTGGCTACGGCGTGTTGGATGGCGATTGTACTGCTCCTTTCCATTTGCTTCTCAGCCTCTCAGCGAATAATACTACCCGGATTCGGAATAGGAGTACTGTCTCGTATGGCGGACCTCCTTGACTTTGATACTGCGATCATGCCATCTGCGCGCTTCTTTTGTAGAGCTTTGTACATCGCGGGTCATGTACGCCTTCTCTCAGCCATTCTTCTAGTTCGCAGAGATCGGTCTCGGCGGTTCTTCCTGGGCGTCCGCGTCCATATTCCACTTCTTGATGGCCCAATATGGGCTCGTGGCGTTCCAGCTCAAGCGTAAATGGCAAGTTTTGCGTGACGACCGTAGTAGCGCAAACATGCCGAGCTGGGGGCTTTGTATGCTCAGTCCGATATGCCTGTGAGAGGCATCGGGTAGCTGGTCTCTTCCGACTCTTCCCATCGTCGCCGCCTTCCTCGCGAGGATGTTCTCGTGATTTGTTTGTTGGAAGTCGAAGCTTGTCGCTCGCCGTTTCTGCGATGAGAGCGGTAGTAGCAATGTTTGTGCTAAGTGCCGGCAAATCTTTCAAGAATGTCTTGAATGATTTGTCCTTGAAATCGACCCTCCACATCGCGCTGATCACCTACGCGCGCGCATCGAAACGCGGAAGATGATTTCATGGAACATCTTGGCGCGCATGCTTGCCATGCGGCGGCTCGCTGCGTGAGTAGTGCCCTCTACCCGCTTCGGACACGTGAGTCCACTCGCCACCGGGGATATACTCGCAGAATCCTTGGGATCTCACCGGAATGGCAGCAGTCAATGCCCTGGGCTACATCAAATATTTCTATTTGAAGGTTGTAGTGTAGCACTGCATCACGACTGATGATGTTCCCCGCCTTCCGGGCGAAATGTAGCATCTTCTCGATGAACTCTTTCAGGTGATCGACGCGTACATCGCCGCTCGGCGGAGAACCGCGATTGCCAAATTTTGCAGCTTAAAGCGTGCAATACTCCCGCGATGTCCGCATGTGAGGGGAGATGGCTTTTACGCGACATTTCTCGGCTGATCCGCGATTCCTTCCTCCCTCTCTCGGTGGTACGCATCTTCTCGAAAGCAGCCGTCCGCATACACACACGTATGCGGATATGGGCCGTCCCATAGGTGCCGCTTTCGCTCTCCATTTGGAGCCTCCGCTTGTTCTCCCCAGGTGAGTGCGTGATCACGCATCCATGTAATTCGCAATGTTTTGGCGTACTACGGGTTGAAGTGCGTACACCTTGGAGTAGGCATGTCGCCGCTGGTATGATCGCGCGGCACTGGTGGTTCCCGTGCATGTTAGTTACCTGCGTGATACGCCGGCTACAAATGATCCGCTAGCGTATTTTCTACCTCCCTATCTTTTATTTCTATATCAAATTTCTTTGGAGTAGAAAATCCAGGCGGATCAAGCGGTAGGTTTCTCGCGATCCTTTTGGGTGAGAAGGTAGCTTTTAAGAGGCGGCATGGTGCAGTATAAATGAGGTGTTTTCGCCCACTGGCGCAGGATCAAAAACTACTCGGCGGCAGCAAAAGACCTACTCTGCCGGGAGCTCTCCGCCGTGGGCGTAGCCTGCGCTAGGCTCGCTGTGAGTCTGCTAGCATACGCTAGCGACGGCATGCTCTGCTTTTGTCCTTGGTTTGGCCTAGGACCGCACCAACGGCGTGCTAGCCAGCATCGCGACATGACTTTCAAAATGGCAGACGCACCAATCGCTGGATGATGCGGAGCCGGTGATGAGTGCTTTCTTTAGGGTTTCGCGTGCAAGCACTCATCCGTGAAGTCAAAGGGTGCATCCTTGGCTATAGCGAGGCGTAAAGAGGTCTAGCGACGGCGAAAAATCTTTTATGAATCTTCTATAAAACCTGCGTGGCTGGAAACTACGGATACCTTTTGATGTTCACCGGTGGTAGTTTTTCGATAACTTCTATCTTAGCTGTCTACCTCTATCCCCCTCTGGACCGCATGTGCCCAAAACGTCCTTCTCGACCATGAAGTGGCACTTTTCCCGTTAAGTACTAGGGTCCTTTTCTTAGCATATTTGCAAGACGGGTCTAGGTTCTTGAGCGGCTTTCAAAGGTCTTACCATAGACGGAGAAATCGTCCATGAAGACCTCCATGATTTCTTCATCATGTATGCGAAGATAGACATCATGCACCAAAAGAAGCGGCGCATTGGCTACGGCCAAAATGACATTCTACGGTAAGCATAGGTTCCTGTATGGGCATGTGAACGTGGTCTTGCTTCACGGTCATCGAGGTGGGATCGGGAATCCGTGGTAGCCGTAATACCCGTCAAGGAAACGAAGAAAAGAGTGTTTAAGCTAACGTCTAACATTTCATCAATAAAGGGCGCTGAAGTGATCTTTCTTTGTTGCCTTGTTAAGTTTTCTCAGAATCAATACACATTCTCCACTTCGCGTGACTTTGTCTTTTGTGGAAATGAGTTCGTTTTTAGCGTTCTCACGCATCGCTCATTCCTCCCTTTTTTAGGGACTACTTGGACTAGGCTAATCCAATCATCATTGGTAATGCGGGATAGATAATCGGCGTGAAGAAGCTTGAGAACTTCTTCTTCGCACTTCACGCATCGCATTATTGAGCCCGGCTTGGGGTTCTATGATGGGGTACGTCGGGGTCAATAGGTATCGCGACTCGCATAGTAGCTGGAAGCTTTACCCCTTTCCGCATCTTTGAAGGGAATACTCGAAGACTCGTCTATGTTTCTCTAAAGCAGCGGCTATGAGCTGGGTGTAGTCTCCGTCATTACGCTTTATCAGCTATGATGACGACTAGCGTAGAATCGCAAGTTTCAGGGAAGACAGGCGAAGCGTAGGCACTGTAGGGGTTTAAAGCTCAAGCGGAGGCCGAAGTTAGCTCTTTTCCTCTCTTGGGAAGTTCTATGAGTTCCACAGATCGCCCTCTCTCTTCAATGAAGAATTGGGCGCCTTTTTCAAGAATCCGCTTTACGGGTTCTCATATAGCATAACTCGGCTGACCTCCTCAGCGTGATCGTACTCAAAGGAAAGGGTTACGTCTACCGAGAGTTTTAGCTGCAGTAAGCTGGGATAGGAAAACTTTTCTTCAGGTTTGGATAATTCATCGGATGTCGTGGTAGGTCAAGAATCTTTTCCGAGATGCCCGATTAGGATGCCGCAGTCTTGGATATCAAAAACGTGAAAGTCCAAGGATAACTTGACATCCTTTGTGCGTGAAGATTTGTTCATGTATAACCTCACGAAGCTTTCAATGGTGGGTAGTAATGAGGTTGCTTTATGCGCAGAATTCCGTCAGGCCGGGGGTCCTAATGGCTTCGACACTGGGCTTGTGCAAAGGTTTTGGACATTATGTTTATCCCTACAAAGTAGGGTTATACACATGACTTCCAAAACTACCCTCGATATTTTGCAATGGATTGGGTAGAGGCCACTTATCCGAATTTCTTCGAAAGAGGGTCCTTCCTCTCTCGCAAATCCATACATTGCTCATTATAGCCGTGTGCTCCTTAATAGACTCACGGAGGAAAAGTTTTATCCGGGGCTGTTCAGAACTATAGCGGGGCCAGTGGTTTCTTCCATTGTTAGTACTTGAGGTGTCACCGAATTGATCATGAAGGTCAACCTCGAAGAACGGGGAGATCAGTGCATCACGGTCTCGCTTGTGTTACAGTCTCGGCGCAGGGTCTCTTTTATAGGTTTAGCAGGTTAGCGCGCTGTGCCAAGAGACTTCCTCCGCTACTTGCTTGGGTTCTACTCGGATGGGTTCTAGCTGAGGGGTATTCTCCAGAATACGCTTTAGGAGAGCTTCTCCTTCCGGGCTGTGGTTTATGTGAAAATGGATTCTCCTCAGCAGCCTAAATCAAGCGGCGAGGCGCCGTCTCGCTCCAATCCTAGCCATGCCGTAGCTTGCGCGGTTTGAGCTGTGGGCGAGGAGTCCGGGCCGGATCGTGTAAGCGTGGTAAACCCGCCCGAGGCTGCACCTAAGGTTTCACTCTATTTGTCGGAAGTTGAGTATCCTTATCGCAGCCGCGACCGATATCGGTAGAGCGCCATACTGCATGCTGCTTCGCGAGCTCTTCCCGCATTCTCCGCTTTACCAACCCTACGCGTATGGGCGCACTTTCATTGAGTCAGCCCTCGCGGTGAGAGACGTAAACAACTTCCACCTCGTATGCATCATGTGCACGCGCGCAGAATTGTCGTGCAGCCATACCGAGACTGCTCAAACTCCCTTAGGTGATGATAGGTTTTCATATTCAGATCCCGAGGCTCGGGCACGAACCATGGCTATAAAAGCCTGGCGGAGCTCATATTGAGCCGTGATTGGCCATCGATTGGCAGTGGTTCTCTGAGCTCGCCCTTAGGACGGATAGGATTTGGATAGTGGGTTGCTCCATGGGTAACTGAGGGAAACTCTTTTTGGTATTTTGTTTAAAGGATACTACCGATCACGCTAGGTTGACTCGATACCGATATATAACTACGACAATCGTCCCGACATGGCGCCGGAAATGCTTGTTGGTGTTTCTTACGCTCTGAGAGAGATGCATAGCGCGCGCGGAAATACGCTTAGATTTAGCCACTTCACCGTGTGCTTGAGGGTATAGTATTTTACACAAGGACGGGTGCGCGCGGTGGCTCGAGTCTATGTCAACCTAAGGCAAGGGTTTTGTCTCTAAGAGTAGCGAGGGTATCTATAGGCTAAGTTTTCTGCGCTGATTCCTAAAGTCCTGTTGTCTACTATCTTCGCACCGCCTACGCCAAAGAAATGTTGTCCGGCACTAGCACCGCGCCGCACTAACGCGGGGATTTCTGCTGGACGGATAAGGCTTTTTGTCACGTAATTGCCGCTTGCAATTTCAACTGCGGATGCTTGCCAAAAGGTAGGTGAACGCTTAGCCTAAAACAATTCACGCTTGCATCTATTGGTCATAGCTCTTGATGTTGGCCAAGGTTCCTGGCCAAAGAGTTCCTCCACCAAGAACTAACGTGAAAACGATCTACTACCAATCCCGCAGCTCCGCGGCCACCGAAATATATAATGGCGGAAATTAAATAGCCGCAAGATAATCACAAAACTCCTTACCAAAGCGTAAAGCAGGCCGTAGGTATTGAAGCCGGGCGGTAAATCGACAAGTCCGCACCACCTGGCCCTAGGAACCGCCCAATTTACCGGCGAACCGGCAACTCCTGTGCAGAAAGAATCAAGCTTTAACCTAGCCTTTCCTCTCACTCTAGAATTGGGAGATAGAATAGAAGAAGTAGAAGAAGAAGAAGATCTAATTCTACTCTCTTGCACAAGTGGACTTGGTTTCTCCTTTTAATTTTTATTGCTCTATGAAGGGGAGAGAGGGGGTCTGTTTATACACAAGGGGGAGGAACCTAAGTGCTAAAAAACACCCAAACCGATCTAGAAAACCTTCCATACGCCTAAACCGACCATCCCGTCGGTTTCACCAGTTTTGGAAGGTAACAAAACCGCCCCTCGGCCGGCTCGAACCGCTGCCGGGGTGGCGACGCGCATTCGTGGTAGCTGCGATCACCGCCAGGCCGGCTGGCCCTGCCGCAGTCGGGCCCTTGCTTTGAAAGTTGTAAGGTGGACCGGGCCCGGCCCGGTTTCGACGTGCTTTGTTACATTTACGCTTGGGTTTGCCATTTGCTCCTTTGGGCCTTTTTTTTATTTGTTGATTTTGGTTTCTTTTTCTTTGTCTTTGGCCCAAAGTGATCATCCATGAGTTTGTACTCAAGAAGTCCAAATAAACACCAAAACTTTGGAATATGTTTGTTGAAATTTATTTCTAGGTTGTTTTGGTGTTGTGTTGATTCGTGATTTAATTTGTCGCTGGTTACCGTCAAATGCTGCTATATGTTATTTAGATTGTGGAACCATGGCGGTGGATAATTGGACCATAAATCTTGAATTTCATGGAGCAGCTGAAAGAGAGAAACATGTACAAATGGAAATGGATAGAGACAAGATTTGCTACTACTTGATTGATTTGATCGAAAGCAAAGATAGGTACTCATCACCGACCATATATACCGCAAGTGAAAAGATAGCATGGTCAGTAATAGAACAAGATCATGAACTGGATGAAGATACTTAACGAGTGTGAGAGCAACAAGATGATTAGCTTGTTTGTGACAGCGAGAGGCTGGCCACGAAGCGCCTACCAGGTCCCGACAAAGAACCATCCAAATTGGAACCAAAAACCTAAAGGTATTAGAATGAACATATAATTTACTCTTTACTACCATTATCTATACTATTGTTAATTTCTACAAGTATAATGGTTCATTATTCATTAATTTACTTTTCTTGTGGACCCTTAGTGAAAAGAACAAATTAAGTCAGAAATGAGGAAGACAACACATACAAATGGTACACAAAGAGTTACGCCGTTGGTCCGAGGATGGTGAGTCATCTATTCTGAAAAGCGGTATATATGATTCTTTTACATTTAACTTAATACTATTTCTACGCAGGCAAGCTAATCCTGAAAAAAAAACAGCACATAGAGGAAAGGTTTACCTAGCCACCACAAAGAAAAAAGGGGAAAAGGGAAAATGAGCCGCCGGTATGCTACATGCCCATAGGTTGGGTCTTACGGTGCTACTAATGACTTCAAAATATCCTAATAAGGCAAATGTGGCCTATGCAACTCTTGGAGCACTAATTCAGAAGACATTGCTGGTGGAGTCAAGATAGAAACTCAATTCTACAAAGTGTATCAACTGCGATGTATCAAAGATGAGCCATTAGTGAGGCCCATGCCTGCGCAACAATATTGGTGATGCTCAAGCTAAAGGAGTTCCAGAATTGCTTGGCCTTGATGTTTGTATGTTCAAACTACCTTTCCTAACTTTGCATCCATGTATATTTGTGGCTTGTTTTGCAAAGTGTTACAACTTACATTTTCTTTGCAGGTTGAAATGATTAATGGTTGAATTCCTAAATCAATGTGTACAAGAAGAAGAAATGGACTTTAGGGATCCTAGCTAGTTCTTGAATTTTTCTTCTTTGTATGAACTATGTGTGTTTCTCTCTAGAACCACATCAAGTATGTACATATACTACGATTTGTTTTGAACAAGAACTATATGTTTGAAATCATTTCTATAATACATGATCATGTATGATTATGGAAATGTGTGGTTTATGTGATTTCACAATGTCATATTTGTGTGATTATATAATAATCCGTGTGCTACACATGTATAGGTGAAATAAATATTTGTTCCATAATCCGAATATGTTATGATGTAAAATTTAAAAGTGTTACAATAAATATAAAAAGATGTTACAATCCGGAATATATTGCAAACTATATTGTGCTCTACATAACGTACATGTGTTTACTAGAACTAAAAAAGTGTTACAACTCACATCCTCGTAACACAAAGGCTTAATGTTCCAATAGATAAATAAATGTGTTGCAAACTATGTACTCTATCATATTGTGAAGTGTTACTAGAGAAAGAAAAAGTGTTACAACAAAATCATTGTAACACTAAACAAGTGTTATTTGAGAAAGAAAAAAGTGTTACAACAAAATTGTAACACTAAACAAGTGTTCTCAGAAATGAAAAAGTGTTACAACAAAAATCATTGTAACACTAAAGAAGTGTTCCTGTGGACAATATAATGTGTTACAATAAACTTAGTCTATAGTAACATAGGCAATTGGAACACAAAATAAAATGTGTTACTAATGCAGCTAGTAACACTTTTTTCAACCTATAGTAACACAAGTTGGCGTTACTATATCCCCTGTATTTGTAGTAGTATGACTTGTGGCCAAATGACTTCAAATTTTGTAGGGAAGGCGTCATGAGTCATGCTCATCATGATAGTGATGGTATATTTTCCAATGGCCATACTTGGGGCATCGGCGGATGGCGACTAAGTGTGTCATTTCAAATAGATTTCTACCAAATTCACATCGCATACAAATAATGACATCTACATGTGAGACTAGGTTATTTGCATAAGAAATCATTATTTATATGTATGTTAGCTTCCAAATGGAGTACTTGGTTGACGGTTTGACTATGTGAAAATAGGGTATTTCTACCGTCAACAAGATCCCCACACTTTTACATCTTTGCTTGTCCTCGAAAGCAAAGGAGAGAGGCTAGAAGAAAGCATAGACATGACACTTGAGATATTTAACTACCATAAAAGATTATTTCAAAGCATTTCTATGTGAGTGGGATATGTAGGCTGTGTCTATCATATATCCTTGAGAAGTTGGGGAGTGGAATTGGTTCCAAAGTGTGTCACCTTCAAATTCACATCTTAGTACTTGGAGTTTTTGACAAAAGTTTAAAAAGAAAATCACATAGATCACTTAGACTCCTCAAATGGGTACTCTCAAGTCACTTTCAATGGTTGGTAGAGATCCTTACCAAGGCATAGCATGAAAGTGCCTTTTGTTTCATCCTACTTCTATAAAGGTTTATGTGGAGCTTAGGTAGGGATAAACATATGATTGCATACTTGTATTGTATATATTTGCAAAGTCAAAACGGGATCCCAGGAGAAAAGTGTATTATGCTCTTAGATCAGAATGTGCATGTGTGTGGAAAATATGGATAATCTTTGTTTTGCTCTCTATTGGATATGATCTCTATCTTATTATTTTTTGAGACATGGCTATCATATATATACTCTATTTTTTTTACTTGGACCTTCATGTGTCCAACTTTTTTTTATACCTTCATGTGTCGAACTTTTTTTAATACTTTTTTTGTATAGTTCATGTCTCTTTTTTGACTATCTATATATAGAGAGAGATTACAACATTAAAGCATGGAGCATTTAATTAGTGGAAATGGGGAAAAAGCATGTTAAAGTGTACTTCGGTGTAGAAGTAGTATATAGATGTGGAGTGTACGTGATCTTGATCTTTGGGAGCATGATATAATTTTTCAAATAAGGGTCACTAGGTTTGCCAAAAACTCAATACAAATACAAGTAGCATATCTGTGGCTCTGAACATGTATGAACAATGTATATGGCTTTGGTAGGTATTTTCATCATTGAGGAGTACGTGACTAATATGGTTTTTACATTATTTTATCAAAACAAATCTCTCAAGCAATTTCCAATAGAAAAAGGTTGATGCATAAGCTAGAATTATTTCACACTTCACAAATAACTTAGTCAATATGAACTTCCTATAAATATATTTTTCCCACAAACATAAGTATGCAGCCAAGAAATAAACCTTATGATATTTCTATCTAACAGATGTCATGTAGAAATGTTACTTTTCAAAGTTTTTTTTTTTTAGGTGCTTATTCTAGTTTTATTTATAAATTAACAAAAGTACAATAGCAAGAAATATAATCTAAAAATAAATAGAAAATAGGAGGAGAGGAAATTGCAAACCAGTAATGGGCGTGTCCCCGATCTTGATAGGGGGTCTAGGTTCCATGGTGGGCCGGCCGACTACACTTTTGGAGCTCCACCATTAGGCCTCGCGGGTGCTCTTCTTCTTCTCATCACGATAGATCAATCACACCTTTGGCCAGTTTCCAATTTTTTAAAATTGATCGGCCGGGCCGAAAGTGCCTTTTGTGGCCGCCTTCGTGCTCAAATTTTTAATTTGTTCTTGATGGGGAGGTGATCAATGTGGTGGTCCAAACATAGAGATCCTTCACTTGGGTGGCATGGCTTGTGTGCCTTTTTTGTGGCCATTCGGTCTCAATTTTTTTGATTAATTTCTTGATGCGAGGGGTGATCAGCATTGGCTGGTCCGGTTGGGATCCTTCACTTGGGAGGAGTGGTAGGCCACCCCACACTGGCTTTTACCTGATCACGGCACATCGCAAAACATCAAGTCGCGAGGTGTTACGCTGGTGGAAAAACCGTGAGAACTCAATTGTTCATTTTTTTCTTAGATTTCATATGATGGGCGTAACTGGGAACCTCCACTATGTGGAGACAGGGCTTGGGGGCATGCCCGGGTGTGTTTTTGGCATCATGGACACGTTGGCGACCTAAGGTCATCGCGTGGGCCACATCCCGATTCTAAGTTGGTCTCCGATGGGGGTTATGGCTGATGAGTCACGCTCGATGGCGTCACATGATCATGATGTCATTTTGATGGTTATTGGGCACCATGTTGTTTATGGATGGACCCTTGGGTTCGTTGCCCAGGTCGTGGTGGGAGCCAAAGGTGGTGGTGATTATGGTGGTGGTGGTGTAGAAAGTGAGGGAGAGGAAGCAGAAGAGGTATGTGCTTGGCGACTCCCGGTTTGACTCTGACTCGGACCTCCTCATCCATGATAGGGAACCTTACGAACATTAGGTGACCATTACGATGCTAAGTGATCAGGTCAGCGGCCTTTTAAAACCGCGGTCGAACCGATGGTCTAGGCGTGTTCTATAGTCGCGTCTAGAACATACCTCCACCCATCCTCGAGCCAAAAGGCAATTAGGGGGTCGGTAGGCGTGCAAAATCGTGTCGACCCATCCTAATGGTCTAGAATAATCACTATGACTTCCTATACTCAACTCCTATTTTGCGAGCCGGTATTTCGGATGGTCGTGTCGGCGATGTGGGTTTTGACTCAGCGGTCGAACCATTCTTTGGGTTGTCATCTTGGACTCTCCCAAACCGTCCCAAGGGTCCGTGGAGCTCGGAAGCCTCACTTCCTGTGCCGGCCAACCACCTTATTTTTTGGATTTGGGAAAATGGACTCCATTTACACTCATCTCTTTACGCTCTCCTCTACATGTCCTCCAAACTTGGGCCCTATTGGCCAAATTTAGTACATCGGCCGATGTACCTTTGGTAATAACGCACTCAAAAATTTATATGGTAGATACTTCAACTATGTAGATCTAAGAAAAGAGCTAGGGGCATATTTCATATGTAAACTATAAAAATAGGACATGTAGTTTTAGCTTAGTTAAATCATGCGATTATGTATTTTGTCATATCAACTTTTTGGCTGGGCGCGCATGAACGAAGAAATTAAATTGGTGGCCACTTACCTCGCTGGAAGTTGTTATCATACTTTGTTGGATGATGATGGAAGGCCATCTTGATGTTCCTCGCATCTTTCATGTCCCGAGAACTTTGTCTTGAGTTAGATATGAGGATCTTGTCTTTGAGTTGAACCCTTTAATCCTCTTGCCGCGGCATGTCCATATTCTTTCCCTCAGAGATTAGAGGACAACACACACACCCAAAGGGGCAAGTTGGGGTAAAAAGTGTTATCTAGCTAAATTTGATCTTCCATCTTTGGCTAGGCAAGATGCAGAGCTAACATCATCTCAAATGAGGATAAGATTTTGGCATGAGAGGAACTATACTTTCGGGATGCTCACATACCTCCCCACACTTGAAGTTTGCATTGCTAGGCAATAAAACTCAAGTGTGTGGAGAATCAACTTCCTTTTGTGAATGTTCCCTCACAAAAGCTTCTTGATATATTCTGCGACTAATGTAGCTCACATGTGTTCTTACGGCACCACCTATCCATCTTTGTTTTCAATCTCCACGAATGGTTAGCAACCAAAAATACCCGAAGGACAATTTATCCCTAAAAACATGTTCTTGCTTTTTTTATTTAAAAGGAAAATAAAAGGCATCTATGTTAATCGAGGCTATCTCACAGGCAATGCTTTGTCTTTGAGTGAAGCTTCAACCATGGAAACTTCATCTGCAGCTATCTTTGGTGTTGTCATTCCCATCTCACCACCAATCGTTGATGTATCGTGAAGTTTTAAATTTACCAGAGTTAATTGCCTACGAATACGCAATGCTTATGGTAAACATATGCATCTAAAATCAACCTTCTAAACATTTTACAAAAGAGGACCAGAAGCTGGTTGTAGTACTTGTCGCGTACACAGTGCACTAAGCATGGCCCGACTCTAGAGGCATGATCACGACATGGTTCATGTGGTGTACCAAAAATGAAGCTACCATGCTAACAATGGAATCCATTCCTATGAACTCTAAGTTGATGCCTCACAAATTCCATGGCCCATGAATTTTTCAATCTCAAGAGATTCATCATGGCTTCGATGTTGGCTCTCGATCATGGTTACGAAAAGCAACATAGTGCAGACCCGGCGGGAAGAAGCTCAAAGCTTCGACCAAGAGGATGGCGATAGTCCATCTTCACAACTTGATGATGAAAATCTTCAATTCATACTCATGAGGGTAGAAAGTTCTACATCCTCAGCAGTAGGCGGATGATGCAAGCGAGATGGTGCATCATTTCCTCTAGTGGGTTTTACTTGGGAAGAGGCTTGCATGCATAGGATGTTCTAAATAAAAGGTTGGAATTAGATATTGGCTTCCTAAGCTTATCATCTAGGCTCCCTAAAGATGAGTGAAGTTTTTCTAGTGGGTAGCCTTAGGGAGAGGATCAGATTGAGGATATGAAGATGTGAAAGTCAGGACTAATCTAGATACTTGTCTATTATGGTGGTGCAGCACTTCTGCGACACCTCGACATTCAAGAATGTGTCGAAGGATAGCTCTTGAGGCATGTCGGATGGTCCTAGCGAGGACATTGCCCAAAAAATTTCCGCTAGGTGCCATGGCATGATGTTTTACCTCCATGATAGGGTTTACAATGGGCCTCTCGGGAATCCCTCTAATAGAACAAGGAATGATGGTAGAAGGTGAACTATTCAAATTGCTTCCTAAAAGCATGTCACTCCTTCCAACCATTCCTCCTTCATGGCCTCCTCAAAGAGATGCATCGTTAGGAGGATGAGGAGGTAAAGGAGGTACCATAGGCCTAGAGAAAGGTTCTATCGAAGGGTTTTTCAAATGATCGGCATGGGATGTATGATTCCATAAATTTTTCCATCCGTGAGCCCTTGAGATTTATCAAGAAGATTTTCTAGTGGGAAACCTAGGGAAGATCAAAATAGACAATGTCATAGATGTGGAAATCTAATTGTACCTCTATTTTTGTCTATGATGATTGGCACATCCCTAGCGATCCTCAACATTGGAAAAAGGTAGTCTCGAGGGACTTCTAAAGTATCTATTGGTAGGGATCAAAGGCTTGTTACCCACAAGAGTATCCAAAAGGTACTCGAGATATGATACAAAAAGCCTGCAGTAGGGTGCATGAATGGCTTCTATGGTGTTTCCCCTCATGGAACAACGGATCTGGCCGTGATAAATGATCAAGCCGTCTGATTGCTTGAATGTAATAAGGCGTTTAACTCCTTTTGACCACGCCCATTATTGTCTCATGATTCCAAATTAAATTAAAGGGGACTCATAAGGGGTACATCAATGTCATAGGGTCAGCTTTGTTCTAGAGTGATTCAAGGCATTTCTAATGCCTATAGAAGGATTATCCTCTCAAATCGGGAAGAACCCCGAAGGTTGAATTTCTTCTTCCCTCGGTGTTTGTGGTTCGGATAAGGCTCTCTAAAAGAATCATGAGATCTTGAGGTGACGGCTCAAATTCATCTATTGAAGACTCTCATGGATCGACTCAAACTTTAGGTGGGGGTTCATTGTGATCGGTATGGGAAGAAGAGGTTTCTAAGAGGCAATCTAGGTTATCTCTTCTTTCCATTGAGTTTGGTGTTCAAAACGAACCTCCAAAGACGATGTTGGTGTTTCTTAGCATTATAGAGAAATCCGCATGGCGCATCGAAATACCCGTTGCTTAGCACTTCACCCTGGTGGTAAGCGGTGGCATCGTGATTTTACACAAGGGCGATTAGCGATGAGGCTTTTCCCCGGTCCGTGGCCAACCTAAGGCAAGGGTTTGTTTTTCTAAAGTGGCGAGGTATCAGAGGCTAAGTTTTCGAAAGGTTGATTTCTAAAGTCCGCTTGTTCACTTACTTCGGCACCTACCAACGCCCCCAATCAAGCCAAATTTAGACAATTAGCTCTACGGGCCACGGCGAACGTGGGGATTTCAAAGGGACGGTCAAGGCTTCGCGACCCCAGCCGCCTACCCCTCAACCATGGATGCTTTAAAAAAGGTAGGTGAACGCTTAGTCCAAAATACCACGTTTGCACTATTGGTCCTGATTCTTGATGTTGGCCAGGGTTTCCCCGGTCAAAAGAGTTCCTTCACCAAGAACTAACGGCTCTTAATTTATAACAATCTACCAATCCCCGCAAGTCTACAAATAGCCTAGAAAATATCGTGAAAATTAAGTAGCTTCAAAGATAGTCACAAGACTTCTTACCAAAGTGTAAGTAACTGCAGAGGTACAAACGTGTTGAAGGGATGCCAGGTAAGTCCGTGCACTCAGATCCTCCTATAGGGAACCGCGAACAATCGAGGCTTAACCCAACGCTCAGGGTAGAAAGAACAAAGCTTCTTTCTGGCTTTTCCCTCTCTCCTCTCTAGAATTTAGAAGAAGAAGAAGAAGTAGAAGAAGAAGAACTAATTCTACTCTCTTGCACAAGTGGACTGGTTTCTCCTTCGAATTGTTGTTGAGAGAGGTGAAGGAGGGAGCTATTTATACACAAGGGGAGGGGGGCCTAGGGTGCTAAAATCACCAAACCGACCTAGGAACACCTTCCAAATCTGCCAAACCAACCATCCAACGTCGGTAGCTCCATGTAAGGAAGGTATTAAACCGGGCTCCCGGCAGCTGGGCTCGAACTGGCCTCGGCGAGGGTCTTGGTATCCAGTGGTGTCTTGGCGCACCCTATTTGGTCCCATTTGGCTTCGGGCTTTGGCGAGGATGGGCCTCTTGCTGTGAAAAAGTTGTGCGGTGGTCTTGGCCCCCGGCCTCGGGTTTTGACGTTTGTCCTCGGATTCTTGTTTGGGCTTGCCATTTGCTTCTTTGGGCCTTTTTTTCTATTTGTTGGTTTTTACTTCTTTTTCTTTGTATTTTTGGCCCAAAATGATTATTCTTGAGTTGGTACCTGCAAGTCCAAATAAACACCAAAACTTTGGAATATGTTAGTTGAAATCCTATTTCTAGGTTGTTTTGGTGTTGTGTTGACGGTGTTTAATTTGCGCTTGGTTACCGTCAACAAACTCCCCACACTTAGCCCTTTGCCCCCCTCGAAAGTGAAGGCACTGGGACTAAAGTGGTTCAATCTCAAGATGTAAACTTGCATACAAGTTATTCCAGGCCTCACCTGGCCTTGTGAGCATTCATGGTAGCTACCAAGCTATCTTAGAATAATTGAGCAATGGAACGGTTATGAAATCGTTATCTCCTTGCTACTACTCATGTGCAAAAGACTTGGTTGATTTTGAATTTTAAAGATAAAATAGCAATGCTCCATGGTTGATTCTCACATAGTCCTCTTTTGTGTTTCCTTACCAAAGCACTCTACCTCACACTCATCCCATCTTTTTGCAGGGTTTGTGGATCTTTGAGTGAGTGATGCATACGCATACCTTTGTATGTTTTGTCAGGTCAAGCCCTCAGGATCATTGGAGGGAAGGGCCATACCCCTGATAGAAATGTGCAAAAGTGTGTGGGAAAATATTTGTATTTTTGTTTTTTATTTTGTTACTCATGACTCATGATCTCTCTCCTTTCTTTTGTATGCTTTTTGAGAGATACTGAGGCTACTTCTTCTTTTCTTTCTCTCTTTTTTTTTGGAGATGTGGGCTCATTTCCCTCGGACACATGTCCATTTTCATCTCATCGCTTTTCTTTTTGTTTTTAG
This sequence comes from Hyparrhenia diplandra, assembly GCA_015847255.1. Lineage (NCBI taxonomy): Eukaryota > Viridiplantae > Streptophyta > Magnoliopsida > Poales > Poaceae > Hyparrhenia > Hyparrhenia diplandra. The sequence goes on along the minus strand of JADLZK010006221.1, from coordinate 42,498 downwards.
CCTTTGTATCTTCTTGCTTTGCATGATACTTTTTCGATAAATAGAGATGATCATGGTGTAAATTTGATGGAGTATTTATTTTGTGGATGGTAAAGATGCATGTTGTGCGCAATTTTTCATTGTGAGAATTGGCGTGTATTTGTGGGTGTACGCGGTTTTTTAGGATCTTGGGAAAGTATGAGCTTCTCTCAACGCGCATCCATGTGAGCGACAAAAAACTCAATACAACAGGTAGCTATAGCGATATTCAAGTCATTTTTCAGGCTTTGGTAGGATTTGTCTAAGTCAAACCAGGAGCATGCTTTATTTGAATTTTCAAATAAAACGAAGTCTCATTGCATAAGAGAGCAAGTGTCAAGTCATTCTACCATATCTCAAAGCTCAATTGTTTAGATAAACATGGGGTCCCTAACAGGTAGTTACTCAACAAAGTATGGTTTTGGCGAGGAAATAAAGAGTATGCATGCCATTTCTCAATTGGTAGACTAGAGATGGAGCATCAAAAGTTTTGTCTTTTGATATGTTCAAAAATTAAACTTCAAAAACTTTTAGCACATGTGAGAACAAGAGGAGCGTATAAGAGAGAGAGAGAGCTGTGCAAACCACGTTTTTGAAGAGGAAGGAGTAAATGGTAGTTATTCAATCTTGTCCTTCTTTTTATCGCGGAATTGCTTTCGGTGTGTTTTGTGCTTTATGGTAGGGGAGGATCCCAGATAAGTGTGATTGAATGCTTGAGAGATCTCCCCACACTTATTCTTGTATACTGTTTATTTGAACAAAGAAAAGAAAAACAAAAATAAACACATGGCTCCAGAAAGCGGCATGAATACAAGTGGGGCCTTTTATTTTATTTTTATTTTTATTTTATTTTGTTTTTGTTTTTGTTCTATAGCATCAATTATTCCAAGCAAGGCTAACATAAATGAAGCATTGAAAGCACTTATAGCCTTGATTCATCTCCAGCATAAGATATTTCCATAGATCGCGACAACAAAAGCTCTAAGTTCATTAACCAAACTCTACACCATGTCAAAGTTTGATTAAAGAAAGATCATTTTAACCTAAGCACCATGCTTAATTTAAAAGACCTATGAATGTATTACATGTATCCATGTAGGTACACCCAAACTTGAAGCATGTGACATGGTATGGAAAGCATAAAGTTCTATTTCATGGAGAGACGAAAAATATGAGGAATAGACTTAGTGAATATTTATTTTCTTTGCATACCTGAATATACTTACCGCAGCATCATGGACCGAAAACATTGAAGTTTTGGCTATGCGGTTTGCATGATGGCTAGTTTCTGACCGGTGCTTCTCAAGGCTAGGCCACACACTACACACACACAACTTTGTGTTAAAATGGACCATGGGCCTTGGTTGCGGCAAAGGATCAAGAGGGAGCCCTTCTTTGCTTGTTGAGGCAATGGCCCGGTTGGAGTCGAGGGCAACTCACTAGTATGTTTTATAACCATCTTGACCAACTGCTCCTCTCTTCTTTGTTGTTTTTTTTTCTTGTGTGTGGGACCTTCATGTGTCCCTATTTTTTTCTCTTTCCTTTTTTTTCTTTTTTTTCTTTCTATTTCTCTCTCTCTCTTTTTCAACCCCTTTTTTTATTATTTTTTTGGCAAGGTTGGGCTGACATCACCTTTTATTCTCCATCATTTTTTTTATATGACCCCTTGGTGGATGAAACTTGAGGATTATTACTTATCCTTCCCACACTTAGACTTCGTGCAAAGCCCAAGTGTGTAAGGTCTAGGCCCCTCTTGAACATGTTCCATCACCCATGGGCACTCAAAGTTTCTTGTTGATGTAGCCCTCATGTTTTCAAGCATGAGTTGCCCCCTTTGTTCTTCTTAGTCGTTCTCCACCTGAAATGGTTAGCAAATAAGAATACCCAAGGTGCATACTAACTTGATAACATGCTGTTCTTGCTTTTATTAATAAGAGAAAGAGCTTTTTTTTTATGATAGTCAGGGGTATCTCCCGCTAGTTGCTTTGTTTATGGTCATAAGCTTGACTGCGGGAATTCTTCTTCGGGTATTATCAAAGGTGGCGAAGTTCGACTTCTCCACTAAGCAATGATCGTTAAAGATCAAAATTTTGCAAATGATTAGCGCCATCGTGCTACTAAGATCGACAAAACTTGTGATACGAAGACACAAATCCATCCTCTTAAAGAGTTTGTGAACATGGACCAAGAGGAGGTTGGGATCCCCGTAGGAGCATGTGGGTAGCAGATGCAAACCCTAGAGAATTCATATGGGTATGTGAAAGGTGTCTTTACTGGTCATCATGGTGGATAGAAATCGGGTATTCTTCCACCCCGTGACTTGCCCTACCGCTGGAATGGGTTAAGCTCTAGAGTTCTCAACGACCATCATTCCTACCTACTTGGATTGAGCTTAACCCAATCATTTGCGTGGTACGGGATAAATTATCCTGGCGCCAAAGAAGTTTGAGAACTTCCTTCTTCACGACTTCACGCGATCGCATTATTGAGCCCTCTTTGGGGTTCGCACGGATGAAGTCTTTGGAAGGGTCAATAGGTATGCGATGTGTGCAGAAAGTGTTGGGCTTACCCTTTTAGATCTTGTAAGAATACTCAAAGACCGATCTATGCTTCTCTAAAAGCGGCCATGAGTTGGGTTATCTCACGGTCACTAAGTTTATCACTAATGATAACCGGAGTTTGTGTGTCAGCGTTTAGGAAGACATAAGCGTAAAATGTGGGTAGGGGTTTGCTCAAGCGGGCCGAAGCTCATTTCTTCCTCTTTGGGAAGTTCTATGGTTTCCACAGTCGTCCTCTTCTTCTATGAAGAATTGCATCGATTTCTAGGTCCGGTTCTCGGGGTTTTATAGAGCATGATCCTTTGACGTCCTCGGGCGTGTCATACTCATGGAGGGAGTCGTTACGAGTTTTTGGCTCGGTGGCTCGGTGCGGGCAAAGTTTTCCTCCTAGTTTGACATCTAGATCCCTGATTGTGGTAGATTAAGAATCTTTTCAAGGGATGCCCGATTAGGGATGTCAAATCTTGGATATCAAAAATATGAAAATCCAAGAAAGTTTGACATTCCTATGAAGAAGAATCTGGTCGTATAACCTTATGGTATTTTATGATAGTTAGGGGCGCTTATGCGAAAGTCCGATAACTGTGTGGGTTCTAGGTGCTTCCTTGTCAAGCATTCTTTGCGCAAAAGGATTTGGACATGATGTTTATGCCTTTGCCAAAGGGGATTATACATGACCTCCACTACGCCCCTTGATATTTGCAAATGATGGCGTGAGAGATGGTTCAATCAATTTCTTTCAAAAGAGGGCCCTTCCTCTTGCTTAGCCATTCCGTATCATGATAGCGGTTGGCTCCTTTAATAGACTCCCCGGGAGAAAGAGTTCGTCGGGGTGGTTCGGAGCCAACTGGGGCGGTGGTTTCTTCCCATTGTTCGTAATTTGAGGTATTGCCACTGCTCAAGAGGGTCTTCACCAAAAAAGCGGGAGATCCTCGACCAAGCGGTCCTTTGGTTCTAGTTCGTGCTTAGGGTCTCTCTAAAGATGTTTCTGTGTTCGGCAAGAGCGAAAGACTTCCCTCTTGTTTACTTGGTTTCTACGGTGAGATGGGTTCTAAATTCCGGTATTCTCAAGAATCAAACGGGTTTAAGATAGCTGTTGGCCTGTCATTAACTACATATTTTATACCGTCAAGGTATAAAATTACCAAAAAACATAATAGTGATGGGGCTTTTGAGCTAACCATTTCCACAAGTTTTGTACTTCACTTTGTTTCGGCAGGACAATATTTTGGAAACATACATTTTGGGCCAAAAGCAAAGAAAAAGTATAAAGAATAACAAGGCCCTAAATGGACGCATGATCAAAGCAAGGAGAAATGCCCATAAATATGAATATCAACGTATCTATACATAAGCCCAAATTAGAGGCCCAAAATCCAACATGAAATCATACCGGCCGCCCAGGACATGGGTTTAGTATTTTGGGTATAACTTTTTCATAATGGACTCGTTTTGTGTGTTCGCAACCCAAAACGCAGGGGGCTAACGACGAGACGGACGCACACAAAATTTCAGCCCAAACGGCCCACATCTTGGTGCGCCCGCACCCATATGGAGAAAGCGGTTCGAGCCCATCCTTCTCAGGCGGTTCACTACTTTCCAAAAAGTGTGTTGCCACGTGGGATGGCCGGTTGGGGCTTCGATTAGGGAAGGCGTTCAAAGGTCGGTTTGGTTCCTTCCCATATGGGGAGGGACATTTTCCAACAAGCCCCTCTCCTCTACCTATAAAAGAGGCCCTCCTCTTCTCAACACACACCAATTCCATACAAATACAAGGAGAGGAGCCACAAATGTAATAGAGAGGAGAGAGTTCCCATTCTTGTTCTTCTTCACCTCTAGTTCTAATGGAGAGTGAGAGAGGAAAGGCTAGAAGCGGAAGTTTGGTTCCTTCTACACATTCGAGCGTCGGTCCTACCGGTGTCTTGGGGTTCCTAGGAAGTCAGTCTTTCGAGTTGTCGGTACTACGGGCTTAAACGTACCTCTACAAGCTCTTTACACTTTGGTGAAAGCTTGTGATTATCTTTTCCTTATTGTTCTTCAAGTATATTATCTTAGCTTTGTAGACTTGGCGTGAGTTGGTGATAGCCCATCTTCGGGTCGTAACTCTTTGAGAAGGAACTCTTTGACCGGGAACCTTGTATGCACGACCAAGAGTTGTGGACCCGTAGTGCAAACGCGTGGTGTTTGGGCCAGGCGCCTCACCTACCTTGTGGTGCATCCCATGGTTGAGGGGGTAGGCGGCTTGGTCGTGACAAGCCTTGTCCGGCCCCTTGAAATCCCCGCGTTCCGGTGCGGCGGTGCTAGTGCAGGACATCATTCTTTTGAGCGTGGGCGATTGCCCGAGCGAGTAGACAAATGACTTTTAAAATCCCCTCACCAAACCTAAGCCCATAAAAGATACCTCACTATCCATAGTTATCTCCGGGTGACCACGCTCAAAGATTAGAGCCGAAATCGTTCCTCGCGGAAAATACGATACCCCTGAATATTTAGGGTGAAAGCTACAAATCGACAATTTCGATGGCGCCATGGATTTATCTCACGTATTAAGAAACGTCAACAAGCTTTTCTCGAAGCGCGTTCTGCTCTGGAATGGTTGTCGAATTCTCTCTGGCGGGCCTAGAGCACCCGTGTGTTGTATCAAAAAAAAAAAAAAAACAAAAAATAGTTATTTATTTTTCTTTTTTCAAAATAAGCCAAATCCATTTTAAAAACCTTACCTTCAATGGTGGAGTTCAAGAGCCGCGTCTTTTGAACCAAAAAATTTTATGCGGTATGAACCACCTAATTAAAAAAACTTTTTGTTAGGCACTCTCATCTCACGGTGACCATTTTTTGAAAATCTGTATTTGCCACCTACGATTTTTAGGAATTATAATCATGCCTCTCGGCATTTCTAGCATGATCTAAGAAATTCACATGTGAATTTGTTTTACGTTCTCCCTCATAGGGAAAGCAAAACAATAGTACACTATTATCGTGAGGAAATTTGAATGGGGATCGAGAAGAACTCAAAGACAATTTTTGTCTAGCATTCTTCCCCATCAATGCCTACTAAGGACAATCCTCGATCTCAAGTAGGATGAAGGAGTCCATAGGTGCAGCCTAGGCCAGGATTTATAATGTTTATACATGTTGGCTAGACTTGTCGATACCGATGAAAGTGTTGCCTTGCATATCTTTTGTTGAATATTGACATTGATGCTGCCCTATACTTGCCTCGAATGACCATTGGAGGGTCAGGTTGCCGTAAAACCTACAACGGAACATACGAAAACCCTTGAACATCCTAGAGAAGTTTGCTTCTCCCGCTGTAGAACCTATTCCCCTCATATTAAGGGCATGTCAAGCATTGAGGAGCCCTCATCGGTCGAGCCATCCCTCGCATTACGCCATTGGAACCGACCGTTGAGCCCCTCCCTAAACCACCTAACACCGCATGAAGATGAATGCTTAGGGCGCCGAGTTCGCATCAGTGGTCAAGGATAATGGCGAGTAACCTCGTAAACGAGGTGCACTTAGACTTCCATATCTCTCTATCCTTGACTTCAATCTTCTCGCAGGCTACCCTCTAGAAAAAAATTTTATGAAAGACCTATAGAGAGGGAGCCATGATGAGAAGTGGGAAAAGAATGTTTCGCCTCTTACACCTAGACACATCCCAGCTACGAAGCATCTTCCCAACCAAACCTGTTCGAGGAGGCGAAGTTCATAACTCTACTCGTTTTCACCCAAGTTGTTTTTCACATCTTAGTGAAACGTAAAACACCAGCTTACTGTCGCCCTCACGAGCAAGTCATGTCCCTCCTCGGCGCTAAGGCGTGGTTCTTGACAATGGTCAAGATTCAAATGTTAGCCCTTCATGTCACATCTTTTGAGGATAAACCCTCATGTGCCATGGGCATGCAATTTAAGCGGCAACTCTTGAGACCAAGTGGAAATCTGTTTTCGAGCATAACAAGTTGTCAATTGAGACTTCCTACATGCTCACCTTTGGGTCTTCTTGAGTTTGATTTGCTTCTAGCCGAAAGTGCTTCGGCGAAAAATTACAAACTACATCTTGTTCTCTTTGTAAACCTTTTTAAGAATGGTTGCAAGCCTGCGTGGTAGCATGATGACGCTAACGCTGCGGCTTTGAGCTTAATGCTAATTCTTGAGTGGTGAAACGGAAACTTCACCACCATCACCGCGGGATGTTCTCCCCACGGTCAAAGCTTACGACCGCATAAAAAGAAAGCACGCGCGGGAGATAGCCCGGACTATCATAAAAAGAAAGCGAAAAAAAAGTCTTTCTCTCTTCTTATTAATAAAAGCAAGAACATGTTATCAAGTTAGTATGCACCTTCGTATTCTTGTGGCTAACCATTTCGGTGGAGATGCATTGAGAAGAAAAAAAAAGAGGCATGCGGCTGGCTGGAATGGAGGGCTACATCACAAAAAAAAAATGATGCCCATGGATGATGGAAGATGCTCAAGAGGGAGACGGACTTGCACACTTTGACTTTTCACAAAAGTCATAAGTGTGGGGGAAGATGGTGACAATCCATATTGCATCCACCAAGGGATCATACAAAAAAAAAAATGAGGGTGAATAAAAGATGATGTCAATACGCGCTAAAAGAAAAAAAGAAATTGAAAAAAGAAGAGATGAAAAAAAAAGAGATAAAAAAAAAAGAGAGAGAAAAAAAAAAAAAAAAAGAAAAAGGGAGAGAATAAAGAAAAAAAAATATGTTGTTGAAAAAAATATATATATATATATATATATAAAAATAATAATAAGAGAGAGGAGCAGGTTGGTCCTGGCATGGTCCAAGATACATACCAAAGTGTTTGACTCCACCCATCATTGCTTCAACAAGCAAGCTAGGGTTTGTCTCTCATCTTTTGTAAATACCATCAAGACCATGGCCCATGCACATGTGTGTGTGTGGCCTAGCCTTTGAGTGCACCTGGGCAGGGCCATCCAGCAAAACTCCAGCAAATAACCCCGATGCTTCATCGTGATCTTTGTCGAAGTATATCCGTATGCAAGGAAATAAATGTTCACCAAACACTCTTACTGCGTTTTGTCTCCATGAAAATAAAACTTTTATGCTTCCCATGCTGCCATGACGCAGGCTTTGAGTTTGGGTGTAAATTTTACTTGGGCACATGTAATACATTCATAGGTCTTTTTAAAATTGAGCGTGGTGCTTGGGTTAAAAAGATCTCCTTTAATCGAACTTTGACTTGGTGTCGAAGTTAGGTTAATGAACTTAGAGTTTTTTGTCATGATCTTTGGGAGAATCTTATGTTGAGATTATCAAGGCTATGTTTTTCAATGCCTCTTTTATGTTAGCCTTGTTTGGAGTAATGTTGAGGTGAAAAATATATATATATATATATATAAAATAAAAATAAAATAAAATAATAATCATAATAAAAGACTCCCGGTATCCTTGCCGATAGAGCCGTATTAAGTTGTTTTTTGTTTGTTTTCTTTGTTTTAAAATAAAACAGGTATAAGAATAAATGTGGGGAGATCTCAAGCATACAAGCACCTATCCCGAGATCTCCCCAAAGACAAATCTACGGACACCGAAAGCAATTCGATGATGAAGAAGGACAAGGCGAACAACTACCGTAACTCCTTCCCTCTTCAAGCGGTGATTTGTGCTACCCCTCTCTCACATCCTCCATAAAGTTTTGAGGTTAAAATTGAAACAAATCAATTAGACAAAACTTCTTGAGAAAAAAAAACTCCATCTCTAGTCTACCAATTGAGAAATGGCATGCATACTCTTTATTCCCTCAGCCAAAACCATTCTTTGATGAGCAACTACCTTTAGGGACCCCCATGTTCATCTAAACAATTGAAGCTTTGAGATATGATAGAAGGACTTGACACTTGCTCTCTTATGCAATGAGACTTGGTTTTATTTCAAAATTCAAATAAAGCATGCTCACAGTCTGACTTAGACAAATCCTACCAAAGCCCTAATAATGACATGAATATCCACTATAGCTACTTCCCCGCTGTATTGAGTTTTGTCGTGCTCCGTTGATCCTCAACGTTGAGAGAGGCTCATACCCCCCAAGATGGGAAAAATGACACCCATTGATATACGCCAATTCTCACAATGAGAAATTAAGCATAAATATGCACCCCTATCATCCACCAAAATAAATATACTCCATTCATTATACCATGATCATCTCTCCTCGTTTATCAAGAAAAATGCGTAGAGAAAGATACAAAATACCGTAAAAAAAAAAGAAAAAGAATAAGAGATGAAAAATGGACACGCGGTCCGAAAGGCGAGTAGAGCCCACATCTCCAAAAAAAGAAAAAAAAAAAGAAAGAAAAAAAAAAGAAATACAGAAAAGAAAATAGCCTCAGTATCTCTCAAGCATACAAAAAAGAAAGGAGAGATCATGAGTCAAGGATTAACCACAAAAATACCAAAAAATATTTTCCCCACACACTTTTGCACATTTCCCGACCTAGGAGTATGGCCACTCTTTCCAACGATCGAACTTGACCCACAAAACATACAGAGGTAATGCGTATGCATCACTCCACTCAAAAGATCCACAAAACCCTCGCAAAAAGATAGGATGAGTGTGAGCTTAGAGTGCTTTGATAGGAAACACAAAATGAGTGACTATGTGAGAATCAACTATGGACATTGCTATTTTATCTTCAAAAAAAAATCAACCAAGTCTTTGCACATGGTGGTAGCAAGGAATACGATTTCATAATCATGTTCCATTGTTCAATGGCCCAAGAAAATATGGTATACTTTTGAATGCTCAAGCAAAGCGGTGAAGCACGGAATAACTTGTATGCAGGTCACATCTTGGAGATTGAACCACTCTAGTCCCTATACCTTCACTTTCGAGGACGGAGCAAAAGGACTAAGTGTGGGGAGTTTGTTGGCCGGTCATTAACTATATATTTTTATACGAGTCAACATTAGTATAAAATTGGCAAAAACATAATAGTGATAGGGCTTTGAGCTAACCATTTCCATAAGTTTTGGTACTTCACTTGTTTTTCAAAGGACAATGTTGGAAAAATACACATTTTGGGCCAAAAGCAAAGAAAAGTATAAAGAATAACAAGGCCCTAAATGGACATGATCAAAGCAAGAATGCCCATAAATATGAATATCAACATCTATACATAAGCCCGAAATTAGAGGCCCAAATCCAACATGAAAATCATACCGGGCCGCGAGACATGGGTTTAGTATTTTAGGCATAACTTTTTCTCATACGGACTCCGTTTTCAGTGCCGCGACCCACTGAAACGAAGCTAACGGCATTTAGGCAGGACGCGCACACAAAATTCAGCCCAAACGGCCTACATCTTGGTGCGCCCACACCTTTGGCGCGCCAGCGCACCCATATGGAGCGTGTTCGGCCCATCCTTCTTCAGGCGGTTCACTACTTTCCAAAAAGTGTTGCCGTGGGATGGTCGGTTTGAAGGCTGATTAGGAAGGCGTTCCAAGGTCGGTTTGGTTCCTTCCATATGGGGAGGGACATTTTCCAACAAGCCCCCTCTCCTACACCTATAAAAAGAGGCCCTCTCCTCTTCCTCAACACACACCAATTCCGCCAAAACACAGGAGGAGCCAAATGTAATAGAGAGGAGAGAGTTCCATTCTTGTTCTTCTTCCCCTCTAGTTCTAATGGAAGGGAGGAGGAGGGAAAGGGGCTAGAAGGAAGTTTGGTTCCTTCACGGAATTGTCGGTCATTACGGTGTGCAGCGGTTCCTAGGAAGTCGGAGTGCGAGTTGTCGGTACCCGCTTAAACTTGTACCTCTACAAGCTACTTACACTTTGGTGAGAAAGCTTGTGATTATCTTCGCTTATTGTTCTTCAAGTATATCTTAGCCGTTTGTAGACTTGGGATTGGTAGTCGTACCTTCCGGTCGTAACTCTTGGAGAAGGAACTCTTTGACGAGAACTTTGTATCGACTCCAAGAGTTGTGGACGGGTAGTGCAAACGCGGTGTTTGGGCTAGCGCTCACCTACCTTGTGGCGATCCCACGTTGAGGGGGTAGGCGTTTGGTCGCGGACAAGCCTTTGTCCGGCCCCTTTGAAATCCCCCCCACATTCGGGTGCGTGCTAGCTGGCTAATTGCTTCCATTAATCGCTTTGAGCGCGTACGTGCCCGCGAGTACGAGTGTATACCTTAGAAATCCCCCCAAACCTAAGCCCATAAAGATACCTCACTATCCATAGTTATCCCGGGTGACCCCCGCCAAAGATTAGAGCTAAACTGCCCTCGGTGGAAAATAATTTATACTCAATATTTCCTCGGTGAAAGCTACAACCATAATTCCGCGCTTTGCGGATTTACCCGGTGCATTAAGAAACGCCAACAATAGCTTCCCCCTCCGCCGGTGTTTTATGGGAAAAACGACTCCACCGCCGGGCGTGCTCAAGCAAATAGGAGCAGCTTGCCCGGCCCAATCTTAGCCAAAAAATGCTGTAAAAGCACGCGGGTTTGGTATGGATGTGTCCGGGCCGGATCGCGAAGTGAGAACCGTCCTGGCCGCACCCAAGGTTTCCACCCTATTTGTTGAAGTTGAGTATCCTTTGGTCGCAGGCCGCTGACCGATAAAGGGTAGAATGCATACGTAATCTGTTTCAGAGTTCTTCCCATTCTCCGCTTACCAACCCTACGCTATGGGCATACCATTGAGTCGCCTCTCCTCGCTGAGAGAGAGAACGGAAACAACTTCCACCTTCAGCAGGCCGTGCGTGTCATGCCTGCAATTGTCGCAGCCACAGAGCTGCTCAAACTCCCTTTAAGTGATGGTAGGGTTTTTTATATTCCGAGCCCTAAAAAGGCTCGGCCTCTAACCATGGCTATAAAGCCGGATGGAGCCTTGTACTCAAGCTGTGATTGGCTTCGCATTGACGGGTTCTACGAGCTCGCCCTTAGAGAGCGATTGTGATATGTAGGGCAGGCTGCTCCATGAGTACTGTGGACTGTTTTGCATTTTGTTTAAAAGGATACTACCGCTGTGTCGACTAGGCTCAAATATAACTACTTACTAACCGTCACGCGAACGTACCAAAAATGCTTGTTGGTGTTTCTAACTAATACTGTGAGAAAACTGCAAAGCCGCGACGAAATACACTGCTGTAGCACTTCACCCTATACCTATTCTTTACACAAGGACGGTCGCTACAAAGAAAGTTTTTCTCTCGTCCTGCGGTCAACCTAAGGCAAGGGTTTGTTTTCAAGAGTAGCGAGGTATCCGTAGGGCTGTTTTCCAGCAGTTGATTTCTAAAAGTCCATGGTTCATTTACTTCGCACCGCCAACGCCTCAACCGGGTAAGCTCCCATAATTAGCTCTACGTCAGCTACCAACGCGGGGATTTCTAAGGGACGGCTCGTAAGGCCTGGTCACTTCACCCAAATTTCACCCCTCAACCATGGATGCTTTTGGGTGTGCTGTAGGTGAACGCTAGTCCAAACACCACGCTTGCACTATTGGTCACAGTTCTTGATGTTACCAAGGTTCCCCTACCAAAGAAAGCCTTCACCAAGAACTAACGCTTCCAATCTAGACAATCTACCAATCCCGCAAGTCTACAAATGCCAAGAAATATAATGCGAAAATTAAGTAGCTTCAAGATAATCACAAGACTTTCTACCAAAGTGTAAGTAGCTTGCAGAGGTATTAGCTTCCAAGGTAATTTACAAGTCCGCACTCCGTCCCTAGGAACCAAGGAACACCGAGGGGCTTAACCTGCAACTCCGGTAGAAAGAACAAAGCTTCTTTCTTTTTCCTCTCACTCTCTAGAATTTAGAAAAGAAGAAGAAAGAAGTAGAAGAAGAAGAACTAATTCTACTCTCTTGGTACAAGTGGACTGGTTTCTCCTTCAATTGTTGTTGAGAGAGGTGAAGGAGGGAGCTATTTATACACAAGGGAGGGGCCTAAGTGCTAAAATCACCAAACCCACCTAGAACACTCCCTCCAAATCGCCAAACCGAAAGCATCCAACGCCTGCAGAGCCATGGAAGGAAGGTAACAACCGCCAAAAGAGGGTGCGTGCTCACTGTGTGGGCATACAAGTAGCCCTCCGCCGGGCCCGGCCCGCTCGGGCTTTGGCGTGATGGGCCTTTGCCGTGAAAAAGTTGTTCCGGTGGTCTTGGCCCCCGCCCTGGGTTTTGACGCTTTGTCCCGATTCTGTTTGGGCTTGCCATTTGCTTCTTTGGCCTTTTTCTATTTGTTGGTTTTATTTCTTTTCTTTGTATTTTAAGCCCAAAGTGATTATTCTTGAGTTGGTACCTGCAAGTCCAAATAAAACACCAAAAACTTTGGAATATGTTAGTTGAAATCTCTATTTCTAGGTTGTTTTGGTGTTGTGTTGACGCAAGTGTTTAATTTGCGCTTGGTATTACCGGCCAACACACAACGAATGCCTGTGCCCTGTGTAGACCTTTGTCTAAGCACTACAGGCAAAAGATGGCAATGATGCTGAACCTATAGATTCTCTCTCTCTAATTGCCCAAAGTCAAGGAAGCCACGCAGTAAGAATCTATGCATCCAACAGGGAGAACGAAAGTAAATACAGTGCAAGTCATCTCAGCTCTTCCCAATTGTCCACACTCCTCTACCATGTGTGTACCACTCACTCCCTCCTATCTATGAGAGAAAGGAAATTCCACTCTTAAAGTTTCCTGCGCCGCGCCCCCGGGACTACTAAGACGAAATCACGCCTCCTTCTAATCCCTCTAAATGCGATCGCGAGGATCATCGCGCCAATTGCTCCGCAGAACGTCAATGTTAACCGCGCTATAAGGTTGTATCGTAAGTTCGCAAAATTAGATGAAGAAGTTGATGGTTGCTCTAAGACAAACTCACTCTAGGGTAGAGATGCTTTGATAGGAAGGGCTCTTCCCATGGCAGTTTGGAAGTTTATGATAGAAAAGGAAAAAAAATAAAAAGAATGGTAAAAAATAAAAGATAAATACTGCATTTAATTTGATTCTATGTTAAGATAGCTACTGCCTCCTACAGCCGTGCCGTGAAAAGCTTTGTTGGCAAGCTTTAGCGCTACCACTAAAGCCCGATACACCTAAGGATGGCAAACGTAAACCGCAAGCCATGGCTTATCAATGCTTTTCACCGAGTATTCCTGTATTGATTTCACGAGAACGGAAGTGAACTAACGGTTAATCAAGGTTCATCCTATGATGACAAGGTGTGCATTTGTAGTTGAGGATGAGAGGCTTATAGCTAAGATATCCGATAGGCTAGATAGCTAAACGTGGCTTTCCCCTCGTATTAATAGAGAGGCAAGAGAGGTGAGAAGTGGTGAATAAAACCACCACTAAACAAGTCACTATTTTACCGGAGCCTTACCTTTAAGAACTTGCCTATAAACACTTGGTGATCTATACAAAGACCATAATGGTCACCACCTTTATCGCGCTACCACAAATAATCTGTGCAAAGAAGCGTATACACCGCAAGGTATAGCCTAGACACCACATCTACTATAACACTCTATCGCTTCTAACTCAGACTTAGCTATAGGCTAAAGCAAATACTAAAGTAAATGAATACTTAAGGCAAAAGTAAATTGCAAAATTTCAATGAAGAACGAAAGTGAGTAGCTACTTATACTTAAACCCGTATATGCAAAGTATAAAAAATAACTCGGAATGTATTACTTTACTCTAGTAAGTACACCTCAAGCAGAGGTACACCTTTGAGGAGATCACAGACTCCGGCCTCCAAGACTTCCCTCTCTCTCTCTCTACTGACATACTCAAAGGAGTTGTGGCTTTCGCTTGCATTACATTGGAGAGGAGCTCTTCCTGTGGTCATGCCTCTTGGAAGTGAGGAGGTAGGGGGTATTTGAGGCCTGTGGTGGAGTAGGAGCTACCCAGTTTACGCTATTGATCTCAAGGTGGACTCTATCACCCAATCGCTGATCAAAACCACCATACAACCGCCTTTAGGATCAATGGACAAAGCAATTCAAATATGGACAATGGGGAAGGTTGGTGGATGACTTTGGTGGGTTTGGGCTAGGCTCTGGCTTACCCCTACTACTTTGGGCCTTGGCCCACCTCCAAATCCTTCTAGAAGTGTTGTCCACATGTCATAGCTTGCCTTGGAAGGTGGCATGATGAAATTGGGTGGTTGGTCGACCCTCACCATGGCCTCGTGGGCCTTTGGGTCCATGACATTGGTCCCACCACCATTGACCTTGTCTTGTGGTGGGAACTTGTCGTGACATCTATTTTTGTACCAACACGATCACTACAAGAAATGTGATATTTTATGACAATAAATTTTATGATTTATTAAAGAATTATCACCAGTATAATGTAAATATACTATGACGATAAAATTTAGTGTCGTCATAAATTCATGAGCCCTTCAACAATTTATGACGATCGTTGTTTTGGTCAAGCAAAGATGCCCACACATCATGGAAATATCACCATGAGCAACTAATCGAGGGTTATGTTTCTTTTGAAAATCGTGCGAAGTGTTTTTTAGATCTGTTTCGCGTCATTGTTTGTTAATTCTAACATGACAGTTCCCAGCCCTCCCATTACATGATATATGTTATTAAAATGAATATACCCCGGCCACATCGACCATTCCCCAAAATCCCACACCAATTCAACGCTAACATTAACCAAATTGGCCATACTGCAAGAGGGCGGTCAGCGAAGCTACGACCTACATACGTAGGTCGGCCATGCTGGTGTGCCCGGGTGGTTATGCAATGCTGGGCAATGTGGGTAGTTCAGCTGGTGGCCCGGGTGTAGCACAACGGGCCGGGGAAGGCGGCTGATCCTGGCCACTTGAAGCTAGGCTATGTATGCGCTCTGGCGCAGAGCGCTAGCCACAAGCTTCAAGGGCGGAAGAGCGCAAGGGTCGGCACGCGGATCAAGCGTGGGATGGGCGCCGGGCGAGCGTGGCTAGTCGGGTGACCGAAAGGCCGGTGGGTGGCGCCATTGAGCCTCGCCGGGCACAAAGTGCCAGAGGCCACCGACCACCGCGGCGAGGCTCCAGCGACCGCCCGGACGAGGTTGGGCCACCACCAACGACGACGACGGCAATGAATTAGGCACTCCCTTCCCCCATTCTGTTCCTCTGGAGTTGAGGAAACTAGCCCGCATCATTTCTCCGCTCCAGCCACCGCCCCACATGATCTTCAGCCATGACCAAGTGGGGGAAGCCTGCAAGTCCATCATTGGGTACTCAGAGCCTCCAAATTTCATGGTGGCCTCGAGCCGTGATCCACTTGGTGAGGAGACCAGGGCTACCCCTTGATCCCATGCCCTGAATGTGGAATGGCGAGGTGATAGAGAAAGCAAATAAATAAGGAGACGACTCCATAACTTCCCGCGGCTTTCGTTCTTCAAATGTCCGGGCTAAAACTCTGGAGCATGCACTTGATTGAATTGAGTTGAGAACATATTCATCCCTATACATCCAAATTTTTGTGTTAATGGAATGTTTTTTCATTGTTGTAGTTTTCTAAGCAAAGGGGTTCTATAGATTCCAAAGGCAGATTTGGCCAAGCCGGGTGGAGCTTGGCATTGTCATAATTCACAAAGTCCCCAAAGAAGACCTAGGAAGTCGGGTTTTAAGAGGAAGCGCAGGCATCATCTCAAGAATGGACAAGAAAAAATGCAGGTTGCTAAAAGGAAGACAAAATGTTGAGGCCAAGTTTGAGAATCTGATGTGGAAGTTTAACCTTTTGATGTATGCCTGCCTTGCTTTTGTGTTCGTGCATGTTGGAGGCAAACCGAATGAGAAGTTGAGTGCATAATATAATGAGTTGCTTGTGTTCATGTATGTTGAGGCCATTCTTTGCTTGTAGCCAGTGTGTTCAAGTAGGGAAACTAAATGGGACGCCGTGAGGCAAACCGAATGATGAATTGAACCTTGTGCTAAATTTCTATTTGCACTTGTTATGAAGTATGGGCCTTTGTGCTCTTGACATCCAAGTAGTGCATTTGAGGAATGTTGGAAAAATCACCCTTCCGGTTTGATGTAACCTATTTAGATTAAATGCAGCATGTATGTAACTTTGCAAAAGATGTATCTATTGTGACAGATTTTGTACTTTCCATGACATAGTCTTTGGTCATAAAAACTCTAGAAAAATATACTATGATAATTTCTCGGCATTCCATGACATTGTCATGTGGTAAAAAATAAAAAATAATATATATGACTCAGAATCCCAGAGATGCAAATACATTCACAGACATACAAAGAAATAGGTCCACAAAAGCAATAAAGATAATTCAAAAGTTACAGATTCAATCGATACAAGTTCATAGTTCACAATAATACTAGAAGTGCAAAGAGCATAATTCAAATACAACAAGTTCATGCTTCGCAAAGCTATAGAAATGGAAAGATCACCAACATCACCGCCTTCTCCGAATCATGTCTTCACCGACTATGGTACTCAAGGAAGGTGTGTCATCATCTTCATCTCCATCTTCATCTTCATCTACATAGCCAAGCCTAAACATGTTGAGGTATTATGTTTTTTCCAATGGATGCTCGTGATTTAGGTCCTACCAATAGGGCTACCGTTCATTCCTCCATGTGCAACAAATCCATATCGATGAATGTCTCCCAATCGCACCATCTTTAGTTGAAATATGCCCTTGGTATGCCTCCCCGACTTCTCATATCCGAATTTGTTCATGGACCGTTGGGTTTGTCCGTCTCCCCATTATCATACACGCACGGTGTCCAAATTTTGTAGCACTCGCCAACTAGGACCAAACTTTGTATCTTCTAAGAAAAATACCAAAGGAAGCATCTACGTACCATAATGAAAGGATCATTCTTTGTACCATCGGCCCTCAATGTTTATGCTCTTGAAGTAACCATCATCTTTCATCCGGTATGTCCTTCCCTCAAGATTGTAATTATTTTCACACCTAAGTAAGACAACAGTTCTTACTCCCATGGTCGCTCTTATTGTAAGTCAACCTCAATGATCTCGCGGATTGTCCCATAGTAGTCAATTGTGTCATTACCGGAGTACCCTCGACTTTTAATGGTAGAGTTTTGTGTCTTCTTGTGTTCATCACGTGCAATAGTGTGTGGTACCGTACCCCATTGATTGTACAGTGTGTAAATTTTTAACGCACACGCTGGATCCTGGCCGGGTATGCTAGTGAGTAAGTCTTCATCAATATGTGTTGTGCCTTCATATTTCAATTTGGTAACTTGCAGTTGAGGACATAAACAAATAGTGAGTTTCAAAAATGTATTATATCATGAATTATGAAGTCATGTTATAGAAGAAGTAGCACACATGATTCTAACCATGCAAAAGAAATTGTGTTGACATCACTTGTTCAACATCATTGACCTCTTGGCTCTACTAATTCTCGCCTCATACAAACCAAGTACAAACAAGAACAATATTAATGTTTTGTGACACTAGTATTGAATAAAAAGATGGTTTAGCTAAAATTACAGTAAGTACTCACTCTTTTGTATTCTTGAACCTCTTCGCAGAAGCTATTTAGAACAAAAACCAAACCATGGAGTCATAGTCTTTGTCTTTGTAATGAAGTTTTGAAGCACCCAACAAAGTTAACACCATGACTAAAAATAGAGTAACCATCATGTGAGATGTCCGTATGCATCTAAGTTTCTTTCGTGCCTAGTAAACCTATCAATGATGTCATTGAAATATGCCGAAAATCGGGTCATACGCCATAGGCAAAGGTATGCCTCAAAGAATAGATCCTTCAGGTCTTGCTTGATTGGCGACAAAGCTGCCTTTTAAAGGTGCCCAATCTTCTCAATGGGATACATCCATCCATATCCGACCGCCCCTAAGGAGTGCCTCTAAGGTAGGTGTACCGCTAGGTGAACCATAACATCAAGAATGCCGGAGGATATATTTTTTCTAGCTTGTAGAGGATAAGCACAATATCTTCCTTCATCTGATGTAGTGCATCAATGTTGGTATATCTTATAGTATAATTTTTATAAAAACATCTAAACATGAAATAAGGGCTTAAAATAAATATTAACATAGTATAGGGGTCTAACCATAGTAATTCCATGAGTTTTTGTAATTTATATATTTAATGTGGGCTAAAACAGATAAAAAGTAGGTAAAAGCCCGTGAGTTTGCATCCCATAATGCATGAGTTTTGTATTTTATCTCTATCGCTTTGCAGAGATATCATGCTTATATTATTATATAGATTTCAAGTGGCATATCAAGAATACCATACACGCATTTCTTTGAGCATTGCCGCTTAGGGTGACAAATGTGACTAGTACATAGGTAATGCTAGGAATGTGTGGTACATCTTTTGTGCATATCCCGGGTGAGATTAACCTACCTCACGGATACAATGGTGCTGAGATATACACCCATGACTAATTCCGCCTAACTCTTTTTTAACCCCTCGATCGACTTTTTACCGAATGTGAGATTAACTCCACATCCAGTGCTAACTTGTTTTAGATAGATACCATTATACATTTCTCATACCGTCTCAAGTTGATCTAATCCATCCTTTATGGTGATTGGCGCTAAGAAATGTCAACAAGTATTTCCCTGGCGCCAAGCAGGGAAGGTGCCACCAAACGCAATGCATACATATGGATAGATTGGATATCACTTGCATCATGTAAGGTATTGAGGACCCATTAGTCATTACTCAAACAGATTACCCTTGTTTTGTCTACTTGTGTTTATCTTATGCAGTAATGAATGAATTGAGTGGTCAACCTATAATTATATATTCAAGATCCAGAAGTATTAATCGTAAGACAAGATCCAAGCTTAGGAAAACTCCAAAACCTTCCTCGTCTGGACGATCATTAATCAAGGTGAAGCTTAACACCAATTTTGAGGCCATGGCTGATGTAAGACACTATGTGAGTTCACTATTTCAACTACGCCAATTAGGGTCGGGCAGCATTGAGATTGGGGACAATGACTTTCAACTCAAGCTTGGGCTCAACAACATGGTACAAGCTTTTCAATTTTGTGGAAAGGCACATGAAGATGAGACCCATCTCCAAATCGGTTTTCGTGGAAATCTACAAGACTTGCAACATTAAGAGAGTACCAAGAGACGCATATCCTACTCCCTACTTCCCCCATTCTCACTTTGGGAAAGGCGGCAAAGGGTTCCACGCTACCAAAGAGAAGAAACAATTCACCGTCACCTTCTACCGCCTTCCCAATCAAGTTCTTCCTATAGGCAAGCAAATGCCTTACTTATGAGAAGATATCCAATTTTTAGCAACAAAGACAAACGGTAATCCATCCCTAAAGTTTGGGAACACTTCCAAGAGTATATTTCCGAATGTCCACATCATGGGATGGAGAAGTGGCTACTTATGCAAAATTTTCTACCACGAAGTGTCAATATTAGTACCGTGAGACCATGGATGGTAGCCGGCTGGCAAGCCTTCCTATCACGTTACACCTTACCAAAAGATCGAAATTGTGAGAAGATGGCTTCCATCCGTAGTTGAACAAAAGAACATCTACCCCACAAGAGAGCGTATGAATGCACCAAGTTAAGGAGGTAGACATGTTGTCTACCAAGATGGACCTAACAAATGAAGAAGCTCAAAGAGAGAGCCCTCGAGAAGAAGGTGGTAACATTTGGGCATACATGCAATAAATACCCGTAGATTGTAGAGGATGTGAACTACACCAACAATAACAACAATTATCATCCTCAACAAAAATCAAGGTTGAACCAACAGAGGCTTAAGTACCAAGGTAACTATGCAGGTAATTCTCAAGGTAACAATTTCAATAATTACAATCAGCCTTCCCTTGAGAGACCTCATCCTAAACCAAGGTAAGACCATGGAGAACCTATCCTCAAGTTAGCTTCCAAAGGATAAAATGCTAGAAACCATAAATATTAAAATGGATAGCTTTTTCTTCTTCATTTAAGAATCATCATAGCTACAATAAAATGGTAGAGTCCTCGTGATTTCATCCTGGCTACATCTGCTCAACTAACCACACCGTGTAAGATTCCGGGCCAAATGGAAGAATTAGAATCAGCAAAATCTTGTTGATGTATTCAATGCGTGCTTCTACTTCAAAAGAGCTTTGAAAGAAGGGATGAAAGGACTAATTCCCTACCACCTAAGAAAGGAGATCCACGGAGGCATCATCCCCATCAAATTGACCTACACCATTGAGGCCACACTATGTGACTTTGGCTCAAGCATCAAACATCATGCCTAAGGTAATTTATGAGAAAATTCATGTTGACCCATTATTGTATACAACCATGTAAGTGCCAGTAAAATTGCGTAATTACTTTGTATACCCCAAAGCAATACTTGAAGATGTGAGTGTATGGGTTGGATTACTCATGTGTGCTAGCAGAATTTGGCGGGGTTATTGGAAACAAGAGGAGATGAAAGGGCACCAATCATATTAGGGGTCAATCATTCTTGAGCACGCCAAAGCCATCATCTACACCAACAAATTCAAAAAATCAAGCTTCACCATCAAGGGGAGAAAGGGGAAATTCAACTTCAAGAACAAGACACTCACAAAATTTTGCTCACCCACGCACTTCATACCTCTCTATGAGATCGCACACCAGAGATCAAGATCAACCGAGAAGGAAGAACAAGAATAAGAACAAGAAGGCTCAAATTACAAAAGTAATCAACCCGGCACACCCGAACATGATTATCAACTCAGATTCCAACGCCAATGCGAAACTAGAAGATCCGTGTCCCAACCATAGCATGCTCCATCAACCAGCTTGACCTTCAATAACACATATTGTGGCACAAGGATCCTGACACCAAATGGCAAAGGTAACGATGAATTCATATTTGGTAAAACGCCTTTGTACCCAACATATGTGCAAATGCAGATGATAACCAATCATTCCAATTTCTAGAAGGAATTGCTGAGACGCACTTATACAGATCAATGAGCACTATGTCCTCACCGACTTCCTAGTCGTGGACATGGGGAAGAAGAACAGATCCACCACTGCGGCCGGGAAACCTTCCTCAACACCACGCGACGCCTATCATCTACATCCGATTGACAGATCCACTTCAAATTCCCTACGTAAAAGGTATGTTTTGTACTTCAATAGCTATATTGATTATGAAATGTACCAAGGAAGAATGTGTCAGCCTGCCACCACCAAAGGAACCAACTTTGAAGATCCAAGAGGAAGAAGAAGAGGAGAAAATAGAAGAACCAATCACTCCAGAGAATAGCCCACCAGCTAAACAAAGGTGGAGGAAAAAAAAGAAGACATCTCCTAGTACATCATCAAGAAACATCAATCGAATCATCACCGCCACCATGTGCATAACCGACGCACCCCCGAGGAATGAGCGTAACTAGAGGTCCCGCTCTCGTAGGACTCAAACACCAACCCTCCTCAAAAGGTAACTTGGTAGTTATCCATATTTAATTTTAGCATTGCATATTTTTCTTTTACACATTGCATATCATATTTTATCATATTGCATCTTGCATAGCATACCTCATTTTATATATGCATTAGAAAAAAACAATAAAAATATTTTTTTGTGCTTTGTTTTATGAAAAACCTTGAAGCCCCATGTGGATAGACTTGAGGCATAAACTCGCCAGGAATATTTGCTGGGGGCGTAAAAATAAAATAAAAATACATTCATGAGTTCTGTTCTTGCATAGAAAAAAAAAGAGAAAAATAGCAAAAAAAATATTTAATGCTGCTGATCTACTCAAAAGATTTCCGTGGCAACCTAAAAGCAACGCGGGCTAACCCCTAATGCTTAATCAAGTTCCACCAGCTTTTTGTTGTCTATTTGAGCCTAGCAAGATTTGAAGGGAGAGAGACATGATAGGCCAACATCGCCGTCGCCATCTACCCTCAACTTCCACATCATCAAACAAACCGACACTTCAATCCAAATTTTGGGGAGAGCACCCCATTTATCCCGATAAGTATCTCTACTATATATTATTATTAGCTAATAATTTGGTTTGCTTAGTTTGCTAAGAGTCTAGTTTATAAAATTATTATAAAGAGTCCTTTGCTAGAGTGTGAGAATAAATGATCAAGAGAGAGTATACACCATTTGCTTTTGCTCAACTAAATTGAATCCTAAAAAATAACAAACATGGAGATGATGAATAGTTGTCTACCAGAATTCCTTTCAAGTGCCTAGCTTCAAGCTTAATTTCTCTTGAGCCTCAAATGCAAAACTATTTTGACTTGAGATGTACTCGAGCCTGAAATCTATGGGTTGCAAATTGCTTGCTCTAAAGTCTAGATAATTGACGGATATGATATATGAGAGTCCGAAATGCTATTAATCTTACCCTAGTGATACTATTTTTCCGAGATTTATTTTTGAAAATTTAAAGTGCACATGATAAGTTCCTCTGTATGACGTAGTGTTGAACCTCCTACCACAGCCCATATACATGCTCCCTAGAATAGGAAAACCTTTTGACATATATATAGGTCGCTTAAGGTTATGCATTGAGTTTGTTCGATCGTTGTCGACCATTAGGAACTTGTCATGCTGATCATGTACACTCCATCTCATTCCACCCCATTGCATTTCATTCCACTCCACTCCACCTCACTCCATATGCTACTTCCCCCTCAAGTATGCATCCACCATATACATCCATCATGCATCCATACATCCACCAAAAAATGTTCTACTCCTATCTTGGGAGAGAGCAACTAAAAAATATTCCTTACACTCATCCACCCAGCCAACATCTTACAAAGCTCCATTACTCTTGTCTATCTCTCAAAAGTTATTGCAAAAGAGATTTGGGTTGTATTCAAAAAAAAAAGAGAGAGAATAAAGGCGAAGTTAAAAAATGGACAAGTGTCCACAAAACAATGGGTACTTAGATGCCCTCCTCCATGAAAAAAAAAAAAAGAGAGAAGATATGCAACCCAGGTTCTCATAAATATTTCTAGATTCCAAAGAGAGATGATTCCTCAAGGAGCAAAAGTAGAATTAGACTTTCCCTCATTCATTAGATACACCTCATTGCATTTATTGCATTCCCTACCATCATATCCACCATATTCATTCCACCATACACATGCACCACTTGATCAAGATGACTCATGACTTTGGATCCATTGCTTGAACTTACAATACATGCTTAGTAAGTAGATTTAGTTTTTCTCCCACCTAAAGCTCCATATATAAGCCTTAGATATAGGGTGAGAGAAAAGAAGGCATAGTGTCCTACCGCTTAGCCAAAAATACCACATATTATGAGAGAAAGGCAAACCAACATTGTTGCCTTTAGAGAGGATCCACCAATACCACAAATGAGAGACTTGAAAGGGTCATACAAAGGAACTTTTGAGTTTTATTTCAAAAACTTACAAAAAACTGTGATGATAGTTGAACAAAGAGTTTGAGATATGGTGCTTGACTTGATTGTTCTATCTTTTTCAATTGCCCAAGATCAAAGAAAAGGCTAAAAGCCTCCGAGGTAAAAGGTAATATGGGTAAGTTGAAGGTTGAAAAAAGTTTTTCTTATCCGAGGAGAAATTTTGTTTGAAAGCATGTGTACTATTGAGGCGTGAAAGCGCGGCGGCAACTCCTGATCCAACAATAATATAAAGTAAGTCTTGCTAGGGACTAGCAAGAGGTAAGCTTTGGGGAGCTTGTTGGTATATCTTATAGTATAATTTTTATAAACATCTAAACATGAAATAAGGGCTTAAAAATAAATATCAACATAGTATAGGGGTCTAACTAAATGTAATTCCACGAGTTTTGGTAATTTATATATTTTACAGGACTAAAACAGATAAAAAGTGTAAAAGCCCGTGAGTTTGCATCCCATACGAGAGGAGACTTGACCGTGACGCAAGTCAACTTTTGGAACCCACGCAAAGAACACTCTAGAAGACACCGTAAGGCGTGACCCCGAGGCAGGGCCCACCCTCGAGGGGCGTGGCGCCGCTGTGGCCATCCAAGGCGCCATGTGGGTCCCACCTGTCATCCTCTCTCCTTCTTAGGTCGGTTTCAAACCGCCATTGAGGACATATCTACACCATTGCTATAGGTCGGTTTGATCCAAGGGTCGCCGCACGCTCCTCGGGCTATATAAGGAGACCCCTCGACCCCGGTGAAACCCTAATTCATTCTACTCCATACCTATCAAGTCATCAAGTCAAGATCCCAAGCCCTAGTTCCACCATAATTAGAGCATTAGCTATCTAGACTAGTTCTAGAGGAAGTCAAGTTTGCCTTGGATTCCTAATCGCTAAGAAGTAGCGAAGCTTTTCTTCGTGGCTTCTCTCTTGTATCTAATCCTCGTAAGTATTTGGTTAGCTACATTTGTTATGATGTTGATCTATTTAATGATTATATTCTTAGTTATATGCTTCATTGTTTATTATGATTATATATCTAGTATAGCTAGATTGTCTTTATATTCAAGCATGGAGTCGTATAGCGCCCACTTAGGTGATCACTTTGTGGGTGGTCAACAATGTAAACGTGGTGTTTATACAACGCTTGCTCGCGATTGCACCATACATTCGGGGTCGGTGGTAGATCATTGATGTGATATTGCCATTGAGTCCTTTGTAATCCACCCTCCGAATGTAGGACTAGTTGAGCCTTATTACTATGGTAGACTTACTTTGTTCTTGATCTTCCTTAGTAATGTTCACCATGTGTAGATATATTGCTTTCCCCGCCATGATTACTAGATGTACTGCACTAATCATAGTATGCATTGACATATAAGTAGGAGTAACTTAGGAATATTCTATCTGCTCTAGCTATACCATGTTAATATAGCCTTTTATGACACATTCTAGTGGCACACCATGATCTTGACTTGGCACTTATCATTTATCCTTATCTTTATATGACTTACCCCTGCTCGTAGTAGTTAGATTATATATGGTTACTCTACTTTTACTACACCGCAAGTGAATCAATCAATCTACCCAAAGAGCCTACCCCTTCCCTATGGTAAAATATAAATACGATACCCGGATAGACTCCCTGAAGTGCTACAATGGTATTTCTATCTCAGGCGCTTGCGTATATCATGCTTATATTATTATATAGATTTCAAGTGGCATATCAAGAATACCATACACACATTTCTTTGAGCATTGCCGCTAGGGTGACAGACTAGTACGTAGGTAATGCTAGGAATGTGTGGTACACCTCAGTGCATATCCCGGTGAGATTAACTCCACCATGGATAATGGTGCGAGATATACACCATGACTAATTCCGCCTAACTCTTTTAACCCCGAAAGTGACTTTTTTTTCGAATGAGATTAACTCCACATCCAAAGTGCTAACTTGTTTAGATAGATACCATTATACATTTCTCGGCGCTGTCCCGGGGTTGGATCTAATCCATCCTTTTGTGATTGCGTTAAGAAATGTCAACAATCAACCTTTTAGAGTTCTGAGCAAAGTTGTCTAAAAACCTACCCAATTCAAAGAATTACTTCATATACGCCCTGCACACCAAACCACAAAGGCTACCGTAAAATACGCCGCAAAGATTATATGACAAATACATGTGTTTTCAAAATTTATGCATTGATCCCGCCTCCCTCCAAATTGACACATCTTGATATATTGGAGGCATAGCCATCTAGAAACTTAACATTGCTCACAAATTGCAAGAACTTCTTCTTGTCTTCTCGTTTTAGAACATAACAAGCTCTTGGCTTTGACGATGAACTACCACCGCTATCTAGCAAATGAAGCTCTTTGTGTATACCTCTGCCTTCCAAGTCTAGTCCGCAATAATGGTGTCCTTTTGTCTTGTTTGGAATATTAAGTAGAGTATACAAAATTGCCTCACATATGTTTTTTCTATGTGCATAACATCAAGGTTGTAATCAGAAGCTTCAGTTTTGACCAAGATGGTAAATCATACAAGCTAACCTTCAAATGCCATACCGGTTCATCTTCATTGCGACGCCGCTTTTTTTTTTTTCATTTCGATTCTTGCCAGAACATAGCAAATTTGTTCTAACCTTGCCGTGAACCTCATCAAAGACTAAATTTCCTTTGGCTTCTCTTTTTTTCATGCTTGCCATTGAAAGATTTGTTTGTCCTCCAAGCATGGTCTAAAGGGAGGAAACGCCTATGGTTCAAGAATGCAATTTTGTTTCTAAGACATTCGAGCACGGATTCTCATCACAAAGGTAATACATGAGAAGTAACCCCTAGTGGTTCTCGCCTCGACATAGTGCCTAATGCAGGTAGTCATGGATGGCCCATAGAATCGCAGACGCAAAGCAAAAGTCTTTGGCTTCAACTACATCATAAGTTTTGACACCCTTCCAAAGCTCTATCAAGTCTCAAGTATCAAAGGTCGCAAGAACACATGAAAATCTTTGCCCGGGTGATTTTTGCCCGAATTAGTAAAGAAAGCAAATAATTAGATTGGTCCATACACATCCATGGTGGAAAATTGTATGGTATCACTATCACCGGCCATATGTCGTATGAATTGCCTATCCGACCAAATGGGTTAAATCCATCGGGTGAGCAATGGCCATCCTCAAACTACGGGATCATCCGCAAAAAGACTTGTAAGTGTTATCAAAATCTTTCCAAGCTTCCCCATCCGGCCGGATGTCTCATTTCATTCTCAATCGGGTAATCTTTTCCTTGTGCCATCTTTGTGTACTATGCTCGCCGCTTTGACATGAAAAACCTTTTGAAGGCGGGAATGATTAGAAAGTAACAGAGGGCCTTGTGAGGAACTTTCTTTCTGCCTCCTTGTTCACTTTTGATCTAGTCAACCCACAAACCGCAAGTTTGATCATTTTTATGGTCCCCCAAAAACAAGGCACAATCATACTTGCATACATCAATAGACTCATAACCAAATCCAAGCTTCCGGGCGTAGCTTTCATCTCACAGACGACTTAGGAAGTCCAGTGCACATTCTTCAAAAGATGAAGAAAAACAACTCAAGGAATGCATCGAACCCAAATGTTGATATTCGACAGTACACTTTTATATGCAACAGCTTTAATCATGAAAGATAGCCAGCACTCCTAAGTAACCTCGATAAAGTTCACGCTTTGCCTCTTCCATGATTTGTTTATATAATTTACCTCCAAAGCCATGGCTAGTCGCATCACGCAAATCTTCAACCAACCCCGAACTCCTTCTTGCACCATCATCTAGACATCTTCAACAAGTCCTACATCCGCCTCTTCAAAAGGTGCTTGGTCATTTCCATCCCATGACATATCCTCTTCTACAACAACATGTTCTCCATCTTCTTGTTCTTCATCATCACTTTCTTCCTCTCCATGTTAAACCCCACCTAGTATACAACCTAGACATACCATTGATTTCGATATCCTCGCGTGCACTTCATCTTGGCTTTTTCTCTTGTGGTTTAGGCATTTCTCGACATGGGCACTTGATCTTCTCATCTCGCACTATATCTACCCTTCACATGTTCCATGAATTGCCGGACACCACCCAAAAATGTTGGTGTAAAGGGTTCACCGTTATAAATCCAACTTCGTCCATCTCGACCTACATAAATTTATTAAGGTGCAAAGAGTAACAATTACAAATCCATCTAAAATCTTTGGACAAAAGTAAAGGCACAACAATAAAAGCTAATGAGAAAGAGTTACTTTCACCGAAGCTCACCAATTTTTTTTGAAGGAGCAGAGCACCCCACTTCAAGCACCGCCGCTGTGCCGCTAGCCCTTCCACGGTTTGATGGCCGGCTCCACCAAAGCTTCGGCCGGGCGGCAGCCGCCGGTCGTGGGATCCTTTTGCCGGCTACATGTATCAAGGGGAAGGCGCCACCCTACGATCGTGGAGGGGCGCCACCGGCAGATCGTGGGGGGGACGCGCGCCACCGCACATGCTCGCCGCCGGTGAGGCCGCAGCGGGGGGGCGGCGGGGTCAGAGGTGCCCGACGCCGGCGAGGTTGCAAAGTGTGGGGGCGGCGGGGCTGTAGGTGCTCGACGCGGCCGAGGTGGCGCTTTGGGGGGCGGTGGGCTCAGGCGTGTGCCGCGAGCACGGCAACCAGTTGGGGAGGCGGGTCAGGGTGCTCGCCGGGTAGCGCTTTGGGACGGTGGGGTGGGCGGCGCCGCAGGTAGCGTTGGTGGCGGCGTGGTGGGGCGGGCGTCAAGGGCGGGAGTGGGCACCGGTCACAAGGGTCAAGCTAAAGTTAGCCGAAAGCCCTAACTTAAACCGATATTTTAAACGGCCAAGAAGATCATTGTTCATACCCCTTCGATATATGACAGGGGGCCCGTGTGGTAGTTAGGTTGAGTGCCAAGTGGGCCGGTTTCAATGACATGTGGGCAAGAAGATGTTCATTAGCCTCTTGCTCCCTATCAATTCTAAAACTTTTTTTTTTTTAATCCATTGCTAAAAACTTGTAAATGTGTTTTTCTCCTAGATAGTATGGCCAAATGTAATGATTTTTTTTCCTAAAAATTTGTAAAATTGTGATCTATCAGCTTGGTGGCTTTGATTTTGGTCATATTTTCATGTACTAAACTGTGAACAATTCAAAAGTTGAAATTTGAAAAGTAATGAACTACAAGCCTAAATTTGAAACTCCAAATGACCTCGTGTATAAAAAGTCATGAACACAACATTTGCTCACCTCATCAAGACCAACAATTCATATGTTGGCCATTTTCACATATGACAAAGTGGTAGTAAAGTAGTTCATATCTTCTACAATCTCTCTTAGAGTTTCATGATCAATGTGTGAGATATGTAACATTCATGAACAAAGTTGCCATCACTTTCTCGCATGAACAAAAGACCTAAATAAGATGTGTAGACATTCATAAGATATGTCATCTTTGTGTTCAACACTTTTTAATTTGAAAGTATTTTGTACTCCAAATTTTAGTCCAAAGTTTAAATATTTTGATTTTCAAATTTCAAATTGTTAAAAAAGGGTCAAACGAAAAAATAGTCAAAACCAACATGGTAGATTTCGACGAAGTTGTCCAACTTTGTTTCGACAATATTTCCATTTTCAATAGTTTACTACCCCAAAATCCATTTATAAATCCTAAATAGACTAAAAGGGTCACCGACAAGTGGACCCGGGCCGCGAACAGTTGCACCACAGCCACTCGCCCAGCCTCGACCTCACCGACAAGCCGGTCCACCCGTTAGGGCCAAAATTTTTGCCGCCAGATCCTCCCCTCCCCCGCTCTCCCGCTCGCCGACACATAGGCCCCACCACGCCTCCCCCGCCTGAAGCCATCCAACCCCACGGCGCCTTATCCTCTTGCCCGGTCGCACAAATGGGAAAAATCCCCACTCTCGCCCGCTCGCCCACCGCACAAACCCTAGTGCCACCCCTGCCGCCGCCCGCCCTCCTCCTCCCCGCAACTTAGCGGCACCGAGGTCGGAGGCCGGAGGCCAAGACCCTCGCGGCCACCTCGACGCCGAAGGCGGAGACCAGCGCCGACGCCCACCTCGACGCCGGAGACCGAGACCCGCGATCGACGCCACCTCGACGCCGGAGACCGGAGACTCGCGGCCGACGTCCACCTAGATGCCGAGGTCATAGAGCCGCTGACCGACGACCTGAACTTTGTCCGACAAATACGCGCCACCGCAACTCCGCTTCCTCCACCTCCAAATGTACTCGCTTCCTCCTTCTCCTCAACGCCGGGCCGTCAAAGTTGTTTGTGTAGTTCTCCAATGGATAGGCATGTAGAACACTTTGCCTGTGTTAGATGGACAGTTGGTAATGTAGCTAATTCCCCGATTTGAAGATGAGGTGCCTCCCGATTTCTGCTATGGCCTATGATGCAAACCGTAAGAAGTTGAGGTGGTCGCTAATTGAATTTGCACCGTCATTTGTTGTTGTGACACATCCATACCCAATTGAATAGACCCTCCCTCCTTGTGCTTTGTCACTAACCCGAAGGCCTCTACCTATCCTTGCCCGTGATGTCGGTTAAATGATTCCGAGGTGCCTCGTTGTATTATTTACCTCATGTTAGTCATCAAAGCGTGGCTTACGCCCATGCCCAAAGCAACCGGAGTTGCTTGCACTCTAATGTCCAGGCATGGACAAAGCCACGGTTCCATGGCTACCATGAAACTTGTTGGGCATTGGCACCTATGATGATCAATTGTACATGCCGTTGGACCGTTGGAGGCTTGTCATCGTGAGGGATTCAATGCCCACGGTTCCATGGCTACCATGTACATTCTCTATGACCGAGGCACATTTCTTTTCATGTCTATGATGATAACACCGCCTATTGACAAGTAGAGAAAGAGAAGTTGTTGGCTCACCTTACTAGCATATTAAAACCATCTTGTCATCTATTGTTTGTTATTTTCCTTCTTTCTAACTTTACATAGAATATCGATTTGTTAGCTTTTTCCTTTTTTCTTTTACGTAAACCGAATCCAGCAGGCATTCATGACACTAAGTAAGAAATGAAAAACCCTAGTATGAGCTTGACAGGGATGAAAGGGTAAGGAATATCCGTGAACATTTTAAGTCTCTGGGTATTCCAATATTAGCACAGTGAAGTTAGAGATGTGTTTTTCCAAAAAGGAAAAGTGCAAAGGGAAGAAAGTAGTGTCTCGAGAATTTAGATTCTCGACAATGAATATGACCCATCCTCCGACATTGATAACCAATCGACACCGATGATGACACCGATGATGACAAAGGATGCCGAGGTGAGATGTATTACTAGGTAATTAACAAGTATCTTTTTCAGTCTTTTTCTAGTCATGTACCATTGTAGTCATTTAATGTACTTCACACTTGCTCCTTAATTGATAACATGCATGTTTCTCTTGGCAGGTAGGAGCGATGGTTCCACGAACTCGGCCTCACCAAAGAAGCCAAAGACAAGATCAAAAGCAAACATTTTGCCACCATGCACGCCCGGCAGAATAACAAGGCAACAGAAGCCAGGCTTCGCCCCCGAGGCCGTCCACCACCTAGGGAAAGAATGCCCCTTGCCTCCTAAGACCACTTCGAGCCAACCCTAAAACTACAAACACGCACCATGGTAGCGAAAAAGAACACCGCCACCAAAGAATCTAGCCATGTCGACGCCTCGTTGGAAAAGCATTGCCTAGTCCTCAAAAATACACCCGCAGACATGCAGCCTGGGCTTTTCACCGGTGCAAACCCAAATCTACTTTCTTATAGATTACCCAAAGACCACCCACCCATATCTACGCCCGGTGAAAACACCGATCATACTACCACAACTCCTACACCCAATCGTGTCCTGCTTCCTAAACTTCCCGCCACTAATGTTAGCCAACCGGTTCCCTAATTTAAACTCGCCAGTGTACAGAGCTCTAGGCAAAGCAATGATATCAATACCTTAAATGGCCAAGGTGTTGATTCAGAGGCTCAAAATGAAGAGTAACCACCTAGTGACAGAAGTTATAGGTAATCAATGTCTTACCAACCATTTGTTTACCGTGATTCAAGATCTACATTTGTGGCTGGTATAATAACCCAATTTGCATGTCATTTGGCAATGCAAATACTGAAGGAATGGGCCGCAAGAAAACCATTAGTGGCTGGCTTAGAGAAGATGATAAAAAGAGGAAACAGATCGCCTATCCATGTGGTCAAGGGAAGAAAAGACCCGATATCCCACTTCAAGCAAATGGGTCGGCATCGAAACCGGTGTAGTTCTTAGAGACAAGCTCCCTATCTACACATCTTGGAAGCTTTATGAAAAAGATGGGGGGGCCAGCAGAAGTTCAAAAGTGCTTGACAAAGTGGTGGTGAGACACCTATTTCTCTAACTAGTACCTTTCATTTGTAGCTCTACCGTCATGAATGATATTTTGTCTAATAAATGATGTGTGCCTGCAGAATAGGTTGGATGTGGATGTTAAGAATGAAGGACCAAGCAAAGCCGCATGCATTGATATCATTAAGAAGGGAGTAAAGCAGCAGAGGTATCACCTAAAAAAAGGAAGTACTTCGATGAGTCCCTAACAATGGAAGAGCCGGCCGCAAAGGAACCTCCACCTAAAATGACGGAAGAGGAGTGGACCAACCTAGTAATCAAAATCGGTGTGACCCAAAGAATCGTGTCCATGCCCCGCATCACCGATTTGTTAATATGAAATGAAACTGTCCATGAGAATTAAAAGTTTGCATTGAATTTGTGGTGCAGAGAAATCTGAGAAGAATAAAATAAATCAAGGGAATGTGCGACTTCACCAAAAAATTGGTTCTAGGTCCTACATAGCCTATCGACAACTTTAGTAATACTATTGCTCACTATTTGGGTGCTTTTGGGTTGTATGTTCAACATCTTTAAGCTCCTATTATGTTGCAAAGGAAATAGTTCATGGTCAGGTGTCTTTAAAAATATTGGTTATTCATAACTCCATGAAAGCTAACATTGAACATGTGCAAAATGATGTATGCTAATTTGTATTGACAAAGATTCATCGTGTTGAAATTAGTACATTTATATTGTGCTTTTCCTTTTGGAAATTACTTGGAGAGGGAATCTTGAGAAAGATGGATGAAAAGTGGCAAGACTCTTTATGAAAATAAACATTTCCATTCTTGTAATCGTATGTGGTTACTTTGTTCTATAATATGCACACCGATTGACTAGTGTTGGGCTGCATCCTTTGTTACTATGCAATGCAACCGAGATGTGTGCTTCAATGTAATCCAAGGCTTTTACATGTCGCAGAGTCCTAAGTACAACGATAGTAAACCGATGATGTAGATTTCTTTTGGGGAATGTATGAATAGTTCCAAAAATGGTCGCAGTCCTATTGTAGAGGAAATATATGTAAGCTCTAAATGATTGGATACACCTATCGTACTCAAGTACATTCCTGTTTCAACACTGCTTCTACGGCCTTGTTAACAAGTGCACTCTTTTTATGTAGGAAACGAATGGTGGTAGAGAAGGAAAGAGAGCCGAAGAAGGAGAACCAGAGAAGTCTCCCTCCAAGATTGTTGAAGAAAATCTTAGCCAAATCAGCCGGCCATCCACATTTCTTCCCAACATTGGTGTCCCTCGATGGTCAAAGGTCGCTCCAGTCCTCATCGACAGCTATACAAGCACGCTTGCAAGCTGAGTTTGAGCCAACCCTCCAAGCCGAAAGGGAGGAAGTCTGCTAGGAAGCAAGCAAAGTTGCACAAAATACTTCAAGCAAGCTCAGGTCGCACTTAAAGAAAACCAAAGTTTGCCGTGGGCGCACTCCAAGAGGAAGTGAGGGGATGAGTACCAGTTTGAGGAAACCAATGATACGCGAGCGAAAGCTGTCTTGAAACTTTAGAAAGATTGAGGTATGAATAGAGTTTCGAGGATGAGGCCTTTGCCTAAGCTTTTGCTTCATTAGTCGCATCGGTTGGAACTTTGGTTGAACCCCGAAGTGGAACTATGTGTTTTTGTTTTGAAAAACAAGTGGAACTATGTGGTTGAACATTGCAGGTTTGTGGTTGGAACATGTAAACCTGTGGAATTGTGTTATGACATGGGATGTCTATCTATGAATTCTCGAAGCCTTTGTGTATATATGTGTATTGTGGCTTGATATATGTCTATCAATGTGGATGATGGCTTGATATATGTGCATTATGCTTTTGTGTGCCGTGGATGGACGCCATATGGATGTCACCAAAAGATCACCGAATGAAATGGATGCCACCCTCATCACTGAATGAAATAGGAATTTGTGACACCACACATTCGCCTCTAAGTGTGTCTAAAATACCAAACGGTACAGAAGACAAATATGGCAAAATATTAGTGTCACGTAATCAAGAAGACTATATATGACAACCCCTGTGGTGTCACAAAACCATCCAAACGCCTTCCCCGCTTGCTACTATTTGTGATGATACACACATAATATGACGCATTGACTAACTAATGTATGACGTAAGTAGTCTTGTCATAAAAGATAACAATATGTGACGTGTACATTTGTTAGCCAAGGCCACAAAAAGGTAGTGACTTTTTGTGACGAGGGTACAAAAACCGCCACGAGGTACATGATAATGTGACGGCCGATTTGTGACGACCTTATGACGATGGTTTTTTCATCATAACGTAGTTTTTATGACCAAATTCTACCTTACATGACACATTCGGCTTGTCATGAAATCCCAAATTTCTTTGCAAAGCCCATGTGACGCCTTGATGTAACCAATTAGGTGCCTCCTTTGTTCACCCACGGATTGGTGACATGGCAGTGACATGGCATGGCCGTGGGCTGAAGGGGCAAAATGGGCGACCTATGACTTGTGGCCAAATGACTTCAAATTTTGTAGGAAGCGTCATAGGTCATGCTCATCATGATAGTGATGGTATATTTTCCAATGGCCATACTTGGGGCATTGACCGGATGGCGACTAAGTGTGTCATTTCAAATTGATTTACCAAATTCACATCTCGCATACAAATAATGACATCTACATGTGGAACTAGGTTATTTGCATAAGAAATCATTATTTATATGTATGTTAGCTTCCAAATGGAGTACTTGGTTGACGGTTTGACTATGTGAAAACAGGTATTTCTACCGCCAACAAAGATATGCGAGAGAATATATCATAAAAAGGCAATAATAGCATGGTATAGGGAGAATAGATGGAATATTCCTATGTTATTCTAATTACATGTCAATGCATAATAAGATTAGTGCAGTACACCTAGTAATCATGGCAAGAGAGCAATATATCTACGCATAATGAACATTACTAAGGAAGATCAAGAACGAGCAAGTCTACCATAGTAATAAAGCTCAACTTCCCTACATGCAGGAGTGGACTATAGAGGATTCATTGGGAATGTCACACCCACGAGCTACCACATGACCTAGAATATAGGGTGTAATCGGAGGCAAACGTTGTATAAACACCACGCTTACACATTGTTGACCACCCACCAAGTGTACACCTAAGCTGGCGCTATACGACTTTTATGCTTGAATATAAAGACAATCTAGCTATACTAAGCATATAATCATAATAAACATTGAAACATATAACTATGAATATAATCATTGAATAGATCAAAGTCATACAATTGTAGCTAACACAATACTTACAGATTAGATATAAGAGAGAAGCCACGAGAAGCTTTGCCTCTACAACTTCTAGACAATCGTAGAATTCAAGACAAGCTTGACTTCCTCTAGAACTAGCCTAGATAGCTAATGCTCTAATATGGTGGAACTCTAGGGCTTGATATCTTGATGACTTGATGACTTGATTGGTATAGAGTAGAATGAATTAGTGTTTCACCCAGGGGCTAGGGGTCTTGTTATATAGCCCCGGAGGATGCACCGTAGTCCTTGGATCAAACCGACCTTGATCAATGGTGTAGATCCCTTCTCAATGGCGGTTGTGAACCGACCTAGGAAGCCGGAGGCCGACAGGGGGCCCTGGTCGACCGACTAGGGTTAGGGGTGGTCGACCGACCACCCCTATGCCAGGTGGGTCCCACCTTGCGTGTCCTTGCCTCTCGTGTCTTCTAGAGTCTTCTTTCTAGGAGCTAAGTTGGATTACTTCACGAGCACGCCTATGCTTCATATCCTTTGAAAACTCTCGTTTTTTCCTGTTTACCTGAAAATATGCAAATTACCAAAAACTCGTGGAATCCTGTTAGTAAAGCCCCTAATCTATATTGTTATTCATTTTATGCCCTTATTTCATGTTTAGTTGACTATTAAATGTTTGCAATAATAGGTGTCAACACTCTCTACACTACAAGATCTGTTCATAATTTAACTAGTAAGCCTTCAACACATAAACAACCTTCAAGAATATTTTCAGGAAAGAAGAAAAGCAGAGCCACATGATTTGCATTGCACACACACACACAACTAGTACTATCGAAAACTGAGGAACACGCCCTCGTCACCAAGGCCAAATTGGAGTAGGATAGATCGGCACCCACTTCTAGTCCCCCACAAACTGATCATCATCATTACCACATCCTACTACCAGGACTCCCAACTAGAACTAGAGACAAGATCCAAGAACCCTAGAGAACCGGGAGGGAGAGAGGACGAGGACGAAGGGGAGAGTGAGGGGATCACCGGCGAAGGACGAGGAAGGGGACGGACGTAGGGTCGCCACGCCCCACGCCGCCCCACTGTCGCCCTTGGTCCTCGAGTCGTAGCGCGAGCTCAAGGCCCAGGAGCCGCCTCCGTTCCGAGGGTAGGAGATGATTCGATCTGGGCCGTGGAGAGTGGGGGAGAAACCAAGCCGGGCCAGTTTTGCTTCTCCAGGCCGCCCAAAATGAACGCACATTCCAGTTCCCA
The DNA here is from genome assembly GCA_015847255.1 of Hyparrhenia diplandra. NCBI lineage: Eukaryota > Viridiplantae > Streptophyta > Magnoliopsida > Poales > Poaceae > Hyparrhenia > Hyparrhenia diplandra. The sequence continues at coordinate 5,628 of JADLZK010006221.1, read as the reverse complement.
TCCGATTAAAACCGCCGCAGCAATCCAACCGAACGGGCCAATCCGCCAAAACGAACGAGGCCTTAGTCAGTTAGCAGCGCACGAGCTCCAGGTTGTGGCAAGCCGTGCGCATAGGAGGCCGTGGGGCCGAGAATAGCTTGTCCACGATGCCTGGGATACGGACGTGAGTGCACTTGCGGGCGTGGATGGACACGCGACAAAGTCGCAAGGAGCAGCGGCACGATCCTAATCTCTGCTGTATTTCCTTCCAATAAAAGGTGAAGAAGAAAACAGAAAAAGCTGCTCAGTTGTTCGCAGCACCAAACCTTGTGTCCAAGTGATCGCGTTTGTGTGTGTTGTGTTGAGTTCCCTCACCGAGCTTTGTCATTGCCACCGGCGTACATCGCCGTGGCCGTGAGTGACAGCCGCAAGGCCTGTCCGTGTGGATCCCGATGCTTGCCATCCACCACGACGAGTCCATCTGGGACCCCCAAAACGAACGAGTTCAAGCCAGAGCGGTTCGCGGCGGGCGGCGCACGGCGTTCCTGCCGTTCGCGTCGGGCAGGCGTACTCTGTGCCTCTGTTAGTTTAGTATTGTCGTTAGTGCATTTAATTTGCTATTTACCTTATTCATGGGAATATAGTAAACAATATGTCTTAGCACAAGAAATTACATTACAGTGCATGCATGTACTTAGTCTATAAACGAATGGAAAAGGACGACAGCTGTTGCGTGGCTGCGTCAACAAAGCTTGCATTGTTAGCTTGTACTATTTCTATAAGTACATCATGTATGTGCAAGCTTCTGTATGAGTGTGCGTGTGTCCACCGTAGAGAACGCTCGTCGAGGCCTCGCCATGCTGATGCTGTACGACGTCGAGCTGCACGCTGACGAAACCCTACATGACCAACACACCGTCCCGAACTACATGGCCAACACGGCGTCCCCGTCACGCGGCGGCGGACGTGGGCGCAGTCGCAGAGCGCGCCACCCCGAGGCAGCGCCTTCGTCGGCGTCCTACTGAGACACTGCTGGCTGTTGCGGCCTCGCCGTCCACGTCGTGCTGCGAGTGCATGATCAACAGAGACGGCGGCGCGTTGTCAGCACAAGACGAGGCGTTCGTTTGAGTCCAGTCCCTACGCACAGCACAGTCCACAGATGGTAGCCCACTGCACGCGCCGCAGTGCATGCTCGCTGCGCTCTCCCTGTCAGCCCCCGTGCGCTCAGAAGATGAAGAAGGGTAAACGTGCCAAAGAAAAAAAAGAAACAGAGATGCTTCTGCGAAATACAAACATAACAACATTCACATAACTCATGTTGTGACACACATAGAATGTGCATTTTGCTGCACATCCTTATGAAGTAAGGGCATAAATGTTTTTTACGCTGGACATAACTGCTGTTTAACCACCTATAGATGGTAGTGGCACTTATAGAACGTGAAAAAAAAATTCCATGGCACTTTGTCACAACAGATTTTTTCAGTGGTCTATACGTAATTGTTGAATCATTCAATAATGGCACGCATGGAATTTTCTCGATTCTTAATTAGGGTATTTATTTCCTGAGTGCATGGGGCGGATCCATCGAAGACAGAAACAGGAGAAAATCCACGAGCTCCTGACAACCATCAATCAATCAGTAGTCTTGCTTTAGTCAATCAGTAGACGAATTAGTGTGACATTTTGATGAACTGGCAGTGATATATTTAAGGTGTTTTCGTCAATTAGTAGTGGCAGTAGTGCACTGGCCTTCTTTAATTTTGGTTCTTGATCCCCTGATAATAAGCAGTGTCTGTTTGATATTATTCTGATTTAGTGCATTTTCATGAAGCAGGTACCGGTCTCCGCTTCCTTCAATGTTTCTGCTGAAAGCTAGATTTCCTATTCCAAGTGCTTATTTGTGCTGCGTGGGGGTTTCCAGGTTCTGATTTGGTGCTGCTTTGGTGTGTGTGCAGGTTGACACACATGTGTATAGCAGGTTGGTAGTTGTGTACAGCATATAAAAGGCCTGTTTACTTTCTTGGACTTGGGCAGTGATTTTACTGTCAAGTCAGCCTGAACATGTTGCTATATATTGAGTTTTATGCAAATACTAGGCACACTGATAGGAATCGATCCATCTATCCATGTAGATTAAGGGGACTCCTTCTTCTTGAACCGCCTCGTTCCCCTGCTGTAGTTACCGAATGAACATTAGGAGACATGTTTAAACAAATGAGAATGATCATCAAGATCGTATATAACTTAAAGCTCATAACATAGATCAATGCTACTGTTAACATGATAGAATTAAGCAGGTAACTCATAAATATATAAATCTATCCAGGCAAAGCAATGCATAGGCTATACCAACTAGTCTGCGCGCACGCCTAGCCTTCTAACCCGTCAACAGAACCCTAACAAGCTAATCCACCACATGATACAAATTTTGTTATAGATCTAAACCACTCTTTTTATAATTAGATTAATCCACCGCATGATACGATCTAATTGTAAAGAGCTAAAAAGCATGCATGCACTTAAAAATAGATAGATAGATACTGCCACTGTGAAAGCGTAACCATATTCTAAGTTTGCCGGTTGGGGTCCATGAAGAAGGAACAAGCAAGTAAAACATAAACAAAGCCTAAAAATGCTCAGATCCGCGCACGGTACCCGGTCGTCTAGGCGACCTTATCTAACGTGCATGAACCCACAACATGTAACAACTTAGATTGATCTAAGCTCGGCTATAATAAACACGGATCCGTTCCTTCTTTGATGTTTCGATGTTGCCTTGTCGTGGGCGACTAGATCTTATAAGTGCAATAGATCTATCCTTCACGGCAAGATGAACATAAAAAGCATCAAGAAATCGAACGGATCTATAAAACATGGAAGTCGAGCTTTATCAATCTAAATTGGGCAAAAGAGTGATTGCAATCATAATAAATATAAATATAAGAACATTGCAACACATGATAACTTAATGAATCTATCGATCATGCCAAATCTAACAGAGCCGATAACTATCTTTACCCCCGCCTTTAATGCGCGCAGACGATACAAGACATAAGCAAAGACCTCCCGCTACAAAGCTTAAATCGACCGCATGATACTAAGCAAAGTAAAACGAGACTACTTGCATCATAATCTAAATCCACCGCATGATACTAGACATGATAGCAAGGTTGCCGGAACTTTACTGGAGGTCGACGGATCGATGCTTCCTCCTCGTTAACTCGATGACTGGACTTGGACTCGAAGGGTGGCGCGGAGCCTATTTTGGTTGTATTGATTGTGAACAGAAAATTACAATGGTCGAGGGTCGCTATTTATACCCCCGACATGATAAGAGTCCTAAAGGACTACAATTACAAAGATTAAACCCTAACGCACTAGGATAACTTGTGTTCCAAGCCTCTCCGAGTCGACGTGGCATGTACATCGTGAGATTCCTCCATTCGGGTAGCCTTGCCATTGGGCCCACCAGCCTTGCCAAGTCGTTTTCCGACAACCGACCTCAATGAGCCTTGCCGAATCTCCGACTTAGCCGTATGGCAATGGGTTTCCCACCGCCGCGGGCTTGTTGTCAATCATCGTAGCTTTGCCGAATACCATGCGCCCGCCGCGGGTTTCCTGCCGACGCTCCCTTGCCGAATGCCTCCTATTAGCATCTTGCACTGGCCCACTTGTCATCTTCCGAGGCTTACCAAAATCTAGTGTTAACACATGCCCCCTTAATTTTGGGATAAAAGTAATTTTATTCCAAAATTGACCATAGCTTTCCTTGTTTCCTCAGGTCAACACTATTTCTTGATTCATCTCCGTGTTCATTTTGGCCGATTTTAGCGAAAACGAGGCCCAATTAGATCAAAAGCCCAATAAAGGGAACCTTTGGCGCTGCTCGGCATTCCAATTAATCGCCGGGGATATGCGCCACGCTCCTTCCCATCTGGTCTATAAAAACCCCCCTCTGTAGTCATCACCCCGAATCAAACCGCTCTTGCTTTCCTATCTTCCCTTTATACTAGCCGATAAACTTTTTTGAGATCTAGGAACAAAGAATGGCCGGGGAAGGTAACCGTGGCAAAGCGTCCCCCGCTAACGACTGCAGGCGAAGGGAGTTAGACACCACGCCGCCATCAATGGTAAGCATACTCCCCCCCCTTGCGTAATCGCTCATCCTTCTTGAACTTGCCTTTCCAATCTACCCCGAGATTGCAACTTTTGCCAGATGTTCCCCATCACCAGTCAACACCACCTTCCCCGATGAGGGAGGCCGGTTCATAAAAAATAGTCCCAAGCCCGGCTCCAAGTTCAAAGCCATCGTCATCTCAAAGCGTCCGTGACTCTTCCCATTCCAATCCTCCCTGGAGTTGGTGAGCGAAGATCCGGAATATACGCGCTTTAAGCAATCATGCTCCGCAAAGGAGAAAGAGGCTATCCGTAAGGAATATAGTGAGTATTCCAAGAGGATGGGCATCAAGGAAGCCGAATGGGAGGACCGGAGGAAGCAAGTTACAGCAATGCTTATGATGGTTCGACCAGAACCTGCGAATTCCATTGTCATCCATTGTTCCTTCTTTTTCTTGACAAATCTATCTTTATGCAGCCGCGGTCCGAAGAGAACAAATGTCTAGCCGCAGGAGAACGCCCGGCTGATTGCGAAAAACGCTGCAGAATCAAGGCGGCGGCCACCAGACGCCTTCAAAAGGTGCATGTTTCAAAGCTCTCGGTACAAGAGCGTCTTGATGATGCGGACGGCCAGACGACTAAAGTCGCCACGGAGGCGTCGCGCCCTCACGGTCGCCCATGAAGTCCGCGGCTCACAACCTGCATCGACGAGGACTACTCCGTCCATCCCGTTGGCTTCGTGGCGATTCCTGCAGAGAATCTTGAAGACGCCCCCCGTCTTCCCCTCGATTACTACGACAACCATGCCGCCGCCTTGGGTCCCAACTCACCCACCCTCGATACGCCTATAATGCTTTGCCATGAATGTAATCTTCCCGCCTGTGAACGCCAATTGGTTTCTTAGGATAATTCCCCGAATAGCACAACCGAACGACACTTATCGAATCGCGTAACATTGCCTCGCCTTGCTCTTACATGTGAATAATAAAACAATCTGCATCGCAGCTTTAGTAAAAATTCCATTTAATGCACTTCAATTTTTCTCTCTTCTCCCCGGCGAGCCAACCAAGAGTAAAAATGTTAAGTTCCGCGGGAAGTCGTTCCCGGTTTTTGTACTAGAGGCGATACGTGCGTATCGGCTTTTCCATCTCAAGATCGTCTATTTGGCTGGCTGATGTATTCATCGACTATTCCAAATGGCGTAATTTATGGTATTCCTTTTTTTAGCTAAGCGATATTGTCAATATCGGCCGCTCGATGATTTTAATTTCTATTTTCCAACCTCGATATTGGGATAGTACTTCTTGAGATGCTCTCATTGATAGCTGTAGTAAACTCTTCTTCCAAAGAAAATATTTCAAGATATATCGCGTTACGGGCACACACCTTGTGTATCGAAAAGGTCCTTCCAGTTTTGAGACCACTTGCGAGATGCTCGATCCTTGGTCCCAACCGGCAGTCAGCTGGGCTTTTCCAAACCAAGTCTCCTTCCCGCGGTTGTTTCACTCGACTTTTCTTGTTGTAATATTT
>JADLZK010006219.1:0-244174 GCA_015847255.1 Hyparrhenia diplandra | reverse complement strand
ATTCACTTGTTTTGGTTCGTAGCCCACGTCTTTGCGACAAAATGCGAGATTGTTGTCGCGCCATAATAAAATAGAGTTAATTAGGGCACTCACGGTCTTGGACTCTACCATAGAGTCTAAAAGCTATTTATTACCTTGGGTAATGTGGACTTGTAGTCCAAATAAGACTTGAGTCTTATTTTTCTATCTCTCTCTTCCATAAATATCTTTGCCACATCGGTATACATCGGCAAAGTGCAATAAATATGATGGTAATAAATGAGCTTAGACTCTACTCCCTACGTCCCATGGAGTTTGTCATTTTTTGACTTTTCAACTTCATGTTTGACCATCCGTCTTATTCAAAATATTTATGCAAATCATAAAATAAATTAATCAATATTCAAGTATCTTTTTATTGATAAAATAAGTCATAACAAAATAAATTAAATTTGTGCAAAAAATTGAATAAGGCGAAAGCATCGAAAAAGATGGCACGGAATCGGGGTGACAAACTTCGGTGGGACGGAGGGAGTATGGTAGAGTCTCGCATTGTGAGTGCCCTTAGACAATCTTAGCCAAGCTAGAGGCTTTTTGTAGAAGCAGTGGTTCATATATACATGCACCCATTCCTATAAACGACTGTTCGTTTCTCGACAGCTATGGCAAGATTCCTTTGCCATATCCCAAGTCTAGCACGGTAATGATTCTTCTTTTAAACACGACAAGAAAAAAGTAATGTCTTACTCCTTACAGTCCCGCAATATCGATTCTCGCTTGTCGAAATTTGTGCCCCCCACCAATCTAAGTTTCTCGGCGGATTAGAAAAATTTATTCAGGGACGGAGGGAGTACATCAAACAATGGACGATGGTGTTGGACATATCATGTCCTTGAATAAAAGATTCTTTAGAGAAACGAGTTGTCTTAAGCCAAGATTTCTAATTTACAAGAATCCATCAAAATTTATGGCATCAAAGTAGTATAATTAAATGTACCATACAATATATTTTTTATAATGTGCCCATTTATGTCAAAGACGTAGTTACACTTTTCTATAAGTTTAGTCAAACTTAAGATAGTTTGATTTGTAATATAAATTATTTTTTGTTTGATTTATTCGTCCCGGGCGAGAGGGAATAATTACATTGTTTGTTTCTCTACTGATGGTGTTGGCTATACATGATACCGGTCAACAATCCCGTCAGATGTTGCGTGGAAAATACGCTATAGAGAAACGGCTTTTCGGTTTGAGGCAAGCTTTCAAAGGCAATTTATTTGACGTGGCGTACTCAATGACTATCATGACACCGGTTTTTGCGTTAAGCGTTGGTGGGTAACGTGTTACACACGACCAAACGTTACAAAGAACTAGATGAAATGAGGTAACTAGTGATGGTGTTGGGGGTAACACTTCCACCAAATCCAAGTGTCCCATCAAATGCTATGCGAAATAAGTGCGTGGAAAAACATGCATTAGAGAAAACACCATTTGGTTCCTTGGCAAAGCTTTCAACGACAATTCATTTGACATGCGGTAAACAATGATTATCAAACGACATCGCTTGCATTAAACGTTGGTGGGTATAGCGTTCCACTAACCAAACATACGCCTTTTTTGGTTGGTGGAAAGTGTTACCCATCACCAACATTTAAAGAAATGGTGTTATGATAGTCATTGGTTATCTCAGCGCATTTTGACGTAATTGTTGTTGAATACTTTCACCAAGGAAACGAAAGAATACCGGTCTCTAATGTGTGTGTTCCCACACGCAGCATTTTTTTGTTCGGCAAAGTGTTTCTCGACAATCCGTTTTTCGGTGTATTCTTAATTGCGTTTGGTTGGTGGGAGTTTGTTACCCACCAACGCCCCGTCAAAAATAATACCCGCAAGAATCCCGTCAAACTTCTTTTGGTTTCGAGGTAAGCTTTCAAGTTTCAACAACAATTCATTTGAATTGTAATAATCGGTGACTATCAGACTACCGATTGCATACTGGAATAGTTCAATTTACTATTCAACTAAAAGTCCTGTCTCAACTAAACACCGGTGAGATTCTCACCGTGAGAATGCCGGTGGGCCATGATGTGCTTCGCATCGCATGAGAGCAAACCGAGCGAGCTACGGGCCAAACAGTAATGTCCATACTCCTACTACGCAGCAGGCTGAAGCCGGACCCCTAACGGGCACGTTGTTGCGAGGTCAGGAGCAGTACTGATGCCGGGGGACCAGGGGGTGTGCTGCTGCCCTCTTGTCTGGCGCTGCAAATGCTAGCTGCTGTCTACTGTACTAGTAGCGTTTGTCCTATCGATCGATCGATCGCTGTCCACTGGGGAACGAGTCCGTGCGCAACAGATAACTGACGTGTCACGACTCGTTTGGATACGCGGCGCGCGCGTCAAACGCACCATGTTTCGTGTCGTCGGCGTGCCCGCCGTGCCGCACTTCGGCAAGTTTCTTTCTTCGGTTCTTTGGCCAAGTGAACCACTCTACTGCGAGCAGTATATTCCCGTTTATGCTCCAAATTAAGTCGAGAAACCACAATTTTCTCACGTACCGGCCGGCTTAAACATCCGATCCCGATCAAGTACCATGTGCTTTTTCCGACGTGTGTATATTTTATTAGTGGCCTGTTTCAAGCTTTTAGAGAGGCGGTAACGTGGTCGTCTCTTCCTCATCCGTCCCCATCGGCACACTAAAAACCAAAGGACACTTCGCTATCGCCATCCACTAGCTAGCTAAAAGGGCCGTAACGGCGTAACTCCCCCTCTGATCAGAAACCTGGTGCACGTCACCTTGTTTATTTTAAGCAGGCCTAGCCAACCTTGCACTCAACCTGTCCATACAACGGTAGGAGTAACAGCCACTGTTTTCTCATGGAGATTGACCAAATGTACACAACACAACACAAAAAACTTGGTGCATTAACTAACTATAATTGCCGGTGTACTACCGGAGCATAATGGGCAGTTGGAATGGAACGTGGGACGAGTCGAGCGCACACAGGCAAAGGCTGCTGGGTCAGATACGATGGCGAAGCATGTCGTGGCTGCAGTGCACGCAACCAAAAGGCCGGGTCAGGCTGCTTCTGGCAAATCACGTGCCGAACAAGATCCACAACAACGCTGGCCCCGAGGATAAACATGGGCAGCCTCACAGGCAACCACACGTTGGAGCTACGTACCGCCACGCTAGAATAGTAGATCCCTGTGCCCGCGGAAATCGAGTCCCGAGCCGAGCCCCGCCAACGCCAACGCGCCGCAGCCAGCGAGCACGAACCCACGGCCAACGCCCACGACGACGCCCGCGTCCAGCAGAAACCGGAGAACGGGCGCGAGTACTGGCCAAAAACTACCCAACTCCGCAGATCGCACCGCAGGTCGCACAGGTCGCGCGCACCCACGTTGCCACGCTCGGCCACCACCTCGCTCGACAGACATCCCCACCGAGCAGGGGTGATCCCAATAACTGCAGCGACCAACCACGCTAGCCCCGTCGTCGTCTACAGGCAACACACGTCTCTGGCTAGTCTCCCTCCGGGTCCCCGGCCGCTCGTCCAATCGCCGCGCCGAGGGACCAGCGCCGCGGCCGGCGCAGAAAAGAAGAAAAGAACGCGGCCCCGCCACGCCTTTTTCTCTCTCTGTTCTGAGCGCCTGCCGGTGCCGGTGCGTGCGTGCGCCCCGCTCCCGCTCCGCTCCGGCCGGACCAACAAAAACCACCCAGACCGCGGCGATTTTTTACTGGAAAGGCGAAGGCAAAAAGGCAAAGGGGGACTTCCCCTGTTTACGCTAGCCCGCCAGCTCGCCCGTTTGCCCCCCTGCCTTCCCATTTCGAGCTTCGCCTTGGCTGCGTGTCATCTCTTTCTTTCCCTCTGCCTGCCTGCCCACCACCGCTCCGCAGTCGTACACCAACCACCTCATTTTTCGGGGCCAACCCCGTGCGTGAGAGGAAGGCCGCGCGGCGACGGCGAGCGAGCGAGCGAGCGAGGGTGGAGGACGAGCTAGGGTTAGGGTTTTGGTGGGGCTGGGCTGATCCATGGACGGGGGACGGGCCCGGGCGCTGGGTGCTCTCGCCGGGCGAGGCCGAGTGGCCCCCAGAGCTCCGCCTCCCGCCGCTGCCTCCCGTGCCGGAGACGTCTCCGTACGGCCGAAGGGCTGCGCCGCATCTGAACCTGCAGCCGCTGTCTCCTCCCGCGGCGCCGACGAAGAAGGAACCGTCGTCTCCGCCTCGCCACGGGGAGGGTTTTGATGACCAGCAGTTCCTCGGATCGAATCATGGGGGCTGCGGCCCCGCCCCAGCAGCACCAGCAGCAGCAGCCGCCGCCGCCGCCGCCAGCCACCGCGGCACCGGTGAAGAGGAAGAGAGGGAGGCCGCCGAAGAACAGGGACGGTGCGGCGCCAGTGCCTGCGCCCGTGAATCCCGTCAACAAGAAGGAAGAGGAGGTGGTGTGCTTCATCTGCTTCGATGGGGGCCACCTCGTGGTTTGCGACCGGAGGTGGGTGTCCTGTGCAAGCGCGCGATTAGCTCTTGTGTTACGTACGGAACGGTAATGCAGCTTCCGCTTGATTGCGCATGCTCATGATAAGCTTCGATTTGCGTTTAGGGGTTGCCCCAAGGTGTACCATCCTGCTTGCATCAAGCGAGACGAATCCTTCTTTCGGTGTCGGGGCAAGTGGGACTGTGGTGAGCTATTCTCTTGTGGACTGCATCTTCTCAGTGTTTAACGTCTACTCATTTCTTCAATAGAATAGATACTACTGAGTAGTGCACATATTAATGCTTAAGTAGATGTCATTATAGCACTTTGACATACCATAACTTTTGATGTAATGCAAGCCAGGAGCTGTCGAAGAAATAGGAAATGTTCGAAATAAATAAAGTATAGAAATATTCAAGCAGAAACAGATGGTAATTAATGCATATATTAAATGAGTTTGTCAGTTATGGTAATCTTGCCATCTCATTTGACTCCAGCATGCAAATGTTTCAGTGTTACTATGTATATGTTGAATTGTTAGAAGAGGACAAAATTAGCAGCATAGCTCTTGCAGTGTGATTGTTGGAGATTTATGTTTAAAGACTGAGCCAAAAGGTATTTATTGTACTTGGATTGTCATAGCCTCATAGGAGAGAAGAATGTGCCCTTTGGCATTATATGGTATCTGGATAGGACAAAATTATCTTCTTGTGATGATTTATAGAAGTACAGTGTGCATGTACGGCTCCTTGTTACAATTCAAATGTGATGGCTTCATATGCACTTATTTCTTGACGCCACACATATCAGGTTGGCACATATGTAGCAGTTGTGAAAAGGCAGTACAGTACATGTGTTATACTTGTACGTACTCTGTCTGCAAAGGATGCGTCAAAGAAGGCAAATTCTTTGGCGTTAGAGGGAGCAAGGGCTTCTGTGACACATGTTATGGTACTATATTGTTGATAGAATCCACAGACGATGGTGCCAAGGTACCCAACTTTGAACTCTTATTTATGCTTTCCACGTCTTCAGCTAGAGAAGCGTCTTTTTACGCACAGATATGTATAGAAAGAAAGTTAGGTGCTGCTGTAAGTGAAGAAGTAAAAATAATTGAAAAAAATATTGTTATTGGTCCCAAGCTTTAATTAAGCTTTATTTGGATACATATACTTTTAAAATTTCTGATTGAGCCTTCAACCTTCAGGATATGATTACATAAATACTTTCAGATAGCAGGCTGACATGGCATCAAAAAGTCATAAATTGGCACAGGGCATGAAACAGCCAGTCCATGAGTTGTTCTAATGTCGGAAGACAAGTCTTGATAATTGATAAGGGTTAATTTGGCAAACACTGTGATCTAATTTCTTGTTGCTATTTTTCCACAACGATTCTCATCTTGCTACTCAGCCATGGTTTTGTGTTAAGATCCCTTGTTATTCTGATCTTTTACGATTGTCATATCAAATGCCATGCCTTTCCTGAGGTTTTTACATTAGTGTTTCAAAATTTGCTACGGCATATTGTGGATCCACTGTTGGTACCTTTTTAGTTGATTTGTCCAGTGTATTTGCTCTAAGTTTTTTTGGTAAGGGTGTCCTTGGCTTGGCTTGGCTTCAATTTACTGTTCAAAAAATAATTTTAGATTGAAGGGATGTTGGATAATGTACGTGGAGTAAAAAAACTGGCATCGCCTTTAAAACTCAAAAATGTCATAATATTTTTAAGTAACTCATGCCTTAACCAAATAGACACTGATTGTGATACATGACACAACTGTATTGGCTGGTCAATCTTGTAAGCTTTTGCTTTAGGCAAACACCTGCCTGAAACAAGTTGTACTACTTTGTTGACATAGAAATACCTTGAGCAAGTAATGGTTCCATCCTAGGTCTGCTAGTGATCCTATTTCACCCTTTCAGGTTGGTGTTGATTTTGATGATAAAAATAGCTGGGAGTATCTTTTCAAGTTATATTGGTTGGACGTGAAAAGGAAGCATTTACTAACGATTGAAGAGCTAAAAAGTGCCAAGACCCATTGGACTGTTCCTACTACTGCTGGTAGGAGAGAGAAAGAGGAGTCATCTGATGAACTGTATGATGCAAGCAATGACCAAGGTGCTACTTTTGACATTTCCTCAAAGAAACGGAGACTGAATAACTCTTCAGGAAAAAGAGGACGAAAACGTAAAATAGACGGTGGCACTACTTCAAGGAAGTGTGGAATCTCAATTAACAGTGCCGGAAGCTTACCTAATGGATCAACAGGTGAAGGGATGTCCTTGCCAGGTGACACAAAATGGGCATCATCTGAGCTATTGGAATTCATTAGACACATGAGAAATGGTGATAGTTCTTATATTTCCCAGCATGATGTCCAGGTTCTTTTGCTTGAATATATAAAGCAAAATAACCTTCGTGATCCTCGCAGAAAAAGTCAGATTATCTGTGATGCAAGGCTTACCAGTTTGTTTAGAAAACCACGTGTCGCTCATTCTGAGATTCTAAAGCTTTTGGAAATGCATTATCTTGTGAAACAGGCTCCAACATTGAATGCAGATAGTCAGAGAGAAATTGATTCAGATTCGGCGGCTCAAGTAAACAATGGAGTATATAATGAGTTGACTGATAAATTAGGTTCTGATAAGAGGAGGAAGGCTCATAAGAAGATTGAAAGAGAACTTACAGTTAATCATGAGGATTATGCAGCCATTGACATGCACAATATCAATCTAATTTATCTGCGTCGCAGCGTGATGGAGGATCTTATTGATGAGGTTGCTGCATTCTCTGACAAAATTGCTGGCGCTTTTGTGAGGATAAGAATTTCTGGTCTTGGCAACAAGCAAGATATGTACCGGCTGGTGAAAGTTCTTGGTAAGATTACTAATACTATAGAGTATAGACCTATGATGCTAAATACTTATACTACCTGGGTTAAATTCTATATGTAGGTACACATAAAGTTGCAGAGCGATACACTGTTGGTAAGAAGACAACAGATTATGCTCTTGAGATATCAAATTTAGAGAAAAAAGAGATTATCACAATGGATACTATCTCAAATCAGGATTTCACTGAGGTAATTAAATATAAGACATCAGTTCTATGATGATGCATCCAAGGATATGTAGTGCAGACATTTAATTTTCTAGACCTAGTAGGGTAGTACTGTAGAATGGACCTTCCTGATTGTGATATCGGTTCCCCTTTGTTGTTTAATTAACTCACTATATACCTTTAGCTCAAATCAGCATTATTACAAAATTATTATAGATTGTTTATAGTTAAGTTTGTGATGTTTTTATAATACCAAAAATATCATACTTGGGTTTTCTGCTGGTAATGTTTTTTTTAGCACTTTACTTTAAAGTTCTCTTCAGCAATTAAAATCATTACTCCCAAGCCCCAACATAGAATATACCCCCTCCGTTTCAAATTATAAGTCGCTTTGAATTTTTTAGTACATCCATTTTGCTATGCATCTAGATATAACATATGACTAGATACATAGCAATTTCTTTGTACCAAAAAAAAGTCAAAGCGACTTATTATTTGGAACGGAGGGAGTACCTAGTTTTTATGGTATACAAGTAGTGTCATTAGATAGATCATTGAATCTATTTTCATAATAAACTTATTTGGAGATACAAATGTTCAATGTTTTCTACAAATCTATTCAAACTTAAGAAAGTTTGACCAACACGAATATCATAGCGAAGAGAGAGAGAGAGAGAGGGAGTACATGTTGGACTGTTTTTTTCATCATTTTAATTTAGCTAGCTATTTAAATGCTTAGTTCTCATTATTGCCCATATTAAATATATTATATACATGTTGGACTGTTTTTTTTTTTCGTCACTTTAATTTAACTAGCTATTTACACTGTTCATTTGCATGTATTGTGTAGGAGGAATGCAAGCGCTTACGCCAGAGTATGAAGTTTGGTCTAACTGCCCGGTTAAAAGTGGTACTGATATGATTCAATATAGAGTATATGATGACAAATCTGATTCCCTAGTCTATCGAATTTACATAGTCTGATATCTCCTCTTTCCTTTTAATCAATCAGGGAGATGTCTATGAGAAAGCTAAAATCTTCCAATCTCTGCGATTTAAAGATGTAAGCAAAATCCTTTAAAGGAACATTTACCGCTTGCTGAGCCTTGATTACTTCAGAATTCATCTAGCTTTACTTAAAAAATGACATGCTTTGTTAAATTCTTTTCCAGTGGTTGGAAAATGAGAAACAGAGGCTGAGCCATCTTCGTGATCGTGCTAGTGAAACTGGACGTCGAAAAGGAATATCCTTTTCTCATAATAATGTGCTGCTCTTTTTTCCTGTGTGTTTATATTTGGTAGTTGGGATTATAATTGCCTCCAGGGAGGTGTATTGCCCCCAAAATCTCTATTGCTTACACTGGACCAATGGCGGAGCTAGGATTTTCAAGTTGGGTATTCCCAACATAACAGACCTAAACATAAAATTGTATGTGATAAGATAAATATGAGTGCAAATGATTCACATTCTAGATACCCCACCATAGAGATAATTCATGGTAACTGGTTTGTTATTCATTTTTCAAAGCTCTATTAGGATCTACAATCTACATGAAACTAAACATTCATGTGCTGCACTAAACATCATAGGCCGTGTGTGGCTTTACATCAAGTTGGGTGGTAGCACTACTTGCCGGTAGACCGCTCCATTGCTCACGAATGGGTTATTCTTACACTCTTGGCTGCCACTTAGGTGCTGCGCCGGTAGCAGGCCTAACCTAGGGTTTTGATTTTGTTATTCTTATACTCTTGGCTGTCGCTTGGGTGCTTTGCCAGACCACCAGTAGCAGGCCTAGCTTAGGGTTTTGATTCATACAAAGAGTTAACAAGATAGGGGCTAAAAGTGGTGATGGGTGGCAAGACTCGAGAGATTGAGAACACGTTTGGATGTTGCCACCAGCTTGCCACAACCAATTTGTGTCTATTTATTGTTTGGATGTGCACCAAGTGCGCCCACACAAGACAAGAAAAAGAAACATTGGCACACAGCTAAACTTATACGACAGTCCTTCGCCAATGCTTGGCCATCCTCCAAACGCGCCTAGAGTCATGTTTTGAGAACACATTAGGTAAGTGGACAATGGCTTCCAAACGCGCCTAGAGTCATGTATTATATTATATTATGACAAGTCTGTTGACATAGGTTGTCTTATAAGCAAGAGGATGGCCAACATGGTAATGTAGGAGTGTGGGACTATAAAGAGACTAGCTAGAGCTTGATGGGCTGCTGAGGAACTCAAAAATCATTTTGGTCAATCACAAAATTATGTATATACATGCATATATTTTACATATACATAGCCATTTGCAAAATAAGTTGGGTATTCCTGGGAATATCCAGCCAGGAATCACGCTGCCTCTGCCTCTGCCCATGTGGACCATTTGTTTTGACATTATCCCTTGTTTTTTTTTTTTTTTCTTACACCACCTGTGATGCCTAGTTGTCTGTGCTCGATGGAGACAACTACTAATTCAAGCAAAGTTGACATAGAAATCTTCAGTTGTCTCCCTATTGGAGGTTCTAAAATTTCAGTGAAACCTGTGCTAGAAATATTTAATAGGTTTTCAAGGTACCTTATGTTTCATATAATTTTTCGTTTTTTTTTTTTGTTCACTTTTATTCCTTTGGACTGGCCTTACTGATTTGTAATTTTGTTTAAGACCATAGAAATCTTGTGATTCTTGTCATCCTTGAATTATGAGTGCTGAGAAATAAACTTTTGCACCTATTTTTTTTCACCTAATGTTAGAGAAGATTCTCTATCAAAGCAGCTTTTGACAAATATGATTCATATTTTGTTGCATTTGATGTGACACATCTGAGAAAGCTGAAAGATTTATGCAATGGCCTTTTTTTTATTACCATAATTTTGCGGTCTGAATCTGGCTAGAGAAAATTATTATCAGCAGGGGTTCCTTTCTTTGTTTATGTCCCACTTTGCCTACGCCAGTAATGATAATCAAAATCAATATTTATGATCCTTAACTATATCATACGTTGAGAGAGTGTGTAGAAAAGTTGCAGCTTCTAAACTCTCCTGAAGAAAAAGAACGCATGATTAGTGAAGTTCCAGAAGTACATGTTGATCCCCAGATGGATCCAAGTTATGAATCCGCTGAAGAACCAGATTATAAGAAAGCTGGTACCAAATTTACCTGAACTGTTATTATTCTATAATATTCTATAATGTTGTGTTCAGATATACTGAACTTCTGGGAACTTTGCTTGCTGATTTGTATACAGTTGATTGGACCATGCATCGGAATGGACCAGATCAATTATTTCCAGGAAGAAAAGGGACAGAACTGAATTCTGTGGAGAATCATACACAAAAAGAGTCTGGATGCAAGCGGTCACATTAGCAGTCTACCTACAGAGGATATGGACCATAGATCAGGTGCAGGAAGTAACATTAATTTAAACAACATGGCACCTGAGCCTGCATCACTTGGAGTTTTATCAAATGACACCGAGCCAGAAAAAGTTTGGCACTACAAGGACCCTAATGGAATTGTTCAGGGCCCGTTTACTCTTGTGCAGTTATCCAAGTGGGCAAGTTTTTTCCCACGCGACCTGAGAATATGGCTTACATTTGAGAGTGAGGAGAGCTCACTACTGTTGACTGAAGTGCTCCCAAAACAGCAGAAAGATTTTATTCAGCCTTCAGCAGTTACTACCAGTGATAAATCAATATGGGCAGGCTCTGGTCAAGATAGAATTAACTCAAATGCAAATAACTCTTCCTCCCTATGGTTGATAACATGGTCTATTCTTCTGCATTATCTAGCTCATCTGCTGAGTGTTATGATCCAACAAAAGAGCCTCTGGGTGGAACCTTGCCATCAAAATCTCTAAAAGATGCTCATGCTTTGCATGTGGTTCAGAATCAGGTTAACCATTCATCCACAATTCTATCTTCAGCTGGTTCATATGCACCACCTGGTTCTCATGATGAAAGGGCCTCAAGAGACAGGGTCGGTGAATGGAACAGTAATCAGGATAATGGTGGTATTTGGAGTCAAACCATGAATCATAGTCAGAAGAGTAAGCAGCATCCTGATGGTTGCACTGGGAAGGATCAAATGCAAACTGAATCTAAATGTAGTGCACATATGGTCTCAGTTCTTACTCCACAACAATCGGAGAGAGACCTTGCCACTTCCCTTAGTATTACAAGTCGGTCGGAGTTCAAAGCCATGTGCCAGCAGGACAGTTCTTCATGGAGTTCAGCTACAAGTGCTGGAGCTCATGACCTTCAGTTATCTATTGCTTTAGTAAAGCCACAGACCTGTTCTCCAACAAATCCTGTTGAAGACAGAGATTCGAGTTCTGCTTCTGCTATGTCTTGTCAGTCAGGGGGTCTTGCCTGCATTCCCCAACCAGATCCAATATCTACATCTAATTCAAGGAAAATCGAGGCAAGCATGGATCAGCGTAAAACATGCCAGCCTGATCGGCTTCCTGAACCTAAAAGCGCCTCACTCTTTTCCTTGAAAACTCAAGATCTTGAGTCTGAGTACCCTAGTCCTACACCAAAACTGGTGGGGAAGTTGACTTCCGTGAACCAGTCAGGATCAACATCAGTAGCACATGAAAACTTAGCTACAAAGACGCGTGTCTGTGCACCTACTAGTAAAATTGACAGCTTGTATCCACTTAAGGAAAGATCATGTCCAACAGATAGAGACTCAATTACTCAATTAGAGCATCTGTTTGAAGAGAATGTGATAAAGAGAAAGAACGAAGTGGTCAATCCTGTATCTGATGCTGATGGCATTGCTGTGTCAGATGTGTTGGAATCATTAACAGAACAAGATTGTCCTTTACAAAATTCAGTGCCAGCTTCTGCTGAGGAAGAACAACCACAATGCTCTAGTCCTATTGCATTGTCCCCTTGGGGTGAACCAAGTTACTATCAGGGTGAAGCTGTTGATTCTGCTCTATGGGGCGTCCAAGATGACCCTGGTAATGACATGTGGTCAATGCCTTCACCAACACCTGGTCTCCAGACTTCATCAGGTTAAGATGCCTATCTTTTTCTGTCTTTGCTTCCTTACACAACTTTTAGTCTTACAAAAATCGTCTACAGGTCTTGGAGCTGATGGAAAAGACGCGCGTCATGCATCATAGAGGAGGCAAAAGTGGATGTTTTGTTGAAACATTACCCACACAAGGGGAGAAAAAAAAATGGAACATGCAAACTCAAGTGGCTCAGGTTCTTTAGTGGCAGAACAGGTAATGTTAATCATATATCTAACTGGTGTACGATTCCAACTTTGATTTGTCTCTTGACTAAAGGAAAAAAACTTAGTTAGTAACACAATGTTCTAGCTAACATATTGTTTCTGACCCTTTTAGGTAAAACCGAAAGCAAGCACTGCATCAAGTCCATCTCTAGATGGGAGCACAAAAGCTTTGGGTTGGCAACCGCCGGGCTCATCTCTAGAAGGGAGTGCAAAAGCTTCGGGTTGGAAACCACCAGCCTTATCACTTGCAGGGATTGGTAGTGATGCAGGTTCACACTCACAAGCATCATGTCCTTCTACGCTAGGGAGCACAAAATCTTCAGGTTGGCAGCGAAGTTCATCCCCGGATGGGAGCAGAAAAGCCTCAGCTTGGCAACGGTCAAGTACATCACCAGAGGGGAGTGGAAAAGCTCATGGCTGGCAAAGATCTGGTTCTTTTACCCAGGGCAGTACAAAAGCTGCAGGTTGGCAACCCTCTGGTTCTTCTACAGATCGGAATGCAAAAGTTGATGGCTGGCAACGAACAAGTTCATCTCCAGAGGGAAGCAGAAAAGCTTCAGGCTGGAATTCTTCAGGTCGTGAGAGCTCAAAGGTCACATCTGGTGCCAGCGAAAACCGTAAATTGTCTTCTAGTCACCAAGCGGCGACACCAACAGGGAGGCACTCTTCGTCAAAGAGACAGGGAAGCAGCGACAAAGGGTGCTGCTGGCTGGGAAGAGGCTCTAGCAAACTCTTCGGAAGCATCAAAGAGACATCAGGGAAACAGCGACAAGAATGCAGGCTGGGGAGAGGCTCTTGGAAGCAACAGGAGCTGGCATCCATCGTCTGGTAACCCCAGTCGGGGCAGCCAGGGAATCACCAACATGATAGGCATTTTCACAGCAGTGATTCGCGGCGGGGTAGCTCAAACTACCCGAGGAGGTCTGACCATCGTCATGACCATGGCAGTGGTGGTTCGTCAAGACCCTCGTCAAGAGGGCAGTCCCAGAGGGGGTCTGTAAATTCTACGAGAATGGCCACTGCTGGAAGGGTTTGAAATGCCAGTACCAGCACCGGTGATTGCCATCGCCGTGGAAGCAGAACGCCCGATTGCCTGGTCGCCCTCACATTTTTGTATAGCAGCATATTGCTTCGTGTTAGTCAGTAAAGGAGAACGCTTATTAACCACTAAACTGGTGGTAGTACATATTCTTCAGAAGAAGAGCGTGGCTAAACTAGGGTTTTAAGCTAAACTAGGGCCTTTAAAGTTTACTTTTGGTGCAGCCACCCCTGATGGCCTGTCAAGATTCTCCAAACATTTTGGTGCATGAATGCCCCTCTTTGTCCGTTCACGGAAGAGGGGCTTGCAGTTGTCCGAAACTCACAGAAGCTCTGGGCATCTACAAACATGCTCGGCTTTATCACGGCACCGACGTGCCGCCACGGTCATGCCCACGACGTGCCGAGGCGGCGCCGCCCGGTCACCTTGACGTCCAGCGCGGCCCCGGCGATGAAACGTCCATCCGCCTCCTGCGAAAGGCAGCTGCAGACTCTGCACGGCAAGTTTTCGCGACTAAACCGTAACAGGCGAATAAGGTTTACAATTTCATAACAAAAAAAAGGCACATTACACCACAGCAAATTCCAGAGGCACTTGAGCAGAACAACCCATTATTTACTAGTCTATCGCTAAATTCGAGCTATATGTAGTATGTAAGGGCATTACACGGCGCTCTTTTATCTTGTCCTGGGCGTGCAGGGACAGAACACAGGGTAGACTGGGTAGTAGGTGTTTAGCTCAAGATGGTCGAGGATTTTCTCGAGAAGCGACAGGTACGAAGAGTGCCCGACAACGAGCTCGGTAACGTCAACCTGTGCGTTCAGCAGTCATTCATTCAAAGTACAACGGGTGCAGTTAGAAACAAGCATGTTGGTGGGTGTTACTGAACAGGAGGTTGGATGCCAAGAGCACTTACGTTCTCTACTCCAGGGACACGTACGTCCTGGATGCCGGCCAAACCTTGTGTGAGCAGGCTGAGTCAGCGTCGTATGACATTTTGTCAGTCACAGACACAGCACAAATGGCCATCTTGCAAGCTGGATCTCCGAAATACTGGGAGGAGCATGGGTGGGGATTGTACCTAGCGCGGAAAGTGACGCCGAGAATCCAGTCGTTCGTGGAGTACACGTTCACAAACCTTCCGGCGACCATCTGCAATGAGGCCATGCCATGAGATTATGCTACCAACTGAAGTTGTTGTCTGGAGAGATTCAAGAATGGCAGCTCTCGGATTCGTCATACCTTCCTGGCAGGCTCCCACATCTCACCTTGAACTGAAACCGGCGCACCTATGAGCACGGCCCTCTCAACGATTCCCGCTGTCAGTCACAAACTCGATTGTCAGCAGAATAAACCACAAGAAATTAACCTCACAATTAATGTGCAGACACCAGTTTACATGTACCGTCATTTCCTAATTGCGCTAACTCCTGCAGGCACTTGAAAACAACACGAGCTCCTAGCGAAAACCCGACCAGAGTGACAGGCCTGGAACCATTTTTGGAGCCGGGGCCAATGTCAGCTCCATAGAGAAACATATCTACTGAAGAAAGTACTGTACATTGTAGGAAGAACCTGCTTCCTTGCAATCCGTTGAGCAGAACGTCAGCAAGCATTTTCCCAGCTTTATCTGACCTGGATGCATCTACCAGGTTAATCAAGCCGAAGCATGCATTAGATCTATCTAGTGAACAGATCAGCTATCCAGTTAGAGGAGGCTAAATTTAAGAAAGAACCTTCCTTCAAAAAATTTAAGAAAACCACAATCTCAAAGTGCTTAGCTGCTCATAGTAGAGCTCTAAATAAGTTTAAACGTCGACATTCAGTTTTACACAGCTCAAAACAATTTACGTCGTGTACAAAAGAAGAGCACAAAATAGTAAGCAGAAAATAGTAGCTATGCTACCTGTCAATAGCAACAGCCCATTTGCTGTCGATAAAGTCTGCAGCAGCTACCAAGGTAGCAGGCCAGGCAAATGCTGAAATAATACCACCTAACACAGTCTGCATTGCACCTTCCCTCATCAGCTCAATTGCTAATCCTACAGTTACAACCAGATTGTTGCAATTAGTGATGGAATAATAATGCAATGTAAATTATGAGTTCAGGTGAAAATTACTTGAGGCTAGCCAATCCTGTATTGCTGTGCTGACGCCAATTACATGCTTAGACTCCCACTGCAGAACGTACCTGCCAATATCATATCAGTAAAAAATTTCAGCTATGCTCTAGTAACACAAGACAATCTTGAAAACAATAATGCACTGCAAACTGTTTTCCACACATATAATGACCTTGAGCAACTCACTTCTATCCATGTTTTATGAACTCTTGATTCAAGAAGCATTTATTTATTGGGATTATTTATTTATTTCTGTAATATGGAACTGCATAAGAAATGCAATATTCACCATTCAACTGCTAAACAAATATGTACCTCTCTAAGTTAGTTTTCCATCCTTCCCAAGGCTTTGAATAATCGTCCTCGGAAAAAGCAAATCCAGAAACAAAGATGCCAACTGCTAGGCGCTGAAAAAAAAAAAAAAAAAAAAAAAAACAGTAACGAATATGTGATCAATAAATATCACTCGTATGTTTGTCCTGATTCTTGAAAGACAAGAATTTGCTCCGTGTCATTTTAGACCATTTGAGCATCAAGCAAGCCACACTGCACATACAAGGAGAACAAAAGACTCACACCCTGGCTATGGTTCTGGCCGATGGTCTTGAACTCAAATTCTTTCACATCTCCGATTCTTGTGGCCATTTTGGTCCCAGTCAACCCAGCTCCAGCAGCTGATTTCAAAACATAATGATTTAGTCTCTATGGACTCATGATCAGAGTCTTCTGAATTTAGTGCCAGTTCATGGATGCATAAAAATCAGTAACATGTTTTCCTGTTTCTTAACTCGTTCCCAAATTCAACCGGTTCAGTACTACTACTATGATGACGATGAGTACTATATTTTCACCAACAATTGTAAGTGATACAGATACAGGAATAAAAATCAAGAAAAAAATGATTTGAAATGAAGAAAGTGTCACCAGATCAGTAGTAATAGTCAAGCAACATATTGTTAGGCTCACCTCCAAACGATGCTGCAACTGCTACAGAGCCAGCAGTGTGTCCAGCAGCAGTAGCTATAGCAGCAAAACCAGTAGCACCTATGATAGGTACAAGTGCATGCAATGTTGGAACAAGAGCAGTGAACCCTGCAGCAATTGCCGGGGCTGCTAAGCCTGTCGGATTAGTGCAAAAATTCAGCCAAGTTGACCTCATATGTAGTGTCCAAACTTATCAAGCACCATCTGACATTTCAAATGAACCCTGCCACATATGAATTCATCCATGTGAATCAATCCATACCCCCAGATATAGCCATCAATGTTCCTCCTGTCAGCGCGGCTGCGCCGATGATCCCACGACGCCTCAATTTCTCCCATCTGCTCTTCGGTGACGAATTCGCACGTGACTGTTCTTCCTCCCTTGCTGCAGCCATAGCAGAGCAAGCAACCATTATCTCGACAGCTTCCTACAATGCCAAGATCGATAGATACCCAATCACAAAACCGTACTCGATACTCTCGACTGATGCAATGCATTGGTGCAATGGACGACGAACCATCTTGTTCCATTTGACGTCGAGCCAAGTGGCGAGCAGGCGGAGCGCGACGCGATGGCGGGCGTCGTAGCCCTTGGTGACGCGCGGGGACCCCAAGCCCTCCTCGGCCATGTTCACGTCCGCGACGCACGCGGAGAGGAGCATGTACAGCACCGCCATCTTCCGGTAGCCCTTGGTGCGCGTCGACGCCGCCGCCTGGTCGTCGTCGGCGGAGCCGTGGAGGCTCTCCGCCGGTTTGAAGAGCGCCTCGGCCGCGGATCCGACGACGCCGCTCTCCAGGCCCATCGCCATCGCGTCCACGGCCTTGGCGAGCGCCAGCTCGTGCTCGTATCGCTCGGACCGGGCCTTCTCGTCGTCGTCCTCGTCCTCGAACACTTTGCGAAGGAACTGCATCCGATCCACGACGCACAGTAGTTTTCAAGATGAATTGTTTTGCATGCCACTAATTAAGACGATGATCGAGGTGAATAGATTGAAGACGAAATTCCTTTTGCGTACGTACGGCGCCAATGTGGTGCTTGGGATCAGAGGACGCGGCCGTCTTCTCCACCCCGACCCAGGCCTTGGGGTCGATCTCAAGAAACCTACAAGAAACGGTGTCACCTGCATTGGGCCGGGGAATGGAGAGAGACCATGCGATGAAAGGCCGATCGTCGTCATCACCTGAGGACGGGGCGGAGGAGGCCGCAGGACTCGTGTGTCCAGAGGTCACGGGCGTCGGGTTCGACGGCGGTGGACGCGTCGGGGTGGGGCTCGTCGTCGAGGCCGTGGGAGCCAAGGAGGACGGTCTGGTGCGTCTGCGCCTGGCGGAGCGCGAGCGCCAGGAGCGCCCCCCGCCGCGTACCGCTGCGTCTGGCCCAGCGTCGACGACGTAGCCATCGTCGGCGTCAGAGGAGGAGGCGACAGAGGTTGGGCCGGCGTCGATCGGTGATCGATCGATCACAGGAAGCGTCGGCGTCGGCGTCGGCGTCGCGGCTCTGCCGGCCGCGGGCGCCACGGTGCAGTGCGTTTCGCTCGGTACGGACCGAGACGTGTCATGGGCCGGCCATGGCGTGCGGTGAGCTCCCGGTATTTGTATTTTTCTCGTGGGCCGATCGGTTTTGGGACGGGCTGGGATGCTCAATTCCATCTTTTTGCGCTATAGTTAGCCCACGGTTCCATCATGCTTCCCTGCCCAGCCCAACAAATCCTCACCCCCTTTTTTTTTTTTCACAACGATAAAAACTGAATTTCATTACTGTAAGCAACGAAATTACAGAAGTTTGAAGTCCTACAAAACATCCACAACGATTGAACCCGCCCACACCTGTGACCACCCAGGGGACCACTGGGCAACAAACATACCGCTACGACCTGCCAAGAAGACCTCTACTGAACGTACAGCACAAAGAAAGCATAGATTGTACTAGAGCAAACTGACTAGAACAAAACAAAAATGTTCCACAGCTAAAGGGCCAACGACACATGTGTTCAGACTATTCATGACGATCATCAGAATGAAGCATTGCCGCCGTCTGGAGCCTTAGCCATTGTATGGGACAAGTTGATGACTGCCACTTGTGTTCTGTGTCCCCTGGCCGTGAAAGAAGAGTGTAGCACGCTTCACCACCTCTGCAGCTTGGGTCACCTGTGATTGCATATCATCCTTCAGAAGACCTGACCAATATGATAGAAAAGAACAAATTAAGCAAACAATCTCAGTTGGAGATTTCATGCGTTTCTTCTCAAAACAAATGTCATTTCTCATTCTCCAAATACTCCAGCAAACTGCTGCAAGCCCCACCATATGCATAGTTGGGCAATGTGGGAGAGAGTTGTGAATCCGCTGTCAATATTGGTTAAAATTTCCTGGTCTGCAATCAGAACCAAGAGCGAAAGCTAAAAGACTCCATATATATTTTGCAGATGGGCATTCAAAGAAGATATGTAACATGGATTCATTCTCAGGACAAAATGCACACTTTTCATTGTCCTTCCATTTTTTTTTGACCAACACATCTTTTGTCAGAATGGGGTTTTGAAATACCAGCCAAAGGAAATCCTCACCCCCTTGCTCCTATCGTTTTTCTATATTTTGTAAAATTTAATTCCAGATTCATACTTCTTCCTTCGTCTAAAGAATGATTCGAGTGAATCAAACTTGAAAAGTTTCAAAGGGATCGCTTTCTCACCAACCGCAAGCTACGACCACGAGTAACCACATTTGTCTGGTCCCTCTTGTCGGGCCTGTCCTGTCCATATATGGGTCGATCGCGACACTCGAAAGAGTCACAGAATCAGCAGTCAAAAAGAACATGGACCGAAAACGTTGGAACTTGGAACTGGCCATGCTCTCTCCTCTCCTGGTGTGGAATGGGATTTGAATTGATCGAACCACAGGGTAAAAACACAACAGAATTTTTGTACAGTAATAAGCTGGCCTATTTCTTCCTACGTAAAACATGTTGTGTAATCGCCGTACGTGCCATGGTTGTCTGCACTGGACTACCAGTCGTGTTGTATTTGAGACGCCGTGGACTGGCTCTACTAGCTGTTTTATTTGACAAATAGTGAAAAGAGTCATGGATTTTTTCCCCATTCAAACATCCACCATCACTCGTGGGTTTCATGCATGGCGGCGACGTGTGCCGCCTAGCACGCACTAGCAAGCCCAAATGGCTGGCAATCCTCTGTGCTTCGCCTGCGAGCGCGTGCGTTGGACCGTTGGTTAACACCATCCCTGCACCATTCACATCGTGAGCCATACCAACAAAAACAAAGCTGATTCCTTCAGATTACCTGCATTGTATGGAGGACACTTGTAGTACCAGCAAAACTGGCTGGACAAACTTCCATGTCGTCCTCGGCAAAACAAAACAGGGCCATACTATTTCAATTTCAATTCAATGGCAAAGGGAAAATGGAGGCACAGGCCATGACCGGGACGCCTCGATGCGCTTCCACGTTGATCACGCGCATCAACCTAGAGGCCATTTGCCCGTTTATGTGGTGCTGGTTCCCGCCACGGCTCCGCTGTGCGAGAGAATGGAAAGGATAGTGTCGCGTCGGCCGCCGGCCGACGGCTGTTAAATCATCAAAACAGGGTTGGTGATGGCAACATGACCGGCCTTGTTTTGGTAAGCCTGCTTCCGACGAGTCAGAGGTACAACCACAATATAATGGACATGTTGTTCCTACTAAACCATTTGGTAGAGCTCCTTTGCAACTGCTGAAGCGGAACTGACACGAGGAAAATCCCTATCAAACGTAGCTTCAATGTTCGACTTCGGAATAGTATTGGGGTCGAGAAAATCAACAACTACATGCCTTGATTGGTTTTGGTCCTAAAAAATAATTATGCATAAAGTTTTCTTTAAAGAATCAAACTTTAAGTTTTATCAAATAAATATGTGCAAATATTATATTAATACTCATGATGCACAATAAATAGTACTATCTCCGTTTCAAATTATAAGTCGCTTTAATTTTTTTGTTCATCATGTCTAGATATATAATTAGATGGATAAACCAAAAAAGTTTTTAAGTGCGATTTATAATTTTTGTACAAAATGGAGCAACATTTATTTCTCTAAAAATTTATTTTCTATAACGTCCCCTCTTTCTCTGATACTAATTACTTAAAAATATTTATATATTTTGTTATATAATTGAACTATTTTAAAACGAGATCAACATTTAAAAAAAGAGATAAATATATTTATGGATGAACAAAAAATTAGTATCACTTAAATTTGGAACACCTTTGATTATTCACATATATTTCCTATAATCCCCTATTCTCTTAATTAAATCAACTTCTAAAGTTGTTCTAAGTTGGACTATTTTAAGTTTGATCAACTTTCGATCAAACTTTTTAGAAAATATTTAGACTTTAAGGGTAATTCTTACCATCTTATATAAAAGATAAACTTTTAAATAATTTGACTTAAATAATTCTAATTAAACTTTATAATATTAAATATAGTACAAGATACAAATATTACTAATAACTTTTGTAAATTTAGTCTTTGGAAATGAGATGCATAGTAGTTATTTTAGTAAGGAAGGAAGGAGTACCTCAGTTCACGATGACTATAAAAAAGATGTACTCCCTCTAGCCTAAAATAGATGATCTTTATAAAATTTAAATTTTACTTCAAAATAATTGACCTTCTCACTTTTCAATATAACTTTATTTTTAAAATATGTTTTTAACACATCAATATCTCTACTTTTGGAAAGAATATTTTAGTCTTTTTGTATATCTTCTGTTTAGTTTTCACGAGAGATTCTAAAACGTTACTACTATATATGCAAGTAATATGGGACAGAGGCACGGGTAGTTTCTATCATCATCCAAACGAGAGGGGTACTGTATTAACTTTGACAGCGCCGAAGCTGTTCTTTTCCATCACCTTCAGAAATCTTACCTTCCGAATCCGGCGTGTGACGTCGCGCGTGCGGCAGCCACACGTACCGGTACGGTGACGCACTGCACGATCGAACCGATAGCGCCGTCGACGGCCGGCGATCCTCGGGCGCCGACGAGCCGGACCTATAAGCGCCGCGGTCACATCGCGGCCGGTGACCAAACCAAACGGCATCCGTTATATAGCAGACGTAGAATTAGCTAGCTACCTTTCCGCGCCTCCCTCGACAACTGGCCTTCGCGCTTCGCTTTCAGTTTCAGCCGGTAAACGTAAGATCAGCTAATCTTCGTCCTTATCGCAATGGACAAATATTTCAGCAGATATGTATAACGTCTCTGTCCACTCTCCATTTCCACCACAATTAATAATATAATAATAAATCCCTCGATCTGGTAACAAATTGGTGGTAGGTGAGGAAGCTATTTACCCACTATTCATCCGTTGTTTGCGTTCGTTGTCCACACGACACACGAGTGAGGTCTGAGATCCTGTCGTTGACTATATGCATGGACCTCACAAGCTTACCCACTGTTCATCCGTGGTTCACTCTCGCTGCTCCCATCTGTTAGTCCATACGCACTGTCCACTGACTATACGATCACGTCGCTGTTTACAATGTTGTTCCTGCAACGCTTCTGCTATTTTCTACTCCCCCGTTTCAATAAGTTTAGAATATTAATTTCTACCTAGGTGAATCAATACTAGCCACATAATAACATTAAAATATATTGATGGACTTATAAAAAAACTAACTCTTATTTAGGTTTATATGAATTTTGAGACAAGATTTAAACACTAGAATCACATGTTTTCTAAGACGGAGGGAGTATATGCATGCATAACAAAAACAGATGTATTATTAAGAAAATCGAAGCTCTATATAATTTAAAATATATTGTTTACCCTAGCACTCGTGTTGGCTGCACCGTTCAGCCAGCCTGCGGGCCGGAGCACGCGTGTCGAGAGCTAGTAGTCTTCTTAATTTGGAACCGTAGTAGCTCCTTAGCCCCAATCTCGGCCCTCTTTTGTCAAAAGGAAGAAAAAAAAAACTTCGTTCCGTACAGCAATTAGTGAATCCATTGCGGACCTTTTCTCGTTGATTAAAGTGTAAATTTTCAAACTAATTAGTTAATGTGTCCTTGTTATTATTATCTTCTTGCTGGTGGAGTTAGGAAGATCTAGATAGTAGGAGAACTACTTAGAATCAGTAGGATATATCAATTTCGTACCATTGTTTTGGCGAACATCACAGCCAAAAATTGAGAGCGATGCTCAAACTCTCAAAGACAATGTGTTTCATTTCAACCTTTTGTTTACGTTGATGTTTAACCCATGATGAACTTGACCACCTCAGGCACTGGCCGGAATCTAGCAGTTTCCACCAGTGCCGCGTAAAGCAGTGTCCTTATCACTAGATTTTACCTTTAATTAAGCCAAAAAGGCTCAAATATATGTCATGTTGCTGCCGACAACCAATTACTCCAATCTTTTCAACACATAGGGAATATTTTTTACGGAGTAGTATGAGCATCATCTTTCGTCAGGATTAGATCAACTCTATAGTATTTAGTGATATAGTGACGCCTAGAAACTAGAGACAAGTCAAGGTCCATGGCTGCTAGGTTGCATATAACCGTTCAAGAGGATCCTGCGTGTTTCCCGACATGTCATGAAAGGGCGGCCTTGAACTTACTTTTCGGCTGAGAGAAGAACCTCGACAACATCCTCCTCCACTGAAGGGCTTGATTTGAGGTAGCGTTAACTTGCTACTAAAAATTGTTTAGAAGGCTTGATTTGAGGTGCAGTACGTCTAGGAAAAGTAGTGTCTATTATATAAGGATTGTGTCTATTACGTCTAGGAGTATTTGTAGAAATATGATAGTTTATTTACCTCTTTAGCCATCTAGGCCTGGCTCATATTCATCGCCCTCTAGCTTGTTCGAGTCCTATGTCATAAGTGTGTAGAGGAGGGTGGTCTTATCAGTTTAGCATGTGCAGTTAGCTACTTCTCATGTCAGTGCACTGAACAGACTGAGATTTTGGATCTGGGGACACCATTGGGTACCGAGAGATGTGTCCGAGGTTTGAGGCTGGTTGAGTTTGCAGCAATCCTATTCTTGAGCGCGATCCGTGGCTCCTTCCCCGCCCGACCCGTGAGGCCGGACTTCGGACCGGACTCGCCGGATGCGTCCGGTCGATGCCCGCGGTGGCGGTGGGACTCGTGCCCTCAAAAGGGGTGTGGCGCGTCTTCCCCCTTCCTCCACCCCGGCCACACTCCCCCTCCATCTGCTTCCGGACCGGCGACCTTGTCGGCGTGGGATCGGCCGCCCCGGTCGGATCACATTCGCAATATGGATAAGTCGGAATTTTACCCGACTTAGACCACGCCATTTTTGGGTGTCAACGTGGACGCCTAGACAAGACAAGTCAAGGTCCACGGCTACTAGGTGGGGGGCTCGTTCAAGAGGATCTGCAGATTCTGCTGCTTCCCCTTCGACATGTCATGGAAGGCGACCTTGAACTTACTTTTCGATCTCCAGTCGACAACATCCTCCTCCACTGAAGGGCTTGATTTGAGGTGTAGTGGGTCTAGGAAAAGTAGTGTCTTTATATTAGGATTGCGTCTATTACGTCTAGGAGTATTTGTAGAGAAATTTGATAATTTTCTTTTCCTTCGTTGTTCAGTTTGTAATAGGAAGGATGTCTTGTGCTGATGTTTAATATATGGGCTTTGTGCTGTTCACCCAAAGTGCTTCGGTGTGCCGCGGACACCGTCTTTCCCCATATTTGCGAAACATCCTGTCGTTTGGTGCAATTTGTCCCGTGGACACTAAGGAGAGATAACCTCATCACCAAAACATCTGCCATTTGTAAATCATAAGCCCAATGGCTATGAAATTTTAACAGCAACAAAGATATGATAGCTACCTACAAATCATCTAATACTCACTTCCATAGAAAACCTAATTAAGGACGTGATATGACATCAAGAATAATTAAGTCCGCCATATCATGCCTTTAATTAGGTTTTCATCCAAGTGAGTATTAGATGATTTGTAGATAACCTCATATCTTTTTTCGCTGTTAAAATTTCATAGTTATTGGTTTATGCCGCCGTGGTGGCGCCAAGTTAAAGTGGTGAGGTTATCTCTCCTTAGCGTCCACGAGACAAATTGCACCCAACGCCGGACCACCTCACCGAAACATGGAGAAAAGATGTTCCGGTCGTGCAGGCTGTCAACGGGCGTGGTTCGTGTCGTCGGGCTGGGGTCGAATATACCTTCCTTTTCCAAAAAAAAATTGATAGTTTATTTACTCTTTTTAGCCATCTAGGCCTGAATAGCCTCTATTCCTCGCTCCCCCTTTGGTCGCTCATATTCATTGCCCTCTATCCTGTTCGAGTCCTTCATGTTTATCCTCACCCGGGGAATCTGTTTGTGATGCTTGTACCTCTAGTCGTTATCGTTTCTCATGCTTTGTCGCCCGAACAGTGCTCTTCGATTTTTTTTTGAAATGCTTTGCCATCTATGTTCTTGCATTAAGAGAAAATAGAGTTTTACGGTGTGCACGTTTATCCAAAGTCGCGGTCATTCCGAGCTTGGTTTTCGCTAGGCGTGGTCTGCCGAGGTCACCGCGTCGACCGTTCTGAAAACTTGTTGAGCAACGGTGTGCGCCTTCGGCACCGTTGTGGATCGCGCTCCGGTCGGATGCTTTCCCTCAAGGTCCATGTGGGACTAGCTCGTTCCGGCAGATGCTTTCTTTGCCGAGGTTGGTCTTGACGGATGCAATGTCCGTCGATTTGCTTCCGGATGCCCCTGCCGTTGTTGTCGTCGTATTTGGCGGGGTTTGTTGGGGAATCACCGCCCGGCTACCGGTGTG
The DNA here is from genome assembly GCA_015847255.1 of Hyparrhenia diplandra. Classification (NCBI taxonomy): domain Eukaryota; kingdom Viridiplantae; phylum Streptophyta; class Magnoliopsida; order Poales; family Poaceae; genus Hyparrhenia; species Hyparrhenia diplandra. Next base: position 218,456 of record JADLZK010006219.1, on the reverse strand, counting down.
TTGTGTGTGTTTTTTCCCATTGTAATATGTTCACCGGCGGGGGGGTTAGTTGGAGGGTCCTCCCCCTATCCCTCCCCTCTCGCGTTCTTGCTGGCCTTGTGGAACTTGTTGTGGTGGGGGTTTCATGGGTACCCCCGAGGGTTACCTGGGCGTTGTTCAACTCTCCTGTATCCGGTTACCGCCTTTCTTTCGATCTTTCTCTTAATGCCAGGCGGAACAGACTGAAGTTTTGACCCGGTTTTTGGGTAAAAAAAAAAAAGGTTTGAGGCTAGTTGTCCAACGTTGTGCAGTTCGAGTCCGACCGGTTGTTCCAGTATGTTTGCCTGCTGGAGTTTAATCGCGAAGAAAAAAAGGAAAACCTGGACAAGATGCTAAAATTTATACTGTTATAAAGTATACTCCATAGGTATACTCCACGTATTTTCTAAAATACTAATAGTTGATGAAAGTTTTGTGCATGTACATGCATGAAAGTTGGCGGAATCTGTGGCTGACATGTTTTAATACAATTTGATGAGTTCTTACAGAAGCCACAACTTTTTTTTTTTTTGAAACGAATCTTACAGCCACAAATCGGATCATTTTACTTCCTTGCCTAGGCATGCACAAACTAGCCATGAGAATACACCCTTATTATTACGCTACAGCATCCACCGATCAGGCATGGTTCAGATGAAGGGTCCGGAAATAATAAACAGAAGAAAAAAAAAAAAAGACGACAGGGAGTGAACATCCACGCCAAACCCACACCCCAGAGTCCCCAAAGCTAGTCGAAACGCATGATGCTATGCATGCGTCAAGCCAGTCGTCGCCGCCAGTTGCCGTCGATGATCAGTACAAGGGGCAGTTGAGCCGGGGCGTCGGCACGGCGTAGAGCCTTGTGGCGCGCGGCGCGGTGAGGCCGAAGATGTCGCCCATGTCCATCTCCGATGGCTTCATCCCGTCGGGCAGCGACCAGTTGAAGCCGTGCGCGAGCTGGGCGACGGCGAGCTCCAGCGCGTAGAGGCCGAGCGCCGTCCCCGGGCAGGAGCGGCGGCCGGAGCCGAAGGGCAGGAACTCGAAGCAGCCGCCCTTGAAGTCGAGCCCCTCGGCGTCGCCCCCGGGCGCGAAGCGCGACGGGCGGAACACGTCGGCGTCCTTCCAGGACCCCTGGTGGCGGCCGATGGCCCAGACGTTGATCATGACGCGGGAGCCCTTGGGCACGGGTAGCCGCGCACGACGCAGTCGTCGGCGGTCTCGTGGAGGAGCAGCGGGATCGGCGGGTGCAGCCGGAGCGTCTCCTTGATGACGCACTTGAGGAACGGGAGCTTGTCCAGGTCCGACTCGCTCACGTTCCGGTCCAGGCCCACAACGTCGGCGAGCTCCTGCTGCAAGCGCCGGAGGTCGTCGGGGCTGTGCATCATCTCCGCCATCGCCCACTCGATCGCCGACGCCACCGTCTCCGTCCCGCCAAACATCACGTCCTGCATACATATCACAGAAACAAGAACAATTTAACTTTGCATATATCATACAGCTGCAGTAGTAGAGTACTTCATCAACTCGATCTTGTGTCTCGATAAGGGTTTTAAAATTTACAGCTTTGACTACTCATAAAAAAAAATATTAATGACAATAATGAGATTTAATTTATGATGTTTTCTTCTAATACAAATATAAACATAGCCATGCGTATAGGGAGCGTCAAAATGACGCCACCACAGATCAGCATGCACTCGATCATGCTAGTTGTTTCCATGACGGAAGCTTGATTATTACATGCATTCTAGCTAGTACGACATCTAGATATTAAACCAGAGATTGACTGGATGATTGGCAAGTAGCTAGTGGTGGTGCTTTACCAGTTCAAAAAGTTTTTACAGAATCGTGATGGTTCTTACTGCTCTCATCATCACATATGCGTCATTTACCAGTGTTCTTTTACCTTGGGACTTAAGAAAACAAAGCGGTTGGTTTGGTTCAAGCTAAGATAAGATGGGAGAGCGCGGTACGGTTCTAGCTAGTCAGAAAATGATACATGCCTTTTTTCTTTGTTTTTACTTTGGATGAAAAGGTGACATGCACCAAGCCACCAAAGGTGGACAAAGCTTTTTTTTTTTTAACTCAAGGTGGACAAAGCTTTATCAGCTAGCTACTAGTACTGGTATAACCCAATCATAAAAGAAAATAAACCAAAAAGTTGACATGCATGGTCTCCAATGGTTGGCTCAAACTTGGAAGCTTTCATCACGTTTATCTACTTTCAACGCCAGCTGAAAAGAACTCATATATATATATAAATGGAGTATATATACGTGTTAAAGATTGATGCAGGGTACGTACGTAGTAGCCTAGTATACACATGCAAAAGTTGGGCGCCGTCCAAACTTAAATGTGTACAGTACTACTATATGAGACCCAAGCATGGCCACATATCGTTATTTCTAACCTACGTGTATGGTATATGAACCAAACAGAGAAAACTTACGTGTCTAATCATGCATAAACCGACCGTGCACCGAATTGCGGCGCTTACGTTAGTTGTACGTACGTCTAGCTACTGGTCATACCACGATCGAGTCTCCAGACGACAATCCAAGGACACATGCAAGCATACAATTGTACACCTACCGGCCGGTTGAAAAGAGTGCATATAGATAGCGACCGTACGGGAGTGTTAATCTTTTGGATGTTGTATGTGCAAACTATGTATACTAGGGGGACAATATTGGACAGTAATATTGGTTTACGCGTGGCCTGACTTTGAGCTGGATCGTGAGCTACATATAGTAATATATATATCTCTATCTAGATCAGTGGCGGGGAAAAGATAGATGTATATTGTCCACATATGCAGGAACAAGAAGACAGTGTCACTAGCAGAGATCAGACAAAGTACAAACCACTTCTGATTCACCTAGAACAAGACAGTATGTTTGGTTGGCCGGCAAACATTACATGACGTCAGACATGAGGTATTTCGATCTACGGCTTCTTAAGGGCGTGTTTTGATATTCTCAAAAAAAAAAAAAGGCGTGTTTTGATTCAGGGCCACGAGATGATTATGACTTGCCATATTTACTTTTGTCTCGCCATTCAAATATGTACTAGTACTATACTACATAATAATATATAGTATCTTTGTTTAGCAATAATCGCCTAAGATGTGAGGAAATTTATACTAGTACTTAGCTAACCGCTAGCTAGCATATAGTCAGGCCAAACGTGGCCGTTCGATCTGTCAAAATCAGGAGCACAGCAATCGCTTGCCTGTAATCTATTGCTGTCATTTTGCATGCATGGTCTGGCAATCGATCAACACATAGTATGCAGAGTAATTAATAAAATAAATTCACAGCCAAAGATCCACTACCCGCCAACTCAGCACTTGTATAGTAATTTAATGCATACCAACAACGACCTATGTAGGAGTAATACTTTTAGCAATATACCGAAACACACCGCCTACAAAGGCTACAATACAGCCATACCATTTATAGAGTTATACTCATTTATATCGAGGATATATATCGAACCCGGTTCAAAAAAAAAACTGACACTCTCTTTGTTTTCCTTCTTCTTCCTCTAATAAAAATCGCAACAAAACTTTTGTCGCCCTCTCCAAATAAAAATACCGATCGAATCCCAGAATCCCACCAACTTCTCGTCGAAATCTTCTCTATACCACGTACGCATGCCATTTCAGCGCAGAAAATGATCTAGTAGACGAACGGAACGGGCGCCTTTGGCCGGGCGTAAACTGGCGTGATTAGCTAGCGTGACAGCAGGTGCTAAGTCAGAGGATGACGTGTATACGTACCATGATGATGGCCTTGATGTTGTCGCGCGTGAGCCGGAGCGTGTTCTGCAGCTGCAGGTCGTCACTGCTCGCGGCCGCCGCGCCCTTCACGGCCGCCGGCTTGGCCTCGGCGAAGAAGGCGAGCATGTCGTCGACCATGTCGGCGTCGGCGTCGTCGGGGTTCTTCCCGCGCTTCACGTGCTCGTCGATGATCTTGTCGATGAACCGGTCCAGCGCGGAGCGGGCGGCGCTGAGGCGGCGGTTGATCCCCTGCAGGTCCATCCAGCTCAGCCACGGCAGGAAGTCGCCGATGTTGAAGGCGCCGAACAGCTTGGAGAACTCCTGCAGGATGGCGATGAACTCCTCCTGGTCCTCGCCGTCGCGGGTGCCGAACGCCGCGCGGAACGTCACGTTCTTGGTCAGGTTGAAGATGAGCTCGCCCAGGTTCACCGCCTCGCCGCTGCCGGACGACGACGCCACGCCGCGGACCAGCGCCGCGCACTCGTCGCGCACGGCCACCCACGTCTCCGCGCGCCGCCGGCTGAAGAGCTTCATCACGCACAGCTTGCGCATCTGGCGCCAGAAGGGGCCGTAGTGCGCGAACGCCATGTCCGCGCGGTCGTACGTCAGGTACGTGATGGCGATGGTCGCCGGCCGGTTCGAGAACACGCCGTCCTGCGCCTGCAGCACCTCGCGCGCGTACTCGGGCGTCGACACCGCGAACGCGTGCAGCCGACCCAGCTGGAGGTGAAGCAGCCCGCCGTACTTTCTCGGCCAGCGCCGCCAGACCGCGGTGGGTCAGCTGGTCCATCATCGACATGTTGCCCACGATCGGCAGCGGCTTCGGGCCAGGCGGCAGCGGCGCTTTGCCCCGGCGTCGCAGCTGCAGGAGCACCACGGCCAGCGTGACCAGGAACACACAGCTCAGAGGGTCTTGGAGCCACTCCATGGCGATCTTTGCCACGGCCGCCATGATCGATCGGCGGCGCACCTGTTTTTTTTCTCCCGGTTTGGGTTTTAGATTGTGATGGGATTGTGGTGTGGTGGTACAGCGCTCTTGGAGTAGAGCTGAGGAGAAACGGGGAGGCGCACGGGTTATATATAGCCGGAGGAGTAGGTGAGGACCGGGCCGAAGACTTCAGATAATCGGGTTGAGAACTCCAGATAATTGTTGCTAGTGGTGATAGGAATAAGATCCCTTTTAATACATATTATTTATTCATTTTGTATTCGTTTCAAACTGGGTTATGGTTCGCCTGCTAGGATCGTGAGAAAGGGATGGAGTAGAAATACACCAACTCCAACATACTCTCTATATCTTTTCCTAATTGTTAGTAATGGAGATTTTGGAGAAAAAAAGGTTGCTTTCAATACAGACATCCTCTTTATTCCAGAAATTCTCGCTAGCCAAAGAAAGAGAGCAAGAGTGACTGTCTAGTACCAACAAGATGTAGAAAGATTGTTGGACAATAAAAAGATGTAGAAAGTGATTTTTATGTAAATAACTCTTCAAATGATGATTTGCAGAGTGAGTTCACACAGTTGTCAATAAAAACAAGAATATTAATCCTAGATATTTTTTAAATTGTATAAAATATATTTGAAATATATTGTGGATTAAAAATATATCAAAAGCTAATTTTATGAAAAAAATCTAGATGAAAAAATCTAGCTAGGCTATTTTCAAAAATCTTTTGAATAATAATATTTGTAGGCATAGTGATGGTCAAATTCAAGACATGTTGACTACATACATCCAAAACAACAGTTACTTGTTATGATTATTATTGTAAGTATTAATGTACTACCAATTAAGTAGCCAACTAGACATGTTTCTGTTCCAGCTATTAACTATACACCTTGTATTTTCCAGCTAATTATTTCATCCAACTTGATTTATATATGTGCATCAACGTATATTGGATTTTTATGCAACTAATGTTGCCGACCACCATCCCCCAAAAAAAACGGCTGTGACACGTCATTTGAAAATAATATTCATGAAGATATTGATTGTCAAATCCAGACTATTTTTGACTGCGCACATTAATTGCGAATAGCAGCTACTTGCTATGATTATTAGTATATCTCATTTTTCCTGTCTATTTATTCACACCAGGTTTTGGTTGATTTATTATGAGGATATTGTATCTTTTTGGATTTTTAGTTATAATTTTTGCATGCGCTAGATGGGTCAAAGGTTTAGTTGGCCGGATTGAATATTATGTTCAGATAATTTGGGATATGAATACGTTCTTGGTTTCTACATTTTTTCATTGGAAATTGGTTATGTTATGCCTTCCATGATTATGTGTAAATGGAGTCGTAATATCGATAATGTTGATATTGAGAAGGGGGTACGGTTTTCTTTCGGCACAACCTTTTCCTTTAAATTTTAGCGTGTGTAATGTTAGTGATTAAAGAATTAATTAAAGCATAAAACTCGTGGTATAAACTACTAGTATTTAGACCTTGTATGGATTCATTAGTTGGTAATAGTTAGCTAGCTAATTATTAGCTGTTATTAGTTGGTTTGATCCAACTAGTGAGATAGCTATTAGTTGGATATTCTAGTAACTATTAGCTGGAACCATTTAGATCAAAAAGCCACTCCCTCCATTCCAAATTTATAAGCCATTTTGACTTCTATAGATGCATGGTTTTTTACAATGTATCTAGACATAGTGTTTGTTTAAGTGCATAGCAAAAGCTATGTAGCTATTTGAACCAGAATGACTTATTATAATCTAAATATATAGAGTAATTATTAGTAGCTAATTATTAGATTTGTAGATCAAAACAGGATCTTAGTATTAACTAGCCGTACATCATCTTGTTCTTCCTAGCTATTTATTCTCACTAGCTTGATTTATATATGACTAATATGAGCATCAGTATATTTTCTAGGATTTTTATGCGCTCAATAATGTTGCATATGATCTTGCTGGGGCAAAGGTTCAGTTGGTAGGTGCTTATGGGTGACAATTGAAATCTTCGCCTTGTCACGTTTTTTTTTCTAGTGCTTATGGGTGCGTCATTGAAATTACCTTGCCAATGGCTCAGTGACGACTAAATCAGCAACTTTTTACAGGTGTAAGTCTCATTTTTTTTTTCACGGCTACCTTGACGGTAAATCCCATTGAAATTACCTCGTCAATGGCTCATTAACGACTAGAATAAACAAGTAACAAAACTAGAAAGATCTTGCGTGCTTATTAATTAGTAAGCGCATGGCCCGAGCTGGCGTCGGCAAGATGACCCGTGGCGCGCGTGCCGTTTATATGAACTAGTCCAACGATCGATGAGCACATAAAAAATGCTGCAGTTCAACTAAACACATTCATGCTCGTATAACTAATCCAAGATAGTGAAAAAGCTACCAGTTCAGTGGGCCTAGTACGCACCGAGATATATATATAAAATATGCGAGAGGAAGTACCGCTACTACACATTGACAGCAACAGAATGGGTAAAGAAATGGATCATGAAAAAAAACTCATCATATTGACCATTTGGTGTGTCCATATGGAATGGGTAACCATAACGCTAGCCAAAGATCAAGTGGTTTGTCCGGCCAGCACGCAGCGTGGCGGAGTACAGTTTTGCATGTAACAGATGACAACAGGGCTTGCCAATAGTATCTTATGAGTATACAATGATTATTTTTTTTGCTAAAAGAGTTTATGTCAATTATGGTTCAATACAGTCATGGTACAATTTTTTTCTCTCACAATTATCAGCCATAGAAATCAACTGACTTATCAAACGTGTACCTGTTCTACCATGAATAAATGAAATATTTGATGAAATATTGCATGCCAGTTCCAAGTTCCAACTTTCAAGGTCCACACGGTTGCAGTAGAACGACGAGAGAATTATGTCTTAGAAATCGATTTGAAATTTAGAGTCATCTAATTAAATAGGTGCAACATAGTAAAATTCTTAACCTTTTCAAATGAAGACAGATAAAGACAAATCTTAAACTAGAGTTGTATTTTTCGAAGAGACTACGACATTGTAGTTGCGAGTTTTTCATTTCAAAGCACTTATTAGATCACACAAGTTCTTTTGAAGTTCTCATATTTTGAGATTTTCATTTTTAATCTTGAAACGGCATCAGAGGAATAAATAACCAAAACCAATGTTACATGTTTCAAAAGAATATCTAAAACACCGCAATTCATAACTTCTTCATTTGAAATATGTTACGGTTCCAAAGTTAGGTTTTGAAGCTCTTGTATTTTGAACTTTAAATTTTTTAACGACCTCGGATGGAGAAACGACAAAACCAAAGTAGTAGATCTTAAGCTATGCAACTTTATATAGTTGATAACTTTTTCATTTAAAATTATTTATCCACGAAAATTTTGTTCGAGTTTCTCACATTTTGAAATGGAAATTTTTTAAATATCCTTAGATAAAGAAATGACTAGAAACAAAGTTTGAAACCTTTTCATTTGAATTTATTTAGGATTCAAATATTTATTTCAAGATGCAGTAAAGTGGAGAACAAGTGACTTTGGAGGTACCCATGAGGCTTGAGGTTGTGAGTTTCAATAATCCCTCCAAGGTGTCAGTTTTTTTTTTCTCCCTATATATTTCTAGGGCCCATTTTTTTTGAGATCACACCGTTGCGCATTTTTTCATTAAGCGAGAATAAAGTTCAAACAAACAAGGTGCAAGGATAACCAAATAATTACCGTGGCGAAACCTAACAACTACTGGATACACTAGCTGAGATCACATCTTGAAAGGTTTGCGGCAATCAACCCACCGCAAGCTGGGTTCGGCGACCTCCTCTTCCAGGCCCTCAGTGTTGAGGTCTAAGGTGGAGGTGTCAAGAGTTCTATCAAGAAGCATATGAAAACGACGCCGCTTAGACTGCGACGCGCCACCTCTGAAGGAAGCCCTGACCTTCTCCTCTATGACGGCGGGAGCCTCCCCCGTCTCCACTTCAGAGCCCAACTTCCGAAGCAAGACCGCCTAGGGTTGCAAAGTCACATTAGCCGCACTTGGCTGCACTGCGATACAGCCTCTACGACGCAGGGCGTGGGTGGAGGCTGGAGTACGCGATCGACGTAGGTGCGGTCCCGACTTGATAAGTGGAGATGCCAACTGCAAACACACCATCCCTTCAATCTCTTGCTCCGGGACCCCTAGTTCTGCGGGGCGGTGTCAATCTCGTCTTTAGAAGACACTGGAGGCGGCTCCGAGTGAGCAACAGGCCCACCATGCATCGAAGGTCCCAATGTAGATGTTGCAACCTCCATCAACATTGGGTCATCCACCAAGGCTCGACCAAAGTGCCGCGCATCTAGGGATGCCAACAAGGATGGGAGCCGAAGTTTCCGCTATCTAACTGACATGGAGCGAGGCCACGAGTTCCGCCATCATCGGATCGTCCGCCAAATCCCGGCCAGCGTGTCCAGCCACCGGACACACCGAGAACATCAACAGATCAAGCTCGTGGTAGGAAGGAAACGCAGTGGCCGTGATATAGCCAGGTCGCAGCACAAATGCAGCTTCTGCTTGCACTTCCGGCGGCGCTAACATCCATGGGGATGCACCGAAGTGTCCAACTGGACACCAACGGCATCATACAGAACAACATCACAGACCACATTGCCTAGGGATGGAGTGTGAGGAGCACCACAACCGGCCGGCGCCGGGGTTGTCCACGAGCCACACCCCGTTTGCACCAACATTGACGTGCATGGTGACCCTCTTCCCCACATCGGAGGCACCTGGACTGATTGCGACAGGCGGCGGTAATATGGTAGGGACCAAGGCAGTTAAAGCAGCGCCCAACCAGCTCCGATAGAACTGGACGAGCGCGAGGCCTCAAGCCAGCCAGTGGAGCTTGCACCACCATGCCACTCGACAACACCTTCCTCCAGCTATCGGCGTCGGGGACCGAGATACGACGTCGCGGACCAAGGCGCTGGGACATTGGAAACGCGGCACCCCACACTCCCTGGAACTCTGGTCCACAAAGGGAACCATGGGAGAGCGCAAGACGGCCTCGTCTTTCCTTCCGGCGCTGCCGACCCTTGCCGCTAGCACCAGACAGCGACGCCACGACAGAGCGCAGACGCGGTTGAGAAGGCGGCGGCTGCGCAGGACGCCCCCAACAGCCTGCATGACAGTGCGGGAGACCTCCACCAGCAATTCCTCGACAGCACAGGTGCGCGGCCGAGAGCAAGGCCCTGCCACCAAGACTGCCTGTGCTGGGCACTTTGGCGAACGGCGTCACGATAGGACTGTTGGCGCGGGCGAGCGAAAACGGTGTCGGTATCCTCGTCGGAGAAGATGGATTCTGAAGACCAACGCATGGCCTTCGAGCAACCCGACGTCCCTAAGGGGTGGTAGGGAATGGCGTCTGGGAATGCGGCTGGAGCCCAGGCCGATGGCCGGCGACATCGGGGTGGCGGTTGGCGGACCAACGCCGACATGGTCCTCAACGTCCAGGACCTCCACAACGCTAACCCTGGCCTCCGTCGCATCCACGACGACGCCCTCGGTCTCGAGAAGCAACATCGTCCTCCTGGGCTCGCCATGGATGCCGGTGGTGGCAGGCGGGGCTACAGGAGCCCCCGTTGGGCTGGGGTCTGGGATTCCAGAGGAGCACCCTAGCCCCATGGAGAGGTAGATCATGAGCAGAGGAACTCGGATCTGGTGTTGGATTGGAGGGATAGGTGCTGAGGATGGAGAACGACGCGGGGGAGGTGGAGCGGCGACGTTGTCGCCAGGAGGGGGTAGGTCGAGGGGCACTATTGGCTTGTCCATCAAACAAAACCAAGTCGCCTCTCTAGGGTCCAATTTATGATTTGTAGAAAATGATTTCTATAGTTAGCTGGATTTTGAGCCATCTCTAGAAATCGATTTGTAGAGAGCTTGGAAATAGTTTATTCATAGAGACGCACAGATAGAGACAACTCTATTTAAGCTTATGAGAGCTGCCTGTACAGAGCGGCAGGAGGTGAATGGGACCAGTATTATTGAGAGAAGAGGTTCCAGTGTTCCATTACGTTAGGAATACCTTGCTTAATAAGAAAAAAAAAAAAAAAAAGCAGCTTTGTCACACTGCACTTTCGTCCGGTCTGATGAAAACAGTGAAACAAGAGTACACTAGTACAGAGTAGTACGTGAACCTAATAAGTTGATAGGGTGGCGTTGGATGAACGGCCTTGATAGGCGATGCCCTTCCAACCAGTGGTGGAATTTGGACAATGCATGCTTAATGCTTAGAGGGTCAACTACTACTCAACCGTGGTGTCCGGTGTGCCATAGCATCCATGCATGTGCAGTACTAGATTCTTTTTTTGCCAAACAAAAGCATTTCTAGATACACGAGAGCATACTTTCTACTCTGGCACAAAAGATACTCGCACTTTCGCTGATGCACCATGGTGGTTCGGTCGACCAAACATACAACCAGAAGCACGCAGATAAGAAAGCAAGATGCATCTTCACGCATCTCCAAACCGGCCTGTGGGATGTACAAAAAAAAAAAAAAAAAAAAAAAACGGCCTGTGGAGAGCTACCAAACCTGAAATTTCACTGTCCACGGCCAGCAGCCAGGGCTTAGCAAAAGGGCGTTGCTACAGCCAGTTTGTTACGGGATGCTGACGTTGCTACAGCAGGGCAGGTTATCTCAGCCACCAGAAACGGACTTGATGTTTAGCAAGAACGGCCGTGAAAACTGCTTTGCTTCAGGTTCAGGGTTTGGGCTCTGTGATGCAGTGATTCTAGACGCTGATCTGGTCATTTATATCAATCAATGACATATATCCAGGCTGAGGTAATCAAAAGATAATTCAAAGGGTGGAGAAAACGCTAACGCTTTGGGGGATGCTAGCTGTCTCTGAATTTATAATTTGGTTACTTGTTGAATCGCACGTACTACGTCCTTTGGTTGATCCTGTGCCTTTTTCAGGGCGTGTTTGGTTATATACAAGCCACTGCTTGTATATACAAAAAACTTGTGATCTGCCTAGAAAACTTGGCACCTGTTTGTTTACCTGTTTATATACCACACATTTCAAAATTTTCAATTTTGTTTTCACCAATGTACATGCTATGATTTTATCTACAAAAAAAAAAATGGCTATGTTTTTAACCAAAAAACATAAATGACATGTAGATCCCACATGTCATGCTAACTACAGCACGTGATTTTTTTTTTTTTTAATCAATGGCTATAATCCAAACAACAAATTCTTGACTTTGGCCACATTTCGGCACAACTCATGTTTGGCCATACGATTGACCAAATTTTGTCTGCTTTTGTGGTTTAGGAGGAAGAACGGATGCTCCAATTTTATTGGGCTTTTATGGAAAATAAGAAGCTCAACAACTGTTCAAGGGACTACTGGCCATCTAATCAAATGCATCTATCATCGTTTGTGTTTGACAGCCATGTACTACCAGTTGATCGGTTGATGGAAGGATACGAAACTGACATGTGATACGATGTTTTAGACGTACTATTCATCACCTTCTTTTAGGAGAGCAACAAAGTTTTATGGATTTTTTATGACCATCTCACATAGCATTGTAAGAGAATGAGACCAACTAAAGCTTTTTCTATGTAGTTGTGTGTTAAGGAGATTGATTTGTGGTTTTGAGTTCCTTTCTTTGCTATATATTGATCTGGTTATAAGTCTGAGATTCTACTTTAGATCATACATTCTCTTTCTTTTAGTTTCTTTTATTTTTTTATAAATTAGAACTCAATTTCACAGTCTGGTTATTTTTTCTTGAGGCTAGCTAAAAAGATTTCTATTCTAAATAAAACTATAGTCATTAGAACTCAATTTCACAGAATTGGTTTTTTTTGCCTCTTGACACAGGGCTTTGACAAAAAGTCTGAAATTTTATATCGTCCAAACACAAGGTGTAGTTGTATTTTTGTGAGGTGTGCATGTGTGTGGTGTGTGTTTGTATCCGAACAGAGATGAGAGGTTATCTTCCTCATTTTTTGATTAACAATACAACGGAGACGCTCAACACGGACACACACTTACCCCCTATGAACACACGCGTGCGGACTACCCCTATAAGCACCTCCGAATGCATAACAAATCTTGAAGTTTAAAAATCACCACAGGGCGTCTCTGAAATAAATCCATATAATGTGCCTACCACCTAGGATTTGAATCTTTGGGTAAAAGATATACCTCCAACCAATGACCTTTGCCATTGCGCCGTAAACCCCTTGACACAAGGTATCTTTCTTAGAAGTCCATAGACTCAGCCAATTAAAGGTTGTCCATAGACTATGATATGCCTGATACTATCATACTCCTAGTAGTATACGACATGTCCGTACAGTACAAATTCACCAACCGATGATGTCGACGTGTTACGTACTGCTAGCTACAAGTCTACGGGATCGATAAGGGCCACCTACCTACTGTGCCACGCCACTGATCGATGCTACCTGGACCTTGTTCATTAATTCAGTGGCCTTCTAGCTAGCTTAGTCAAAGCATGCACAGTGTAGTGTGAGGAAACGAGAAAACGACGGTCTACTCCGTTCCAGCAGAGGGATTCCTTCCGGTCAAGGTATATATGCGCACGGTGTTTTCCGCGCAACTTGGTCTCAAGCTCGAGCGGACCAAAACTCACGCCGTTGCAGCGGTCACGGAGTCAATACACACGAGAACATTATCGCTGACACTAACTCCAAGTATTTCTCATGTGACCAAAACTTGGCTGTCGCGCAGCGGTTGGTGAAAGCTGCTCTGTTTGATCTATAGAGAGCTAATAATTAGCCAGTAATAAGCTCGTTGGGCCCAGGCTCAGCATCCAGATGAGACAAAAAGATAGTCCCAGTACTAACCTTAGGTCTTGTTTAGATGCACATTTATCTATCGGAATTCACATGCATGTATTGAAGTGGATTCTAGTGGAATTTTTTAAAAGAACGGCAAAAAGCTTTGTCGTTTCTATTAGACGAATAAAGGAAAAAAAACAAGTGTCAGTCAATTTTTTTGACCGGAAACCCGGGCTAGAAAAACCATATAAATGTGGAGGGCACTCTACTTCACCCCGCACACCTAGTACCAAATCAACACAACTCAACTCAACTCGCGCCACAAAAGCGCCAACTCAACTCAACGCTTGGTCGGACTGGGACATCGACACAAGCCTCTAACCACTTATAACTCGGTCGGATTGGGTCTTTCGACACGAGCCTTCACTTGACACCACTAGGAGCTCCACCACCGAGGCAACAAGAACTAAAAAGCTAACAAAAAACCTAAAACTAAGCAACTAAAAACAAAAACCCCCTACTCCACCCCTAGCACCAACCATGAACACAACGGCGAAACGACGAACCAAGAACTGCCGAGACATCTCGACCGAGTCGAATTCCACAACAACGCCTTCGGGAAGGTTACGACGTCCCAAGCGTTGCCGTCGCTCGTCCAAAGCGCAGGACTAGGTTTTCACCCGTGGAGTGTAATTGGGGACACGGCGCCCTCAACGAGGAACGCACCCCACAGGTGTCGCCGTCGTCGAGCTCTCGCCCAAGGAACCCACAAAGACGTTTGTCGGTCTAGATGTTGGGTCCTCGCCCGATACACCGAACATCGGTGATGGCCATCCCAAAGAAGCCCCACTGGGGTCGACGCGTCGCCATGCCCGATCTCCCGCCCGGACCACTATGACACCCCAAAATTTCCAATTTTGGGATGTCATTAGAAAACACTAAATAAAATCAAGAATTTAAAATTTTCCTAAAATTGAACAAGATTCATTTAATTGTTCTCAATTTAAAAGAGAGAAATTTGTGGATTTATAAAATCTTTGCAAAGATAACAGAAGAGTGCCTTGTTGGTAGTTGATTGTGTGTGATCATTCATGTTGTGATGTGATGTTGGCTTGTTGCTCGTGTTTGGTGCTTTTGAGTATGCTAAGTTTTCAAAACGCGGTTAGTGGAACGATTGTCTCTCTCCAACATGTTTATGCCTCTTTCCTACCGACAAATACCTTGTTTCCCAATCTAATTTCTGTTGGAAGTTTCTTTAAATCTTTTGTTATCAGCAGCAAATCATTTCTCTATGATCAAATATCATCAATCCGTCGCTCAAGCTTTTCCACGACCTTTTGGGTATTTATCGGAGCATTTTCTTACTTGTCTACGAGCTTTTCCATTTTTATATATCATCTCAAATATCTTTTTATGAGCTCCAAATACTTTAATTGGGTTCATCATGGTCCAATATGTCTCTGGGAATTTTCCTGGAATTTTCGGAGGCTTTGGAGTATTTTTCACGACCTAAATATGAATTCTAGATTTTTCTATAATTATTTTATTCCCGAAATTCATTTTATCTTTCCAAAACCCTAATTTTTCCACGACCCAAAACCCACATATAAATACCTGCCGCCGTTCTCCTTCTCGCTGATCGCAAAAGTACAACCCATTTCGCGAGCCGCCTTTTCGTTCGCCTTAGATCCGAGCCGCGAAGTTCTGCATCTCAAGTTTTCCGGCGAACTCTCCCAATCGTTTCCGGCCCGTTCGTCGTGTTCGGTGAATTCCATTCCCACCAAAAGTTTTCCGGCGAGCTCATCCATGGGCGATCGTTGATCGTCCTCTCCAGCCATCCCAAGGGCCGCACTGCCGCCGGAATCTGTCACCACGGGCGGCGCCGCGCCTCGTCTTGCGCCCGGCGCCCGTCGTTCCCTTGGCGCCCACCGCACACAGAACCTTCCAAATTACAGGGCCCACATGTACTAATTATCGGTTCAACGACCTTTAATAGTCACATATGTGCACCTATAACCCTAAAAGCACTATTAACTATTCCAACGGGGATCCGTTACGAGGTCATTGCGAGTATTACAACAGTTTTCATACATAATCGAGTAAACAAATGAAGGTTTATATGTATTACAATAATTTTACAACCATTTATTTAAAACAAATTTTACAATATAAAAGTAGGAGTAGCGGAAAATTTATTACATATATGACACTAACGAGACCACGCCCACGGGTCTCACTTCTCACTCATCCTCACTATCTTCTGATGAATCGTCATGCGGCACGGTCCGTCGCGCGACATGACTTCACGGTCCCGCAACATGGGTCAACAAACCACGAATGCGGGAGTACTCAACAAGACTTACCGACTAAAGAAAATAGGAGAAGGCTCGGGAATGCTAGTCTAATAGGATTCAAGGTATGGCTTTTAGCAAGAATCAAGAACTCATTTTGCATAAAAGCTTACTAGTAGTAAATCCTTACTTTCAATATTTTAATCCCAATTTAGTTTCTCACCTACTCTAGGTGATCTTATACTAGAGCACACACTTGTAGATATTCCATCACTTATTCCATCTCTTCATAGTTCCATAATTAAACTACGATATAAGTCAGGAAACCGAGTCTCCATATCCGAGAAGCACGGCGATTTCAAAATCGATTAACCTAGCTGGGGAGTTCTTTCCACACGACATATGTAGCACTTAAGCTTGCATATATCAACCCTTTTTGGATACTCAAAACGGAACCGCGTCTTACGCCACCCGAAGTACCGTGCGCCTCAATCCGGGACTTTAACCCACGAGGGTAGCACGTACTCCCGCCATCTCTCCACTCCCGGTCTTGCGGTTTGTGCGTTTCCGATTTGACACCCCCAAGATTAGGCTTACCGGGTATGTGTCCCGAACTAGTTTCGATCGTCACGGGGCAACGCCGAGACGAGGCGTGCCATTGGTCCAAGACCTCGGGCGCAAATTGCGTTCCATAGTCTCCGATTTACCGCAGGCCTACACGCCGGTCCTTAATCGACAAGCGGAAATACTACACTGAGACTCCATTCTCAATGCAAATTACCCGACCGGTCTCAAATTAAACACCATATCGGTATGGTTTCATCATATAGCATCCTTTCCCATCATGCCCCTTCGGGCTATCATAAGGGACTTGTCACATTTTGACTCAAAAGTCTAACTAATATAGCAAGGCTAAGCGTTCTAGCATTTTACCAAAACGGCTATCAAGGTAGGTATCGAAATAATCAAGGATGGATAATGCATCAATTAGGTTGTCACTCAACTCCTATCACCTAATGCAAAGCATAAAGCAAAGGTGATATAAAGCTTTGAAAAACACAAGGAAATGTTTAAATGAACCGGGGCTTGCCTTGATTGACGAAATATCCCGACTTCGGACGACGGATCGCGATACTCGAGCTAGGATCAACCGGATAGCCTTCCTCGGCGACGATCAACAACTTCTCGATCACCCTCGTTTACTATACGAGAAAGAATAACATATGCTTTACATGATGCCGTGTATATAAACATGATGCGCGAGGGTGCATGAAAAGATAAACATTTGAGTACAACTTTCCTTCACGATAAAGTTGCAATCTAACAAAACCAACTTGTTGAACTACTCTACGAGATATCATCACCATTGCCTAAGGAGTTCTCAAGGACCACTTGATAAAGGCATGGTTTAGGGTTCACAAAACAATCCAAAATTCAAGTTTCATATTTTTCCCCGGTTAAACATACCCATGGGAAGGCTACACAAAAATTTTTCAGAATTTTTTAGCTAGTATATGAATTTATACAAAATTTGGAAAATCAAACACTATTCAAATAAATGAAATTGAATAAAACATTTCAAAATTGAAAAAGGGTTTCGGGTTGAATTTGGCCTATTCATTGTATAATGCCCATAATCGCTCATGGCCCGGAACTGCTCATGATGGGTCGGCTTTGGATGAATAGTGGTGAGCCGGCTGGTGAAATAAATGTTGGGCCGGCCCAAAGCTACCGTGTTTGGCCCGACATCATTCACGTGCCACGCGGCGTGCTCACCGGCGGCGGCGCGCTCACCACCGGCCAGCGACTGCGCGGCGCGTTCCGGCGCCCGTGATGGGCTAAAAGGAAAAAAGGAGAGGAGGAGGGCGGCCCGAGGACTCACCGCGTGTCTTTGGGACGGGGCTTCGATTCGGCGGGGCTAGACCGGAGAGGGGTCGGCGGGCGAGCGTGACGGCGGCGGCGGCGACGCAACGGTGTTCCGCGAGTTGGGGTCACGGCCGGAGAGAAAGACGAGCCGCTCACGACTAGATCATCGAGAGGGAGAGAAGCGCGAAGAAGGGCGGTAAAGCTCACCGAGCACTGCCGTCGGCGAGGTCGAACGTGGCGGGGGATCCGGCCGGACTTGAGGAAGACGGGGTGGCGCGGGCGAGTCCGGCGGCGAGGTGGATCGCGGCCGGGTTCCGAGAGGAAAGTGAGGGAGTTCGCGAAGCTGCTGCTAGCGGTTTTGGCAAACGGTGAAGCGGCGGCGACGCGACGACGGCGGAGGGAAGCGATTCCGGCGGCGGAATTGGGGAAAAGGAAAAACGGCGGCGACGATGGGGTATTTATAGAGAAGAGAGGTTGGACAGGTGGCCAGCGAGGTCGAAAGGTCCCTCGGTGGTCGGCTTCGCTGGCTCGCCGGTGGACCGGCGCGAAGCTTGACGCCGGCGATGGCGCGAGTGAGGGGTCGGGTTCTTGTTCATCTCTAACCCTAACTTTGAATTTTCAAAATTACTCCCAAAATTTGAACTAAACTCAAAAATTTCCAAAAAGTAACTTGCCTTAATTTTTCAAGATCTACAACTTTCACAATTGGAGCATTTTCAAATTCAGCCTAGAAATATGACTTTTTGAAATGTAGTTCAAAATTTTGAAATTTGAATTCAAAATTACTTTTAAAATCATGTAAAAACTTAAAAAACTTTGTACATGACTTTTGTTCCTCTCAACAAGATCTACAAACTAGCTTTTGGAATTTTTCTCAAATTTTGCCTAGATTTTGAAATAGAGAAAAGGGGGGTAATTAGGGTTTTGTCGAATTCAAAATTACTTTAAAATTTTGAACTAAACTTTGAAAACTCAAAATACCAACTTTGCTCAACTTTGAAAACTCTACCTTTTTCCCTTTCGTGACCACCCTCAAATTCTTGATAAATTTTGAAATAAAGAAAGAGGGACAAACTAGAGTTTAGAAATTAGGGTTTCCGACAAGGGGGTAACTTCCGGAATCGATTCCTCTCGCGTCTTTTTCGACCGACAATGCATCCGAACATAAAATAAACTTATTTTAGTTCAATGCAACACAGGGTAGGCTAATCATGCATGCTCTGCAATGATCATGATGACATGTCAAGTTTTAGTGAGAGTAACACCAGGGGTGTTACAGCCCTTCCCCCTTAAACAAATCTCGTCCCGAGATTTAAAGCCTAGGGTTTAGTAACGGCAAAGGAAATGTGTCAAGCAAATACATCTCAAACTATTTCATAAAACAAGAAAAGGTCTTACATTTACAAGGATTAAGAAAGTGAGAATTTGGGAAAGTTTTCCGTTAGAAAGTCTTCCGATTCCCAAGTAGCTTCTTCTTCCGAATGTTGATTCCATTGGATCTTGTACCATTTGATAGTTCTGCTTCGGGTGACTCGAGCTTTCTGATCTAGAATCCGAATAGGATATTCCGAGTAGGTCGATCCGGTTCTAAATTAACGTCTTCGAAATCAACCACACGATCCTGGGTACTCGTAGGCATTTCTTTAATTAAGATACATGGAAGACATCATGCACCGCCGATAATCTTTTCGGCAATCTAAGTCGATAGGCAATCGGTCCCTGTTTTTCCAAAAATTTGAAATGGACCAATGTATCGAGGTGCCGCCACCTTTAATTCCAAAATGATTCACCCCTTTCATAGGCGACACTTTCAAGTACACAAAATCCCCTACTTCAAATTCTAAAAATCTACGCCTTTTATCTCAAGTAACTCTTTTGTCGAGATTGTGCTTCTTTTAATTTATCTTGCACAAATCTCACTTTTTCTTCAAACTTCTTTTACCGGTGTCTACTCCGTAAAACCATCTTTCTCCCTGGGTTCGACCAATGTAATGGAGTTCTACATCCGCGACCATCATACGAGCTTCAAACGGTGCCATTTGAATACTTTCTTGATAACCGTTGTTATAGGCAAACTCGCTAATGGTAAACATTCATCCCACTTTTCAGAATAATTGAGAATATATGCTCGCAACATGTCTTCTAGAATCCGATTAATTCTTTAAATACGTCACGTTGTCCGGGGATGGTAACCTTGAACTATGATTTAGTTTGGTACCAAGTGACTTTTGCATCTGTTTCCAAAACTTGGACATAAACAAAGAACCTCTATATCATTTACAATGTGCTTAGGTGCGCCATGTAGACCGAAGATTCGTTGGACATATAGCTTTGCATAATCTAGTGCTCTATATCCATCTTTTCTTGGTAAGAAATGAGCTATCTTGGTAAGTCGATCGACTATAACCCGGATAGAGTTGAGCCCTTTGATGTTCGGGGTAACCCAACAATAAAGTCCATACTAATTTCTTCCCACTTCCAAGAAGGGACAGGCAAAGGATGTAAGCGCCTGCGCAACTTTCATGTGCACGACTTTTACTCGGCCGACAAGTGTCACATTCAAATACATATCTTGCAATCTCGATCTTCATTTTTGTCCACCAAAATCTCACGGTTCAAATCCCGATACATCTTGGTACTTCCGGGATGAATAGAATATCTGGTCAAATGAGCCTCATCCAGATTTGTTGACGTAACTTCGAGATTCTTTGGTACCACTAGTCGATCTTTAAACCATAGCACATCGACTCATCAATTCGAGAAACTAGTGGGTTTCCCATTTCTAACTTTTTCTTTGATATGTGCTATGCCCTTGCTTATCTTCGAGCATCAATAACCTGATACTTGATGGTTGATTCCATGGTAGCATTGGTTACCATACCATGTTCAACAATTCCAATATTCGGTTTCTCCGGTTCACGACATAGAGTTTTATCCCTTATATTGGCTATAAGACAATTACATCGAGGATTTCGACTAAGTGCATCGGCAACAACATTTGCCTTTCGGGATGGTAATGCACTTCTATGTCGTAATCCTTGATTAACTCTAGCCATCTTCTTTGGCGCATATTCAGATCTGACTGGGTAAAGATATACTTCAGACTTTTATGGTCTGTATATATATGACAAGTATTACCCAGTAGATAATGACGCCAGATTTTTAGAGCATGAACCATTGCTGCTAGTTCTAAATCATGAGTTGGATAATGCTCTTCATGGCGCTTTAGTTGGCGTGATGCATAGGCAATGACTTTGCCTTCTTGCATTAACACGCAACCAATACCAATACCAGATGCGTCACAATAGACGTCAAATGGCTTTTCAATGTCTGGTTGAGCTAAAACTGGAGCAGTAGTGAGTGCTTTCTTCAATGTCTGAAAAGCCTGCTCACACTCTGGTGACCATTCAAACTTGGTCTGATTCTTTAGCAACTCCGTGATAGGCTTGGCTACTCTAGAAAAATCAGGAATAAATCGGCGGTAATATCCCGCCATTCCAAGGAAACTACGAACCTCGTGGACAGTCTTTGGTGGTTTCCAGTTGAGGATATCTTTTACTTTGCTCGGGTCAACGGCAACTCCTTCAGATGATAGCACATGACCTAGGAATTGTACTTCTTTCAACCAGAAGGCACACTTGCTAAATTTAGCATATAATTGATGGTCTCTCAATCTTTTTAAAACTATTCTGAGATGCTCTGCATGCTCTTCTTCATTCTTCGAATAGACAAGGATATCATCGATAAACACCACCACGAACTTATCCAATTCTGACATAAACACTGTATTCATCAAGTACATGAAATGAGCCGGGGCATTTGTTAAACCAAAAGACATAACCAAATATTCATAAAGACCGTATCACGGTGGTAAATGCGGTCTTCGAATATCTTCGGGTTTAATCCTGATTTGATGATACCCCATCTCGAGATCAATCTTGGAAAAGACTTTTGCTCCGGCTAGTTGATCAAAGAGTAAATCAATCAGGGCGAGAGGGTACTTGTTTTTATCGTCACTTCATTAAGTGGACGATAATCTATACACATCCTCAAAGTCTAATCCTTCTTTTTCACAAAAATAATTTGGACATCCCCAAGTTGAAGAACTTGGTCTAATAAACCCTTTTTCTAATAACCCTTGTAGCGAGTTTTCATTTTGGCCAACTCTTTTGGTGCCATTCTGTAAGCTCTTCGAGAGATGGGAGCAGTTCCCGGTTTTAATTCTATACTGAATTGAACATCTCTCTCCGGTGGTAGTCCGGCAAATCATCCGAAAATACCTCCGGAAACTCACATACTACTTGGGATGTCTTTGATCTCTTTGACACGGGTTGCACACACTTTTTTTAACGCCCTCTTAACAATTGGAAGTTGAATAAGGAGTTCGAGAATTTTTCTCGGGTAACTTAACCTTGATAGTTCTATTGAGAGTGTCTATCATAGTACCATAACGGTACAACCGGTTCATACCAAGGATCACATCTATATCTTGATCCTTTAGAACTATCATATTGGTGGGGAAATCATATCCACCTAATGTTATGGGGATTTGATATACCACTTCTTTAGTACTCATACGTCCCCGTGTGAGTGTATAATGAACTCATCTTTCATTTCCCCAATGGCTATCTCATTTTTCACCACAAATGTTTTACTAATAAATGTATCACGATGCACCTGAATCAAATAATATTATTTGTGGTGTCTAGCGACGGGGGAACATACCCATCATGATTGGTTCCCCGTAGGTATTTCCTCCACATTGGTGTAGTACATCTTTCCGGTTTTCTTTTTAAGCCCTTTCCCTTCGAGCATTCGATTATTATTCTTGTTACTGGTGGCGGTGACTTCGAAGCTACTGGGATAACTTTGGGTTATACCTTCGGGATTGGGGCATTCTCGAGAATAATGACCGGGTTTTCCACGCTTATAACAAATGGGTGTATGGCTTTGTGGAGTAGGGTTGAGAATGTCGGGGGCATTCGGTGGCGTGGGTAAGGAAGAGGCTGCGGCGGTCGAACAAATGATTTGTTGTCTAGGCCGAACTGTGGTGGGCGATAAGGAGGGGCGAAAATGATTCGCGGGGTGGTAAATCACTCTCGACGTTTTTGATTTGCCACCAGAATATCTAGAGGATAAATTTTTCTTTTTCTTTTCTTCCTTATGCTTTCGTATTCCATAAGAACACGATTCTTTTCCTCACAAGATATTGCCATGTTTACCACATCATGATAAGAATCCGTATCACGGATATTCATCATGGCATGAAGCTTTGGATGGAGGCCTCGGATGAACCACTCCTTCTTCTTTCCATCCGAATTCACAAGTTACGTGGCATCTTGTGATGACGGTGATTAAACTTGCCCACATACGAAGTACCGAGTCTTCTCCTTGCTTTAAAGCTAAGAACTCATCTAGCTTCTTGGCCATAACCCCCGGGGAATGAAATGAGCACGAAAGGCATGCTTGAATTCATCCTGGTGATTTGGTGTCCAAAGAGGTCTTTCGGCTTTGAAATTATTCCACCAAGCTCCGGCGGTATTCCGAAGGCTGTTGTGCGGCAAAAATGGGCTTCTGATGATCCGTACAAGTCATCAACTCAAACTTTTCCTCCATAGCACGAAGCCAATCATTTGCCTCTAATGGCTCATCAGCTCTACTAAAGATTGGAGGCTTTGTGCCAATGAACTTTGGATAAGAAGTATCGTCTTCATCATCATGTTGACCCTTGTGGCCATGACGATTGTTCGACTCGAGCTACTTCTCGTATCGGGCGAGAGTTCTCGATAGTAGCTTGAACGAGCCGCAATGGCATCGGTCGGGTTTGTTGGGACTGGTGGAGGGTTTGGAAGGTCACCCCCTATTCGGAGAGCGGGTAATCTTTGTTGTTGTGCGACATCTGTTTTTTTAAAACAAAACTATATAACACCCAACCAGATTTATTGAACTTCAAAAGAAATACAAACAAAGACAACACATATAACTTATTCTTAAAAAACAGGGGTTCCCATACTACATCTACCGAGGGGCGGTTGGAGACACGAAGATCTTGGATTTAAGGCAAGTCTGCGACACCATTTGATCATTTTGTACCTACTCACTTTAATCATTACTTTCATGCATGTGTCCTAAATGGAATGAACCCTAAGGACATTGATTAGCCACTTTATCCAAATATCACCATGGGATGGTTTTGGTAGATAGGATGCAGCATAACTGTGTAGCTTGCTCCGCTCATCTACTTAATAATTTAATGAAAGTAAAACTTGCTTCTTAATATAATATGATCTGGACAATGTTGGTTAATGGCTACGACCATGATGAGAAGATGAGGATGCTGGATCTGCATCGTTGGTTTGGTGTTGGTTAAAGGGGGAGCAGTGCTGGAGCTTGTCCGGTTTTGTCGGAGGTACCCGTGTCCACTCTCCATAAGGACTTGGTGCGGGCGGCCACACGGGACAACGGTACAACTCCGAGTCCTAATGGGCTCGGCTTGACTAATTATCGGGTCCCTTGATGTGGGGTGGATCTTTCCACTTTGGGATGGCGTCCGGGGCTCGCGGGGTTCTAGTATGGCGGTGCGGGTAGATCCGTGTACATTGACCGTGAAGGCTCACCGGGGGCGCCCGCCATATGCTGAGTGTCTCCTGGCGAGTGAACCCTCACATTTGAAACCTGTGAAAGGTCTCGTAGTGAAACCCTGCCTCACCTCTCCTTGGAAGAGTTTTAGGGACCGGCCGCCGGGCAAATGGGAATCACGACTTGGAGTGAAAGTGTACACCTCTGGCAGCGAGTTTGATCAAACCGATATATCGGCCGTGCTCACGGTCAAGAGCGGCCCAGAGCTCTCACATGATTAGAACTGGACTCACATGGATTTTTGAAGATGGAGATGGTCTCTTGAAGGAGGTTGCGACCTCGTGCTTCGGCGGGATGGAGTTCCCGTGTTCTTTTGGGATTGCTATCCCCAGCTACTCTTAGAGGGTGTTACCTCAGGAATTATGATAATTATGATAATATAATAATATGCTTAATCTTACTTACACCTTAATTAAGGGTAGGGATCATGAACCCATATTAGTAATCAGGTTGTTTGATAATTAATATTGATGCTACATTAAAATGCTTACCTGCAATATAACCGTGTCGACCTTCCTTTGTTTAAGCCTTGCATATCATATACTTTTAATGCGTACTTCTTTGGCGAGTTCGACATAGACTCACCCTTGCTATTCCCCACACCCCAAAGGTGTCCGTGAGTAAGGTGCTTTGCTCAGAAAAAAGGATAGAGATGCTATGAAGTTTCTCGAAAGTCTGTCAAAAGTGCTTGGCGTACGGAGCCCCCAGTTGACAGTCCCTGCTGAGATGGAGCCTGAAGTGAAGTCTTAGCTACCGTTCCGCGTTACTCTGATGTTTGTAAGTGTTAAATATATATGTTTCTCGCTTTTTACATTGTATTCGATATTTACGCATTACGTGTTATATGTGTGGACTTCACGGGCACACATATGACGACTCTGGTCTTCCTTTGGAAATCAGGGTGTGACAACCACATGTCGAACACCAGCCTCCCGCCACCGTGTCGTCCACCAACCGCCCGCCGTAGCCGTAGCCGCCGCTATCGGCCGAGCTCCGTCGCGAGCACCGCCACCCCCGAATGTACCGGATGCGGAGCGAGCCCCCGACCAGCACCCGAGGATGCCAAGGCCTCCGTCTTCCAAACGACCACCCCACAACGGTGTCGGAGGCATGGGGGAGGGACGGCATAGGCGAAGACCGCCCCCAACGCCGGCACAACTCCGGCCGCCACCATGAAGAGGAAGGGGCGACAGAGAGGAGGGAACCCCTCCGCTGCCCCTACACCCAAAAGGGCAGCAGCCCCGCGACGCCCTACCGAGGATCCCCACCGGAGGGAGCGGACACCACCGTGCGCGGCACGGGTCAATAGCACCTCCACGGCACCGCGAGACACGCCAAAACCCGCGGTCGACCACGCCACCACAACGCCGCCCGAAGGGCGGCTCCACCTCCACCACCGGATCCGCCTCGGGGACACCGCACCCGGCCCGAGCCAACGCGAAGAAGCTAGGCAGCGGATCGGGCAAAGGCGTGCACGCACCACCTCCGCCGCGCCGCCATCGTGCCTCCGGCCGCGCCCTCGCCGCCAACGCCGCCATGGCGCAAAGCCCCATCCCGCTCGAGGAGCTCGCACGGCCCGGGCGAGGGAGCCGAAACCTCGCCACCACCATCCTGGGAGGCCGGCGCGAGCAGCCCCCGCGGCCTCTTCCGGCGATGGCGGGGGGGGGAGGAGGAGGGAGGGCTAGCGGCGGCGATAGGGTTCGCCTCCGTGTCGCCAAGTGGGGGCGACGGGGGCTGAGCGATTGGAGCTCCTCGGATTCTAGTGGAATTAAACTAAGTTCTATACCAATTCACTTCAGCATCGGCATATTTGGATTGAAGTGAATACACACTTGCATCCAAACAAGGCCTTAAAAATGAGGATCACAATAATCCCTAATAGGAAAGCATTTTTAATTTCTTCAGAAATAAAACATACTATTGGTGTTGGTGGACGTAGCAAATGATGGAAGACAACCACAGCAGCTTGTATCGTCACTTGTATCGTCATTACCACGTAATCGTGGCATCAATTTGTGACCATAAATTAGTCCAGCTAGATTATGTTTAGCCTGTGTTTATTAGCTCTTATAGTTGATATCTACAATTCAGGACTTGCTTTTAGACATGTCTATCCATCCAAATTAACTTCCGTACGTTCTGCCACTTGTGCGCCAAACCATCCAGTGAGCTAGGAACAAAATGGTGAGGGCCGCCGGCCGGGGCATTGAAAGGCAAAAAAAAAGGTTGCATAAACCGGATTAGTCACATCAAGAGCAGTCGTAGCACAACAATCCTTCACCAATGAGATGAGTTGACCGTACCCTTTAGTAGTTTGTAAAAATATCTGAAGATTCGCTAGTGGATGAGCTCATGGACATGATAAACTCCAGTCGTGGGGGCAACCGATACTGCTTGGCTTGGCACAAGCATAGCACATCAGCAATCCAGCATAGAAAATACATGGGACCCTGTATGCATTGGCCAGAAAGCCGTCCCTCACCTTTTCATCCACTATTTTTCTGTCACCTCAGCCCAGTGCTCAAGAATGATGGTAGTATGTCCTGGATCACCAATTCATCATTCGCATTCACTATCACAGATCAAGTCCAATGAGGCTAGTTTCTTTTCAGTAATTTTTTTGTGTCTGCTTTGATTGACATGTGCCATGGCGTGGCTCTGTATTAAGCATGACGCATGACTTCTGCATATACCCAATAAAAAAAACTCTTCATCACTCTGTAGTATCCTAATTGAAGTCTATGGCACCTCAACAGTACAAAAGCTCCAGTTTTTTTTTTTTTTTTTTTTTTGAGTAAGTACAAAAGCTCCACTTTAGTAGTTTACTAGTCAACTTTGTCATATATTGGTACGGCGTTTACAAATTCTCCTGCTTGCTTTTTTTAATCTCCCGCTTGCCTTTTTTTTATTGTTAAGTCTATGGCACCTCAACAGTACAAAAGCTCCAGTTTTTTTTTTTTTTTTTTTGAGTAAGTACAAAAGCTCCACTGTAGTAGTTTACTAGTCAACTTTGTCATATATTCGTACGGCGTTTACGAATTCTCCTGCTTGCTTTTCTTTTAATCTCCCGCTTGCCTTTTTTTTATTGTTATTATAGTCCACAAAGGTTCCTCTACCTCTCCACTTATCTTCAGAATCTCAACAATTGCAAAACTTGTTCAACTGTGCCTGTCTAGATCGATCCACGTCGATGAAATGTACCAATGCTATACTATACATACATTACATTACAGAAAGTCTAACGTGTGCCCAGTCACGCTGAGCGCGGAACGCACAGGCCCTCCCCATGGCCCAGCGCACCCACACCGGCCCAAGCGTGCGCCCAGCGTTTGCGCCCGGAGGCGAAGAAAATGGCGGCGTTATGGTTCCGGCGACCTCCCTCTTTGGCTCCAACTTGGGCTATAGAAGGGGGTCGGCCCGTGGGAGGCAGGCTGACTAGGCGGTCTTGAAGGAGCCCTAGGCGGTTTAGAGGAACTAGTGGTGGTAGCGGCCGTTGGACCAGGGAGAGGGTGGGGCTGGGGGTAGGGGTGCCATGGCGAAAGCTTGGAGCTCAACTTGCCGGGTGAGCATGGCCATGGCAGAGCACCGAAGAGAGAGAGGGGTGAGGGGAAGAAGGTGGTCGTTGGCCCTAGTGTCACACTCAGCAAAAAGGATTCCCAAGCCTAAGCATTGTGGCTGAATATTTAATTATTAAAACAACTTTATTAGGTATTTTTATTAATTAATTAGAGTGAAGCATAAAAAACTAATGAGTGCAGCTCGTTAGCACTTGTAAACCCTCATATAAATATGAGGGGCGGATCGTTTGTGTAAATCGAAAAGGAACAATTTAGGGTTTTACCCTACAGCTCTTGCCCCTACGCGCTGCCGCCGCCTGTGCCGCACCGCGCCGCGCGCGCCCGCCTGCTTGCCGCCACCGCCCTAGCCACGTCACGCCCTCATCGTCCCCTCACGTTGACCGGGTCGGGCGAGCTGTGACACCTAGCTTGTTGAAGCACCGATGAACCCTAGAGCCTGCGGCGGGGCAATGGTCGGCGGCAGGGGCGAGGGTGAGGATCTGGTCAAGATCGAGCACGAGCAACGAGGCTGCGAAGCGGCCGTTGAGGGGGCAGGGGCAAGGTTGACCACGAGCGGGAGGTGTTAGACGATGACGCTAGGCTGCACGCTACCATAGCGTGTGACGGGTCCCACGATAACGTCACTCGTATAATATCATCGAGTTGTTGAAACCAATCCAATCAAAAGGCTGAAAATTTAAAAACTGGTATGTGACAGGCATGTGACATGCCCAATTTGTAAGTTTAAGATCTAGATAAAAAAAAGCGACGAAAAAACAAAAGATATAGCGAATTTCTAGTCTAGATAGTTTGAATCTTCGTCCGGCGTGGTCTCCAAAAAAAAAATCTCCGTCCTTGATCTGTGCAACTATATAGCTCAATAAGCGAAGCACTTTTCTTCTAGATTTTTTTTTCGTTCTTTACGTACATCTAAATAACTCCTAAAAACAAGGATGATCGAGGACCTTAAACTTTTAATTGGTGCATTTTGGCGTGGAGCTCACGTGTGTGTCTGCCATTCGTTGGTTGAGGGGAGGTAGCTACTTAGCCGCAAGCCAAGACAAGTTGAGATCACAAATTCGCTTGGAACAACGGCAATGTGCAAAGATATGTAAAGATGTTTCGTCTTGGATCCTGTTGGCAGTCCAAAGGAAGTTTTAAAAGGCAGGCCACGTGAAGCCCAAACGTGCCAGATGAGTCGTTATATGTAGGTGTGGGTATGGACCCTATTAGTATTAGCTTGAGCTAGTCAGCTAGGTAAGCTGAAAGTGATGTGTACTCACTACTCACCACGGTTTGTTAACTTCCATACGGTGGAGTGTCTAGTGTGCTAGGGCGCATGATGCCCGCCTTGTATTTTCCCTAGAGCTCGGTGAATTTCATCAAGTGTTGTAACAAAATAGGGTCCACACCCACACCTTGTAAAAAAAAAAAAAACTCTTCATCACTCTGCAACTATCCTAATTGAACTCCATGGCACCTCAACAGTACAAAAGCTCCAATTTAGTAGTTTACTAGTCAACTTTGTCATATTCGTACGGCGTTTAAAAATTCCCATGCTTGCTTTTTTTTAATCTCCCGCTTGCCTTTTTTTATTGTTATTATAGTCGACAAAGGTTCCTCTACCTATCCACTTATCTTCAGAATCTCAACAATTGCAAAACTTGTTCAACTATGCCTATCTAGATCGATCCACGTTGATGAAATGTAACAATGCTATACATTACAGAAAGTCTAACGTGTGCCCAGTCGCGTTGAGCGCGGAACCCATGACGCAGGCCCCCCCACCCACACCGGCTCAACTATGCGCCCGCGATTGCACGGAGGCGAAGAAAATGGCAGCGTTAGGGTTCCGGCGACCTCTCTCTTTGGCTCCAACTTGGGCTATAGAAGGGGCCGGCCGTGGGAGGCAGGCCGGCTAGGCGGTGCGAAGGAGCCCTGGGCGGTTTAGAGGAACTAGTGGTGGTAGCGACCCTTTGGACCCGGGGGAGAGGGTGGGGGTGAGGGTGGCGGGTAGGGGTGCCATGGGGCTGAAGCTTGGAGCTCAACGTTGCCGTGAGCATGGCCATGGTAGAGCTCCAGAGAGGGGGTGAGGGGAAGAAGGCGGTCGCTGGCCCTAGTGTCACACTCAGCAAAAGGATTCCCAAGCCTAAACATCGTGGTTGAATATTTAATTATTAAAATAATTTTATTAGATATTTTTATTAATTAAATTAGAGTGAAGCATAAAAAGGCTAATGAGCACGGACTGTTAGCACTTGTAAACCCCTCATATAAATATGGGGGCAGACCGTTTGTGTAAATCGAAAAAAGAACAATTTAGGGTTTTACCCTACAACTCTTGCCCTTACCGCCGCCGCTGCCCGCCGCGCGCCCGCCTGCGCCGCCACCGCCCAGCCGTCACGCCCCCGTCATCCCCTCGCGTTGACCAGTCGGGCGAGCTATGACACCAAGCTTGTTGAAGCTCCGATGAACCCTAGAGCCTGTGGCGGGGGTGAGGGTGAGGATCTGGTCAAGATCGAGCACGAGCAACGAGGCTGCGGAGCGGCCGTTGGTAGTGAGGAGCCAGGGGCAAGGTTGACCACGAGCGGGAGGTGTTAGACGATGACGCTAGGCTGCACGCTACCATAGCGTGTGACGGGTCCCACGATAACGTAACTCGTATAATATCATCGAGTTGTTGAAACCAATCCAATCAAAAGGCTGAAAATTTAAAAATTGGCATGTGATAGGCATGTGACATGTCCGAGTTGTAAGTTTAAGATCTAGATAAAAAAACAAGCGATGAAAAACACAAGATATAGCGAATTTCTAGTCTAGATAAGTTTTTTTTAGATTACACAGTACAATGCAGACGCTCAACACGCACACACACTCACCCCTATGAACACACGTACGCAAACCCTACCCCTATTAGCACCTTCGAAGGACTGAGCCGACAAATCTTGAAGTTCACGAAGTCACCACAGGCGCCTCGCTGTCGACGGGGACATCGCGTACCACTTAATGCATAGCGCCCGAAAATCCTGAAATAAATCCAACATAAAGTGTCACACCCAGGATTTGAACCTTGGGTGGGAGCCCCCCAACCAATGGTCTTTGCCATTGCACCGTGAGCCCATGACCTAGTCTAGATAAGTTAGCATTGAAAAATTCTCCTATTTCTAGCTAGTTTGAATCTTCATCCTTGATCTATGCGACTATAGCTCAATATAAGCGAAGCACTTTTCTTCTGGATTTTTTTTCGTTCTTTACGTACATCTAAATAACTCCTAAAAACAAGGATGATCGAGGACCTTAAACTTTTAATTGGTGCATTTGGCGTGGAGCTCACGTGTGTGTCTACCATTCGTTGCTTGTGTACATTTTCCAGGGGAGGTAGCTACTTAGCCGCAAGCCAGGACAAGTTGAGATCACAAATTCGCTTGGAAGTGGAACAACGGCAATGTGCAAAGATATGTAAAGATGTTTCGTCTTGGATCCTGTTGGCAGTCCAAATGAAGTTTTAAAAGGCAGGCCACGTGAAGCCCAAACGTGCCAGATGAGTCGTTATATGTAGGTGTGGGTATGGACCCTATTAGTATTAGCTTGAGCTAGTCAGCTAGGTAAGCTGAAAGTGATGTGTACTCACTACTCACCATGGTTTGTTAACTTCCATACGGTGGAGTGTCTAGTGTGCTAGGGCGCATGATGCCCGCCTTGTATTTTCCCTAGAGCTCGGTGAATTTCATCAAGTGTTGTAACAAAATAATACATTTATCCTATACTCCACTAGAGATTTCTCTCAATATGCGACTTATTCACATCAACAACAGTCTAGTAGAAGTTACAATTATAGTCAGCTAGCACAATGATAGTTTCTCTTCATCGACTAGCATGCATTTAGTAGTCCATAATAATGTGTCAAACTATTCACCAAAAATTAATTTAAAGTTTCATTCATATAACTATAAATATAAATACTCTGTTTTTAAAAAATTATTTGGAATCCCTGCAACCCTAGTATATATGTAACCCAAGCACTATTTGTCAAAGCTTCAGGTACCTTTCTTTGCATCCTTTTTGCGGATCTTCTAAATGCTTGGTGCCCAATCTCTTTGTTCTATGCCCTCAAGGCCAATTTCCGGTGAAAAGTCTCCTGATTTTTTTAGTTGCATGTAGGATCATCTGAAGATCTAGCCCTAGGCATTGGATAGCGCAATCCGGACACATCCAGAATTTTCCAAGATTCTGATATAGCTTTGATCTTATGTAGTTGGCATCTAGAAAGGTGACCGCATTTCCACATAGAGACAGACGCAAGCACGCCATTTTTTTGAGTAAAAGGGCCGAGACCCCCGTCCATTACTATTGCAATAGACCATATTCAGTTACAGTTCACAGATTAGAGCCGCAATACTATGCGCTCAAACATCCCAGACCAACTAATGGCACCGCATTAGTGGATAACAGCAACACAAACGGTTCAACTAAAACGAAAACGAAAAGCAACAGGCTAAAGGATTTATTCCTCCTGAAGCTAATTCCTGCTTAAGCTTCGTTGGCTTGAGTGAGTATCATCAGGTCCGTCATCTCCACACCCTTGTGAGGATCAGTAGTGCTGCTCATCACCTTGTCTTGGATAACAGCAGGTGTACTCATCATCGAAGCCATAGTACTTGTGTTGTTTTCAACTTGATCATCTCCACCTTTTGCTTCAAAGTATTCTTCTTCTCCTCCGGACACAGTAAACTCCATCTTTGAACTGTCATAGCCACCTGGTAGAGAAGCATGGCCATGCATCTCCACTGCTGTGTCTGAAAACAAATGCTATTTCTTAATTTCCAGAGGCACCAAAAACAAGCTGAAGATATGATATTTAGCACTCCATTCTTTTTATTACTTAACCAGAACTTAGCTATACTATCGAAAGTGCCACCCAGATCTAAATCAAATATATCAGACATTAGATTCCAGAGTTGCTTAGCTACTACACAGTCAAAGAAAAGATGCTGGACTGTTTCTTTTTCACAGCAGAAAACACAGGTGGGACTATATCTGTAGTCAATTTTGGAGATAAGGCCCCTCAATCGCTTGATCAAGTCAATTTTGCATTGGATCGACTGAAGAAGTAAAACGGAAGACTATATCTGTAGACAGAAGAAGTAATATAGCCCAATTAACCTTTTTTTCAGCGTATTTACCAACTATCATGGTGACCCTGGAGCTTAAAAGAAGGTGGCAGCCCACCAATCTGATAGGTGCACTGGAGTGGAATCTGGAAGCACCTGGGAATGTTTAAAAGCATGTCAGCACAAAAGGGACACATATGTTGCTTCCCACGGTAGCAAAATGGAAGGCCAAACCAGACATCATCATCAACCATCAGTTCATCACTGTCATTTGCTTCCTTGTCCTTAATCTCTGACCGATGTTATGCCTTGCAGGTATATAAATACAAAGCACCGGAGAGATCGACGTGCCGGGGTGTCGCAGCAAAGCATGTCTGGCCATGGGTTCTTTCTCAAGGAAAGGTAAAGCAGTTGTTGTTCTGCAGAGAATAGGAAGGTTTAACAACATGTGGGGTTTCATCTTCTCTAGATCGAGCGAAGGGATCTCCACATTGTTTCGACCCGCAAAGAGGGAAACTGCTGAACTGTCGGTTGTTCACCGGGGTTTTATTAGAAATGGTGTGATTATTTCTACAGGAATCATCCGTAGTCCTGACATAGTATTTCTATTTTCTTCATAGATAACCTTATAATACACTGACCAGTAGTCGCTGAAGGCGATGTTGGAAAGAGACGGCCCAATCCTCGATGCAAAAGTTGAATGTGAAACGAGGTCCCATAAAATCGTGTGCTGACTGCTGACTGCCAAGGCAGGGTTTCCGTCCAAAAAAACACACTTGGACGAAATTTTCAAATTTCAACAACCAATGTGAACCTAGAGACAAATGTTGGAGGAAATATATAATGTTGAAACTTAGGTACGTAGATTGACCTCGTGGTATCAGTAATTCAAGTATAGCTGAAAAGAAGTCAAAGATAGCAGAATTCTCACCAACAGCCATTAATCAATTGGAGCAACCATATGTTGTAACCAGTAGGACATCGGTAATAAGAGGGAAACCCAAAAGGCAAACAATCAGAAAGAGGTCAAACTGATGATGAAATCAAGTATCTTAATGTTTATCAGGAGTGGATTCATGACATCAGTTTGTTGAATCTTTTTTCGTGAACGTGTTCCACGACGCGTATTTCATTAAGAGGAAAGCATTACATGGCACTAGGCCTGCCTTTGGTGAGGTACCTTGAGTAGGTACTTTGTTGCTTGGCCAAACCAAAATGGCTCTATGTTCTTCGATGGTATGTCCGGTCCACAAGAAACAGAAATGTGCATGTGCACACACATCCGTCTAGACTGCTTCAACGGCTTAGTAAGAAATTTAAAAGATCAAGTTGTCTTAGGAAAGTTCACTTTGTAGCTAAAAAGTTGCATACTTCTAGTTGTGTTCTTAGGACAATATGGATGGATGTAAGGATGTTAAGCACTGACTCTGCACCAGTCAGTCTCAGTGAAACATAACAAACACATCAACGAAGTCGCAAAAGCATGAACGGTAGAATGGATGGTCTACTGTGTTTTGAAAGACAAGATGGAAGATGTATACAGACAACATCCAAAGCCGTCCATGTTCCTGTGCTAAGATTTGAAGGGCCCCTTCCAGAATATGGAAGGAAGAGAAATACGATGTTTCACCAATCTTATGGGGGAGTAGCTCAGATGCATGCATCAATTAGGTTATTTCATGTTTTAGTCTGTCACCAAATTGAACAAAGTGACAGTGTTTTTTAATGGCATTGCCGACTTTGATTTGCATAAGCGAAAATAATTACACATAAAGTATCTTGTGCCTATTTTCATTGTGCAGTTGATGAGATCTGAAACCATAATTTACTGGACAAAACAATAACTAAACACTAGCATTGCATTCCAATTAGTTTTGTCTAAAATTTTACATGGTCATTCTAGGGCCCGAGTCCAGATAACACGAAAAGACAACAATATAGCGTTGTGCCACTTTATCCTCGGCCATATGAAGACCCCTTGGATGTCATTGGTCTTCTCTTCTGTTGACCCCTAAATGTAGATCCAGATCCAACAAATCTTCTGCCTGAGCTGTTTCTAGGGCGTTCTTCAAATGATTCTTCAGATTTTACAAACCGCCTAGCATTTCCTTCTTCAGGTCTTGAAAACCTCCTAGCATTTTCAGCAACTTGTTGCTTCTTTTTTCATCTTGCTGGTGCTAGGCCTATACAGAATTACAGAGCGGCCGATTTGATCAACAGCCACAGATCCTGTTGACTCCTCAAGTTGCAGTATGACATCAGGTAGCTCCCCAGGGCAGTTCCCATGAATTTTTAGCTGTTGTAGCATAGGAATCTTGGTGAGAAAAACCTAACAGCTGTGAATGGAGTGCAAAAGGAAATGTAAACTAATAAAGCAATTATTAAGAGCCCAAGATGCACTGAATCTTGCAGTCTTATTGTATTCTTGCACGTGAATTGGAACAGAGCAAATTTCAACTTATCATAAGTGTCAGACTGTCAGGCACAAATAAGCACAGAGGTACCCGATTCCGAAAATGTGATTTCCACACTTGGGCAAGTCAAAATACAGTTTTTTAGTCTTTATTATGCCTATTTCATTATCATGACAAACTTGAATGTTATGATTTGTCTATCTAACCACATATAAGTAACAGATCATATTTCTTACGAGGACCCTGCTTCTTGAAAGGTGTTGATACCAATAATGATAATTGGGTGGAATCTCCATACACAAACTGACACAAATTAGCCCATCAGATTATCACAACAATCCATGGCCCACCTTCTTCCAATTTATTGCTCACTCTAACCACATAAGCAAAATAGAAGCTCCAACATTGGATAACTGGACTACCCTATTTAAGAAATTAGGGTCAGCAATACCAACTCGTTAATCTAATATCGATGAACAATAATCAGCAGAGTCCTTAGTTAATTAGAGAAATAATAATCAGCAGAGTCCTTAGTTAATTAGAGAATCTTCTAGCATCACTCTCATGAGTGTACATTGATCATGATTTATGACCGTCAACTCATATTATCAAGTTTAGTCGAACCTACTGCTATGGTTAAGTTGCTTCTCATTCCAACTAAACCAACTTAATGAAGCTGGACAGAAGAGAAGGGATATGGTATATAGATCGTGGATTTTGAGAGGACATATAAAGGCATGTGAACTAATGCTGACTGCAACAATCAGTCTCACAGTTTCATACACAAGAGTCAAGAGTGACCTCCAAGCCAGCTTCTTGGTCAAGTAAATTGCCGAGGAGGAAGAAAAGCGAGTGCCAGGAAAGAGGAGGGCAGTAAAATGGAAGGTGATTGGCACCAACCCCAGAGGATTGCAGGGTTAGAGTTCATACCTATTGCAACTCATGTGGATAAAAAGTTTGCCAATTTTTTTTTTTGAAAGTTCCAGTTCCCGTCTATACCATTAATAAGAAGGAAAACAGCAGAAATAGCATTTGTTTACAAGCACGAGGGCGCTGCCTATCGCAGTGGAGGGCTGCGAAGGCTAAAAACACAGAAGTCTAAGGGTCTGTCTACCGAATAGGAGGTTGAGAACCTCCCTCCCTCCCCCCCACCCAAGCCACCAGGTGAAGCACACATCTTTAATCTACATAACAACTAACAAGCGCCTGTACTGCCTTTCTGGGGTCCCTGAAACCTATAGCATTTCTTTGCTTCCAAATGCTCCATAGTGTTTGTATAGATATCTTAGTTGCCAATTTAGCTTCTAACATTTGCACCTTGCACTACACGAAATGACAAAAACAAAACCCCCAAGTACCCAACTAGTCACGCCTATTAGACCTTCCTTCTTCAACCAAATTCCCAGCCGACTTCAACTTGCAAGCTCTAGCTGGATCAGCAGCACAGTGGCACAGAACTCTATCCATACGACACAACAGTCATGCTTGGAACTAGATTATGTCCTTTGTCATGTGGCAACAATGAACTAAAAAATCTTACAATGATCTCACTTCCTTTTCTTTTCTCCATCTGTATTTCAGAATGTGGTTTGTTTAGCATGCGCTGAAGCTGAAACAACATGCAATTTCCTTGTACAAATAAAAAAATAAAAACACATGCATCACGGATTTGGCAATCAGAGAGAGCTCAGAGTGGGCAAATGCGGGCATACCTTTAGGAGCTCGTTGGACTCGAGGTTGTCACTGAAGGCGGAGACAAGGTTGGGTGTGACGCCGCTCTTGCCGACCTGCTGCGACTTGAGCTTCTTGCCGAGGCCGTGCGCGTACGAGGCCAGCTCCTTCCGCTCCTTCACGCTCAGCTTCGGCCGCGGCAGCCGCGGGAGCACGAACGACCTGGGCGCTTCCGCCTCGGCCTCAGCCTCGGCCGCAGATTCCTCCTCTACCGGCTCCTCCTCCGCGTCCGGCACGCCTGCAACCTCGGCGACGGCCGCGGAGGCGGAGGCGGAGCCGTGGTCCAAGGAGGAGAAAAAGCGATGGGAGGTGAAGATACGGAGGCGAGGGGGCGGGAGACGAGAGGAAGGTACGGAGCGGAGGTGGTAGGAGAGACGGGCGAGAGGAAGGCGGAGGAGGGTTACCGCCGCCGCCATTGTTGCTCGACGGGATGCCGCGGAGGCAGGCGGATAGCAAAGCTGCAAGTGCAACAAGACGCAGAAGGGGATAAGAAATTAAGGACTCGGCCCACCAGTCAGTGACCAATTGAGTCTAAACCGATTACAATTCAAAACACACCTTTTTAAGATAAAAATTCAAAACACAGTTGCCTTAAGTAAACAGAAATTCCGATTCACACTGGCATTTGAATGATATCAAGAATTCATTAAATTTCGCCTACGTTGTAGGCTTGTCGAGCATTGACTCGACAAGGGCCATCTCGGTAGAATACTTCTGCTTATAGTGAACGTACCTAATGCATAAGGATGAAATGGCACTGGCATAGAGTAAGATTTCAATGTGAATGATAAATAATTGGTTGCTTGATTTCTCGTTTTGTTGTATGCTTCAAATAGAGGGGGGAAAGTGGGTTTATATTGACAGGATAACTTTAGAATGAATATAAGCATTAATGTTCAGTTCCTGCCACATGAATTTGAACAATGCAGACGGCCAGGCAGGAACAAGCCATCCAACAGGCAGCTTTCAGCAAAATTACAGATCTTCTCTCAAGATATAATGCATAATACACATTGTACAACGCCGGTGATATGTATGGCTCAGCGGGAAGTCTTAGAAAACTTGGGCGACTTTACTTGCAAGCACACGCTCTCGTTTCTCGATGTAGTCATAGGGGAACCAGCCAGCTTTCCCCCTGCATTCACCTTCGGCCCATCCATTGTTCGACACCTGCTTAGGAAAGTTTTTTTTTTTTTTTTTAAATGTAAATACGGTAATCAAGTTTGAGTACGATGCGATTGAGGAACATGACGAAATTGTCCAGGTATGTCACATGAGCCAATTAGTAAAGTTTCTAGATTGTCCGTGTGCCTGGGCTAAGCTAAGGAATAAGTACTGTCACATATGACAAAGCACTACCTTTCGGACCACTATGTAGTCACCAGCTGAAAGGTTGAGCTCGGTATCACTCTCTGCTCGATATGACTGGATTGCCTGCCAAAGAAAAATAACAATAAATATAAAGATTATTATGGGTAAAAATCAAGAGCTAGCTCCTAGCAGCTACAAACTTGTGCAATGTGATACAACAACTTACCTCAGCCAAGAAATACTCCACGGTTTGAACCAATTCTGCAACTGTATTCCTCATGAATATACCATTGACTTCTTCATATGCAGGCGGTGGAGGCATGGAACTCTCAACCACCGGAGGAGGTGCTCCTTCAATTCTTTGGCGCTCAGATACCATCTTGAAAAATAAGAATCCTCAATCAGGATAACAGAACCAACCAGATTTTTCTCGGTTGTAGAATTTCTTTAGCACAAGCATGGAAAGGATGAAATGTGAAACCATCAGTACCTCTCTCTCAAGTTGATCAAGAATTTGTAGGACCTTTTGGTGATAGTTTCTCTCTGACTCGACCTTCAATTGAGTCAACAAGTGTTATGAGATGCAGTAGACAATTTCCAAGACAAATTAAAAAAAAATCAAATTGGCCCAAATAATCCAACCAGACAAATAATGTACCAATGCAATAAGGCGCTGTAGTGTCAGTCTTTGCTGTTGGGCTTCAACGGCAGTCATTGCTGCAACAGCTTCTTTGCCCAAACCCCCATATTTGATTTCAACTCCTGCAGCTTTGTCTCAGCTGCTTCTAGTCTTGCAACCATATCACTATTTCCGGATGCTTCTCTTAGTTTTATTTGACGCTTAGAAACCTCAATAGCCTGCAGAACTCAAAAAACAAACTTTTCAGTTTATTACAGAAACAAAAGGAAAGAACTATATAGTATGCCTAAGTGACTTCAAGTTATAGAAAAATAACTAAAAAGCTTTGCGAACAAAATGAGAAACACAGATGACTAAGCAATAATTCTACCACAAGCGCACCAAAAAGAAAATTGTGATGATGATGTGCCTGGATGGAGAGAAATAGCTTCTATTAATAGCTTATGTGACTTGAACTGAGCTTGAATTGAATAGGGTAGTTGCCAAAGTGCCTCATAAAAAGCAATGGCACACCAATGTTTTCAAAATGAATAAGGCGAGGCGTGGCGACTGGCTACCGCCTTACGCTTAAGCGAGCAAGGCATGAGACAAGGCGACGCCTTAACAACTTGAGGAAGAATTTAAACAACAGCTCAGATCAGTAAATGGTGAAGAAAAAAACGAAAAGGAAAAACGAAAAAAACAGAGGAGACAGAGGAGTAAGAAGTGGTCTAGCCCAGCCCAGCCCACCAAGCAGCCCATATGCCCCTCACGTCTCCATCTCTCTAACCCCCCTCTCCCTCAGCGCCGCCGCAACTCACCGCAACTCTCCCAAATCCCTCTCTCCGTCTCTTGCTTCCCTCTCCCTGTAGGCCAGCGCTGATTGAGAAGCGGCCGCGGTTCGCAGGCGGCTGCTCCTCGCAAAACTTGGGGGAAGCTGTTTTTGAGCGGGAACTGAGAAGAGGACATGGCCGCATGGCTCGGCTGCCGGCGGGTAGGCAGCAGCTTCCCACGGCAGCGAGGGAATGCAGCGGCGCGGCTAGTGAGCTGCAGCTTTCTATTCCTCTCTCGCTCTCCCGCTCACTGGTTGGTCTCCTGCGCATCCGCTCTTTCTGCGCGCGATGTGTTCTCCTCGCACTTGCCCTCTTACGCTTTTCTCTTGCTGATTCCCCCTCGTATGGCGCCCGCCATGATCGATTTGGTTCAAATCGGACACCAAAGCAACGATTTCTGGACGCCACGGTCGCAAGGCGGACACCATATGAACATAAGGCGAGTCGTCTACTGTGGCGTCCGTGGGGCGCGCTTTGGCGCTTAAGCGACACCAAAGCGACGCCTTAAAAACACTGTGGCACACTCATGCATCAGGGATGGCACTAGTCAAAGCCTAAAATTATATGCCTCGATTCTAAAGTTTCTCGGATAACTATGAGAAATGTGGTGTACTAAAATATTTTAATTATGCCAAACTACCATTTATATTTGAGTCAGTAAGAGTCATGTAAAATATTGCTTGGTACCAGAAAGAAAAAGGTAGCAATGGATGTGGTCTCTCATTAGTAAAGAGATACAATTACAAGAGGCTAAGGTAAACTTATTCGCAATAGTGTAATACATATTGAAATGACCTGTGCTTCAGCTTCTTGACGTATTCTGTCGTATCTTTGAGCGAGGTGGCGTGCATCCTCCAAAGGAGCTCCCATAACCATAGCCCTCAATGGTTCTGCAACCTGATGACAGTTTGCATTACTTATATCAAGTTTTGTCTGGGTTTGATTTTAAGAAAAATGAACAAAGTATGAAAGGATATTATGGCACTCTTTGTAAAATTTTGAGCATAAGAACAAGAAATTAAGAAAGAATCCTCAAACTAGCTGCTCCAATCCACTTCAGTATTTAACTGTTAACTGGCAGTTTCAATCCAAGTATTTAACTGTTGCAAATTCTAGATACACTTACATATAACATGAGCAATTTGCAAGCTATTTAATTACAACAAATCATCATACAATACATCACAAAGATACAAAAAAGAGATAAGCATTGCTATCCTATCAGTACATGACGAAGTTACAGAAAAGAGATGAGCCAACAGAAATGCTTGTGTTTTATTCTGTGTTAACTGATGATTAGTCGAACAATAAAAAAAAAGCTATTAAAGCCTTGTGTTATTTCCCAGGTCTACGCTGTAATACATTTAGAACTATTTCCATGCATAACATGGAAAACATACATGGGCTCGTATTCCATAATCCAGTGCATTCATAGGCTCACATTCCATAATCCAGTGCATTCATAAATTATGGATATAAATGCAACAATGGGCAATACCTGCGTGCCAAGGGCTTTCAGCAGGTTACCCCTTTCCTTTTCCATCATGGACCGTGCCTTAGCAAAACTTAATGCCGCCCTCGACAGTGTGCTACCACTGGTACAAGTGTTCTCAGTGCCATACTTCTTGCCATCCTCACATAACTTGTTCCCTATCAATACAAAGCACATTATACATTAACACTTCCGAAATTCAAATTCATGTGTTCAATGAAAGAGACACGGGAGTTGAGTTGTCTACCGATCTCGACTTGCTTCGACCCCGTGACAATGTATCCCTCGACGCCCCGAACTATATCCCTTTGGAAGTGCTGGGAGGAACGACACATTATGTAAGCAGATCCAGATCCTAGACCGAGTTCAAGTACCAAACAAGGAGAGCCACGAGGGGATCATCCGCCATTTTACCTTGGCGGCGCGCGTGGAGATGTAGAGCTTCTCGAGCTTGGAGTGCTGCTGCGCCTCGGCCTCGTCCGCGAACACGCCGTCTGCGCCGTACCCGCCCCCGAACTGCTTCATCACCGCCTGCGAAACACAGACACGGGCGGGGCGGCCGCGAGCACGGAGGCGGCATCAGTGATCAATAACACAACACAACCTAGAGAACGACAACCGGATCTCGGGGGAACAGCGTCACTGCGAGCCCGCGACCGGGTCGCGGAGGAACGGGTGGCGGAGATCTTGAGAAAGGGGCGGCATGGCGCGCTCACCTGCTGCTGCCGAGCGACCTGCTCCCGGAGCTTTGAGGCCTGCTTCCGGATGGCCTCCATTGGCCGGCGGCGATCGAGAGAGTCTGGTCGGTGGGAGACGGAGTTGGGGTAGGAATGGAGCGGGGACCGATGAGAGATCTGAATCAAGGAGGAGGTGGAAGGAAGGAGAGATGGCGTCAGGGTCAGGCTCCCGCTCCGGCGTTCTTTCTCTTTCGCCTTTTTGTTTTGTTTTCTTTTTTTTTTTTTATATGAAGCAAGACGGCGGAAGTCTTTTGGTGACGGAGGTGGGTACTGGGTCAGATGCTGCCCCAGTGTCCGTTTACCTGTAGTACTTCTCGTGAATGTGCAAACGCATCATACTGCTGTTCGGCTGTTCCTGCACCTCACCCCCGGGCATAATTGAACCAAAGACTGTTTTTAATTAAAAATTTAGAGTCTAAACTTTGGCAAATCCTAAAAGTTGTCCCCGACATCAAATTTTAGGAGACAAATCATTTGAGACGACCACGCGCCTTAACAAACGAAAAGTGTTACGATCCAAACTTTTCAACCACTTGTCAAATTTTAATAGCAACTAAACACACTCAAAAAACCAAATGCATCTAACCGAACTAACCGAGACCAAACTTCATATTATTACCCGAACTTTTTATGGTTATTTCGGTCAAATGCCTCGAGTAACCAAACTAACCGAACATTTAGATTTTGTTGACATAATGTATATTTAGACTATTATTGGTGATACGATGATACCTATTTTAGTTGGTTTATGTACCATCGCTCTTATCACTTTCTTTAATCTATATCTACTACACCTATCTACCCCAAACCTTATTCGGCGCGTGCGCCGCTCCAGCTTCCGGCGCACGGTTCCTTTTCTAGCAGCTGCATCCACCCACTTTCCTATTCTGGTCACGGTCAGAGGTGCATGGTCGAGGACGATTCCGCGCGCGCGACGTGCTGGCGCGCAGGGCATGCGGACGCCGGAGGCAGGGGCGGTTCCCGCATATTTTTTTGGTTTTATCGTTCCCTTTAAAATGTAATAACTTCTTTGTCAAACATCCGTTTCAATTTCGTTTCCACCATCGCGTTAATTATAATGAGATCTACAAAAACTAGATCCATGTTGGATATGTTTTGAGAAACTTTTTGTGATGACAAAAATTTACATCTAAAAGTACAAAGTTTTTACGTTTAAGAGTACGAGTTTTTATTCTTGGAGTACAAAGTTTCAAAATTTGTAGTGTAAAGTTTTGCTGAGATTAGAGTTGATTGCGTTTCTTGCCGAGATTAGTGTTAATG
Organism: Hyparrhenia diplandra; assembly: GCA_015847255.1. NCBI lineage: Eukaryota > Viridiplantae > Streptophyta > Magnoliopsida > Poales > Poaceae > Hyparrhenia > Hyparrhenia diplandra. The sequence continues at coordinate 175,018 of JADLZK010006219.1, read as the reverse complement.
TCGTATCTTTGAGATTAGTGTTTATGTCTTTTGTGAGATTAGGGTTCATGGCGTTGCTCAGATTAGGGATCAAGGCTTTTCTTTGAGATTAGGGTTCACGGATTTTGTTGAGATTAGGGTTCATAGCGTTTGCTGAGATTAGGGATCATGGCGTTTCTTGAGATTAGGGTTCATGACGTTCTTTGAGATTAGGGTTCATGGCTTTCTTTGAGATTAGGTTTCATGGCGTTGCTCGGATTAGGGTTCATGGCGTTGATGAGGTTAGGGCTCATGACTTTTTTTGAGATTAGATTTCATGACATTGTTGAGATTAGGGTTCATGGCGTTCTTGAATTTAGGGTTCATGGCTTTTCTTTGAGATTAGAGTTCATGGATTTTTTGAGATTAGGGTTCATGGCGTTATCGAGATTAGGGATCATGACATTTTTGAGATTAGGGTTTATGGTGTTTGTTGAGATTAGGGTTCATGACGTTTGCCGAGCCACTAACCGATTTTAAAATTTAGGGTTTTGGGACAAGTGTCCTTTTAAATGCATGCCCCTCTACTAGGTAATGGGTTTTGGGGCAAGTGTCTTTTGAAAAAGCATGGCCCCTACTAGGTAATGGGTTTTGGGGGCAAGTGTATTTTGAAAAGCATGCCCCCTACTTGGCAATGAGTTTTGGGCTAAGTGTCTTTTCAAAAAGTATGCCCCCTACCGGGCAATGGTTTTGGGGCAATTGTCTTTTCAAAAATATGCCCCCTACCGGATTATGGGTTTGGGCAAGTGTCTTTTCAAAAAGTATGCCCCCTACCCAGGGCAATGGTTTTGGGGCAATTGTCTTTTTTCAAAAATATGCCCCTACCAGATTATGGGTTTTGGGCATGTGTCTTTTCAAAAAGTATGCCCCCTACCGGGCAATGGTTTTGGGACAATTGTCTTTTCAAAAATATGCCCCCTACCGGATTATGGGTTTTGGGCAAGTGTCTTTTCGAATTGGCTAAAATTTTTTTATTGGTTTTAAGTTTAATTTTTTTTTAACTATCAGTACAAACTTTTTTAAAGACCGTAGTCATACAAAGTGTGTAATATAGAAATGAAAAGTTTTGAATGTTTATTTTTTAAATGTAGTATAAGTATTTTTTTATGGACATATATTTATGGTTTTTCAAAACAATGTTTTTGTACTTCTCACTTCCATATGGATGTGAAACCATCCCCCGCCCTTTTATTTTACCCACAAATCCATTTGTCCCCTAAAGAGAAAATTTTAGATCGTAGAAAAATATTTTTGTGGCTCATTGATGGTTGACAGGAGAAACGGATAAATTAGCTCAATGATAGTTGACAAGAGAAATGAGAAATAGATATAGGCCAAAAAAAAAAAACGTGACCCATTTATTGAAAAACTCGGACAGGAGAAACAACTCACTGCCCGCGCACTGCTTGTATCCGCGTCGCCCGCTAGCTATTCTGGTGCGTGCGCGCCGCTAGCTGTTCTGGCGCGCGTGTGCGCCGATGCGCTTTTCTAGTGGGTGTGCGCTGCACAGTAACGCCCCCTATCTACTACACCTATAAGAGTATCCCCCACTAGGGGCTAATTTAGGAGTTCTCGGGGCTATGATTGATCCACGTCATTAGTAACAACAACATAGAAGCACGGCACTCCCCTCGCCCCTCGTCTTGGCGACTCCGTCTCCTCCCCTCCTCTCTCCACCGCCATGCGCGAGTGGGAATCCCACCGCCGAATGAGAATCCCTCCACCCAAATTAGGCCGCCATGCGCGAGGCAAGTTCCCTACCGCTTGCTCAAGGCCGCCATGCGCAGTGAGGACCGGAGGGGCGGCGGGTGTATGGGTGGTGGTGACGTTGCTCGCGGAGATACAACAGCGGGAATCGACCAACTGCGGAGGAGCTGCGAGGCTACGGTGGATGCGGGGGGCTGTGCGGAGCTCGCCGCCGGGGCGCCGAATCCGAGGAGGCCGTGATGGGGCTGGACAATCTGTCGAGGGAGCTGCACCGGAGAAGAAGAGGATTTTTTTTTTTCCTGTTTATTCTTTGTTAGCTAACGCCTTGTAGATTAAGCACAGTGAATAAAAAAATCCCAGTTGACGGCCAAAGGTGGTATATCTCGCCTTGGGTCATGTACTGTAGTCTATCTACAAATAATTAAATTAAACTTTTGCTTGCCCGAGCCTAATAATCTTATTATTTTATAAGAGGCTTTCTTATATATGTAGAATAACTTTTTCCTATATGGCAGGCAACGGTCTATGATCACTTGCCATCGATTTCCTTTTAGTACTAAGCATTAACATTTTCAAATTTTAAATGTTTGTCCATAATATCAAATTAAAAATTAAAATTTCATGTCCATCCAAGTCCTCTTTTTTTCATTTCTATAATGAATTTAGCATCTAATCAAATTTATTCGAATTTTTTGCATACCCGCAGCAGAACGCGGGGAATACTTCTAGTTTATATTATTATTTTTTTGCCTCAAATTTGAAAAAAAAAACATTGCTAAAATTTGCTACAAATTCTGGTATGAGCTCAATTTGTCGGTCCGGTTACTTCGGTCATGACCGAAGCTAAACTGACCTAGCCGACACCGAACTTTCGATCAGTCTCCGTTTTTCGTTGACCAAACTTTCAAAAGACCGAAGAGCCGAACCGGTTCGATCACGACTGAATGCCTAGGCTGACCTGCACCTACACACCATACCGTGCTCATCTTTCCCGTAACTCAGAGTTCCAAGAATCATGAAGAGTTCAGCTCATTCTGTGAGCTCATACCAGAATTCTTTCTCACACAAAAATATTACAAAGGTTTGCTTGATGGCTGAATAGCAAACTACTACCTGGTTTCTAGGGATGCATTTGGTTTTTTCTAAACGCCAACTACGTGTATAGTACCATTTTGATCATGCCTAAAAAATTATTAGACCCTCTGTTTGAAATTATAAGTCACTTTGATATTTTTGGTACATCGATTTTCCTATGTAGTACCTATATAACAAAGTGGATGTACCAAAAAAGTCAAAGTGATATTAATATTAAAAAATCAAAGTGACTTAGAATATACTCCATTGGTGTTGGAGGCACTCAGTAAAAGGATCGACACTAGTATCTTGACCTAGATTTTTAGCCAACAGTACTTGGAGATGAACACAAGTGAAAGCTAGAGCTAACTATCTTAAAAGTAGCCTCGGAAGATAGAGAATTCGTTTAGGATCACAATTCAACTGGATTGGATGAGATCGAACTAGAATCAAATTAGAATTCAAATTTTAAGTTCAGCGTAGCATGATCAAGTCTATTGGATCATTCAATGATGTTGTACCCACGCTCACCGCATGATTCGATGACAAATATTATGTGCCAGCGTATGACTCAATGACACTTTTTTTTTTTGGACAAGACTCAATGACACTGTTGGAAGTGATCAAGTTACTCATGTTCACCATGTAATCGAGTAATTCCTTGGTGGCACATGATGGATCATATGACACCGTTGAAGACTCATGTTGAAGTTAATGAAGCAATTGGTCTTCAAAGTGGTTTGTACAAGGAGGTTTTCAAGACTCCCTACAACATATGCCAGTGCCAAGAACCTACAAGGTGTCGAAGCATGTAATGATTGCACTTTGGAATAGAGAAAGTGGTAAATCCTACTTAGAACTAGTTTGTCTCATACCTGATGATGAACTTGTTTTAGGATGACAAACTTTTAATGCTAGATGTGCACTTATTTAGGGATAAAGGGATAGGTAACTACGGGCAGCATACACACACGTCATCATGTCGTTCACTGCTTTTCTTCAGGGGCAGACAATCAAAATGTGTTACAGCGTCGAGTCGCATATCTATACATATTTGCAGAGCGAGAAGTCATCATTTGTAACTCCTCGATACAACAAAGAACGCAAGGTGAAGCTATAGAGGGGAACCCAAAGAATGGCGATACAACACAGAAGGAACATAAAAGGCACCTTCTTTGCTAAGGAAAAAGAGAAACATATACCACTGGCGATTTTACAAGTGAATGTGTGCTTCAGAATGACCTGGTAGAGATACACAGCACATCGTTAGGAAATTTCATAGGGATAGCGTTGGCGTGAGACCAACATGCAAGCCGTGAAAGTGTTTGGCACCTGAAGCTAGCACGCAGTTCATGTGAAGGTGATTATCCTGTCTGCTATTCTTGTGCGGCACAGAGGGCACTCTGAACAGGCAAGCGAGCAAGGCTTGCACACTGAAAAGGAAAGCCGTCCGTTAGCGAAAAATGCAGTATCAATGTAGAGCAAAAGCGACACCTAAACACAGAGTAGGCAGCTTACAGCAAAAATGCCGGCAAGGAAGCAATACTGCAGCGGTTGCAGATTCGAAGCAAACTTTGCAGACATGTGAGTTGCCATCTTTATCGCTCAGGGGATCAGTGTCCTTTTCCTTCATCTCCTGAATTTTAGCCTGCACACGAAGTTATTAGGTTCAGAAATCACGAGTGGCACCTAGGTTGTAGCTCTCACTATCAGCAGTCCAGAGGCAACTGTCACTTAAGAGCTGGATTACCACGACCAATTGAAACAAAAGAGATGTCTATGTCTACATCTAACTACACTTAGATTACTTAGGCTTTACATTCAGCAACAAGACAGCTACTGACAGACACGTACTCCCTTCTGTACACCAAGTTATGTTAATATTAGTTACAAAGGCACCACTGCAGCACCCATAATCTACTTTCAGATTTCCAGAACCAGCTTTGCATGATGGACTTAAGTTATATGGAGTTGATAGCATACACTAATTCAAAAAACTTGCGAAATATATGTGTAAAGCAAAAGAATGCATATACCTTTAGACGAACAAGAAGTGGTTCAAACTCCGGACTTCTATGTTCTTCTGAGCTCAGTGACTTCACAGAATCTTCTGAAATTTGCTTCTCAACTAGAGCAAAATTCTTTTCACCTTTGTTTTCTTTTGTGCCATTAGTTATATCAGCTAGGTTAACAGTTCGATCATCAACATTCAAATCAGATATGCCTAAAGCCCCTCGTTTTAACTTAGCAACAAGAACCCACATGCCTGCTAGATCGTTTTCCAAAGATAGTTCCTTTTTCTTTGCCTCATCAAACTTTTTCTTGTACTCCTCTTCAAGAAGCTCCTTCTCTGCCAAAGCGGCTTCCAAAGCAGCCTCCCTCTGTCTTCTGGCATGTAGCTCCATTTTCATGTCCTCTAAATCAAGGCTCCATGTCCCAACCTCATCCCTACCCCTACTGGTTGTACGACCCTTTCTACTATGAACCCTTGAATGTGCCATCTCCTGAGCAACTAATAACTCCTTCGCCTGCTTTGCATTTTGTACAGATAGCTTTGTAACTTCTTCAGCCAAATTCTTAAGTTCAACAGCAGCTGAAGATGCCAATTCTTTTGCATATGCAGCTTCCTCGCTTAATTTATGGTTCTGATTGATCAAGTGGCAATGTTCCTCAGTAACTTTTAGATGCTCAAATTTCAACTTTTCGATTTCAGCTTCCTGCCAAAGTACATCAGCAAATTTGGTTGACTTAAATGTCAATAAGGCAAGCATAAAACACAAATAGTTGCTTATAGCCATCTCAAGAACATGCATATTATTTCTATCAACTAGAAATCCACAAAGGATGTAGCAGAAACCATGGATATTCTATGTTGCAGAGTATGCCAAACTGTACACTGCACAAGGATCTTGAATACATAAAGTGAAAGAACAGGATTAGTAAAAGAACCTTGGACTGAAGTTTAGATTTCAAATCAATAGCCTCCTGCTGTGCGCAATCAGTCTCCTGCTCAGGGGATATATCCACTTTTGCCGAGAGTTGTTGCTCAAGGTGAAAAACTTTTTCTTGTAAATCATTGATTTCCGCATTCTGCAATTAGTATAACTTTTGGATCAAACTTTTGTCATTTTGAAGAATTTAAACTGAAAATAAAAATGAAGAGTACCTTCTGTTGTAGCTGCTCCTGGAGAACACGATTATCAGCTGACTTTAACTGTCCCAAAAAAGCACAAGCAATTGTTAAAACGCCATTTCCATGTATTTGAGTTTGATGGAATCACAGTAGAAGTTCAAGAAGATTACCTCTAACTCAAAAGCCTTCTCACTGCACTGAGCAGTTAGTTTCAAAATAGTCTGTTTTCACAATACCAAACGCATTAATATTGGCAAAAAAAATCGTAGGAATCATTAAGGGCATCCATATGCTGGACATATCACCTGCTGCATATCCATCATGGATGCATTAGCAACTGATGCCTCACCACTTTCCATGATTTGTTTTTCCAGGGCTCGCATATGTCTTCTCTTTTGCTGGATTTCACGCTCTAAATTTTCTATCTGTTATAAGGGCAGCTCCAACAGTGTTAAAACAGCTAGCTCAAAGAATATTTTTGTTCATTAAAAAGGGAAGAATGATAAGGTAGAGAAGAGCTAAGCTCACACGCTTTTCTATGATTCATGTGTCCATGCTCACACATTTTTCCATACTAGTCAGGTACTCAGGTTACTCCATTTTTATCTTTTTTTAAGTTCATATGAGCTAGCAAGTTGACTCTATTATTGAGGGTGCCCTAAGAACATACAGTATGTGAATATTATCAGCAACAGTTCAACACATGTTAAAATAGAGTGCAGAACCCAGTTATGTGGAATGCTATATTTTGTCTGCCATGAAATTGAACACAAAAGGCTTATTGTCATGCATGTTAGGAATGCATATAGCATTGTTAATCACGGGTTCCGCTTCAAATGGAATGAGACTGATACTGAGCAGAAGGTATATAAACAAAAATAATACTAAAGTGTAAGGGGAATACTTGGTCCTTTGTCCCCTCAGGATCATCTATGGACTGCTCGATTAGTCTTTTCAGTGAACTGGTACCAAATGCGACCTCCCCAGCTAGCATCTTAATTTGCTCAATCAGTAGATCCATATGATCTGATGCCGTGACCGTGAATCCCACCTGATACGCCAAGAAGAAGTTTTAACATAATAATTTATGAATGAGCTTGCTCGCTGCAGAATAAGACACGCTTTTTAACGTGCATTGTTTGGTCCATTAATTGTCTTTCATAAAAGCATATTCAGTAGGAAGTCACAACCAAACTTTACAGTGACTACTAGTATTCCGCACTACAACGATAGAGAACACCTTACAAAAGTAAACAAATATTGCAAAATTTAGCAGAATGGACTGATTATCTACCTGCATTGAATCTGTTGCAGAACCAGTAGCTGAGGAATGTTCACCACTGTCAGATCTTAATTGATTGATCTCATCTAAGGAGTCTGGTAGGGGCTCTTTTGTGGTGCCCTCATTTTGGACAAGTGTAGAGCTATCTTGTGAAGTGCTTAACTTCTGAAATATATAGATAGTTTGTATTCCCAAATGAAACAGAAGCATGAAGGAAGAATATATACAAATGTGTAATGGTAGGGCAATTAATACTTACATCTTGCTCGCTGACAGAGTTGTGCCGCTGATGACCATCTGTCAAGGCAGGAATATTGCTTTTGGTGGAAACAAGTATCAGCTTGGTCAAGCGTTGTATCCTGCTCATTAGAGCAGCTTTAAAACTTCCTCTTCCTCCTCCAGACGAGACTGCATCTTGACCTGACCCTCCTCCAACTAAAGATAAAGGAAAGAGAAGTACTTTTCAAGCAGTTATCAACTTACCAATGCAAAAAAATAATCTACAGTCAATTTTCAAGGAGCGCATTACAACTTTGTTCGGCAGTTATAACAAACAAACAGAACATACCTGCTGACGTAAAATCATAATTTCTTCCTGGCTGGCACCACCAATCATTCCTCTCCTTAGCTGGTCGAGTTCTTGCTTTAGAGAGGATATTTCTTTCTGATACTTCTTGATCAATGATTTCTCATCAATTATCTGGGCAGTCAAGATCATTATGTCTTTAATTTCATTTTCTAGAATAGTGGTACAGGAAATCAGTTTTGTATGCCTAACTATTTACCCGATTGCGAGAGGCGTAAATTTCAACACGTTTTGCTCTGCTTGCAAATTTCAATGTATTATGGGTTTCTTCCATGTTACTTGATGCTGGGGTAATTGTGCAAATTAGCTGCATAAGAAAAAGCAATTGTATCAGCTGACTACTTCAGGAAGTTTCAGTGCTTCACTTCAATGCTCCAACAGAACAACATAATGAATTCCAAAAGGAATGACTCCCAGAGAGGCAGTTGTAAAGGTTAATACTTACTGAGACATGACCATGGCCACTTAATGATGACTGCAGCAGACGGGTCAACTTAGAATCACGATAGGGTATATGTGTTGCCCTCCCTTCACTGAGCTTGCCAATGACCTTTGAACAGAAAAATGTTCAAGCAAATAGAAGTAGGTAAACATCTTACTCTTAGGATTAAAAATATTAATAAAAAATAGTCCGCCCACCCCCCTCTTCTCAACGAAGTTCAAAAAGGAATGAAGTTGCAAATGAGCCCCTGTGTCCAACAATAGAATCAAGCTAATCTCACCACATATTCTACCAGCTTCAATTTTGATACAAGTAATAATCAATTATATGATGGCAGATGGCCGATGTCTTCAAAGGTGCTGATAATAACTGGGAAACCAGCCGTTGGCACAGGTGGTTGGCAATGAAAACTTACTGTTCCAAGAGTTAAAAGGCTCTTGTTAATGTATGACCCTTCCCTTCTTCTTAACCCTGTAGTCTCCGTCTTAGAGCTCTCAGAGCCAGCTAGATCAATCAAATTCTAGAAAATGGAAAATGATATTAGAAATCCAGGGAAAGTGAAAACAGAATGTTTCTTAGGACCAGAACAACATACAAGCTGTGAATACATGACCCCATCATACTCATCACCACGGGCGCTGCTTTCAATCATCTAAAAAATACAGAAATGCTATGGATCAGATAAAGAAATACAGCATATCACACATGTGGTGGGTGTGTGTGTGTGTGTGGTGGGGGGGTGGTTCTCAAACACGCAGGAGAGCGACATATATCACAGACGTGGTAACTAAATATGACACAGTGAATCCTGGAACTCATGGCATGAGGAAAAAAACCAATGTGAAACATATGCAGAACTTCAGTAATCACTGAATGCTGCAATAAATTATGAACTCACCATTGTAAAAATAGTATGACTTCGGCTGCTAAATAAGTTGAAGTTGTTAGACCCAACATGCCGATGTTCTGTTGTCAATGTAACATAGTATTAGTTATGGTGTAAAAAAACAAGGTCATGCCACTTTGTTGTACAACTGAAATTATGTCCTATGTTTCAGAAAAAGAGAACAGCATTCCAATAATTAACATCAATGAAGCTCTGGATACCAAAAGAACTAGGTAACCAAATGAATAACAGCATGGAAAAGGATAAGTCATGGGTGATCAATTTAGTACAGTGGTACTTGAGAACTTTAGAAATCAGACTATAAATAGGTATTATTTTAGTATATACCTCCGCAGCCAGACTAAAAATTTAGAGAAAGCAGAATAACTAAAAGCATGTATCTCACTGAAACATGTTTCCAGAGCCTAACCAAACCAATTAGTTAACAGGTTGATAGAAACGTTGGAAGAAGCAATACAGGAACTAACATACTATTTTATGAGATAATAACAGCCACAAGAAAAAAAATAATTAAAAAACTCGACCAGCAGAGGATAAGACTGCCCCCGGGCATTGGATTGAGAATAACTTCTCACGCAGGTCTAGAAAACCCCAAACCCCTACCCCACTCGTACACAGCGGGAAGAAGACCTCACGCAAGTGGAGAAACCCCCGAATCCCTGCCCCACGCATACATAGGGGCACCGTAGCCCATGTGACAACGACGGCAACTCATACACAGCGGGAGAACTCACGCGGGTGGAGAAAAACCCCTGAATCACTGCCCCCGCCCATACACAGCGGCACCTTAGCCCATGTGACAAAGACGGCAACAGTGTGGGACAAAAACAATGACCACAACCAGGGCCAGATGTTAGACATATGCTTTGGCATATGGCAGATGAGGGGATTTTTTTAATCCCAGCCTTCAAATTTGTTCCCACAGGAAATCGAATCCAGGACCTGAAAAGCACTATTCACACCTAACCAACTCCCCTGGAATCATTTGCTAGTAACATACTAAAAACTGAAAGATAATGCAATCACCTTCACCAGCTGCAATAAAAGAAAGAGCGTGTCCTGGAGACAGAACTACTTCTTCTTTTATTCCTTCTACATAGGTTCCCTAGAGAGAGAGAAAGGAAACATCAGATAAGCAGATAAGCTAATAAACAAAATAGTAACTGCAATTGATAAAGTTATGAGCTTTGCTTCCATACATTAAAGGAAGCAATGTAAATGAACAACAAAAAACAACTTAGCAAGGTTGCACATGATTTATGATATAATTCAGAAAAATAATATCATATCAAGCTAATCACTCTTTGAACCAAATAGCACTCAACTAAAAACAATGTCCATTTTGACTTCACAGATCACAAATTTGTACCAATGAAGGGAACAAACTGCATCAGATAATAATTCTAATTAAAACACTAAGATAATTTTATTTAAGAACAAAACTCGGATTAGTTTTGATATATTGCAACTAAAACACTCAGTTAAAACTATTTGACAATTCACTATATCAGTATATCATGAGAATGCAACAAAAGATTATAGAGATTTAACCTGTGCATCCTCCCGCACACGCAAATTTTGTCCAGTAGGATCAAGTAGATCATTTATCACCTGCATTTAGATATCAAGATTGAATCTATCCATATGGTACAAGCTGAAAGGGCATAAGAATACAGGTAGTCTTGCAATAGAACATCGATATTTTGCTTAGTCCTCAGAGACTCAGTAGTAACTAATATGACCATAAAACAAATGCTTGACCAGTATTTGTACAGCATGCAGTTATAACCGCAGAGCAAATATCAATTGTGGATAGCTTAAAATTTTGTAAACAACCAAGCAAAAGTGATATATGACTAAGTGGAATTGTATTCCAGATAGAACTATCAAAAAAGGACCTGTTTGTCAAGAACCAGGCCAATCAAGATTTCAAGATAAGAACAGATAACGTGGGTTGAGCAAAAGGTCATTGACTAATCAAATAAAGACCAAAGGTATGCCTTGGCAAGAAATTTGATGAAAATGACTTTTTTTTCTTTCAAACTGGCACAAGTAGCATACCTCATTATAGATTTCAAGGTACGACACACGTAGCAAAAATTCTCTTCCAGGACTCTGTTTATCAAGATAGTAAAAACAAAGGTTGCAGTCAAGTAATAGCCAGAGCAGATGTGATACAGTGTAGAATTGAGCAGCAACACATGGTACATTTCAGAAAACAATAAGATTTACAAGAAAATAGGATGGTTAAGAATTGTGTATATTATTAGTCTGCTCATATGAATCTTTGTACCCCACAACTTTCTGGGATACATCAATATTCCTACTCAGGCTGTCACAACCCTTAACCAAATGAATTAGGTGTTTCACCACCTCTTGTTGAATAAAAACTAACCAGAGATTATCTCTTGTATAAAACCAACTAATAGTTCCCATGCAGCTAATCTGAAGAAAGGACCACCTCAAGTAAACAGGACAAAACATAAAGCTCTAGCTTCTTGGGCAAAAAAAAAAGAAAACACTTCTAAGTTGCACACACTACACACCTTGCTTGGGTAATACAGTGTTCTAGCTTCTAAGTGATACTGTTCAGTATTATAGATATACACACACGAATACACAAGCAATGAAGAAGACACCAGTGCAGATTTTGGAGGTATTCTTGTTGATAAGAAGCCAAAGTGTCTGTCCATTTAAAATTTAGAGGAAAGATGCTCATTCGAAATAAAGACATTATGACTTCTGAGTTTGGAGAATAATCAATTAATCATAAAGGATTACTAAGCATTATTCAACTAAAGTATTTACTGCCATACATCTTGGATCATGCTGAAGACATCCTTGATGGCTAGTGGGATTATTCCAGGACAATTCTGGTCACCCTGAAAAAAGATTAGGAAAACAATGGGATCAGAAAAAATAAAGCTGCCTTAAAAAATCAGACAATGAGACAACTATATATTTACCAACATTATTCATGAAAATGAATATGTCAAGGTCGCATTCAGAAACCATATTTTCTAGTCTTGCAGTAGCAATTGTAGCAAGTATTACCTCCATTCCAAATTATAAGATGTTTTGGCTTTTCTAGATACTTTTCTTTTTACTATGTATCTAGACATAGTGTATAACTAGGTGCATAGCAAAAAGAAATGTATCTAGAAAAGCCAAGACGTCTTATAATTTGTTACGGAGGGAATATCTTGAAAGTGAAACTACTCCCTTCACTCCAAATTGTAGGCCGTTCTAGCTTTTCTAGATTCATAGCTTTTACTATGTATCTAGGCATATTGTATAACTAGGTGCGTAGCAAAAGCTATGTATCTAGAAAAGGTAGAATGACTTACAATTTGGAATTAAGGGAGTACACTGGATGCAATGTGCTATAGAGACGATGAGTATGGATCCCAGCAGGACATGGACATACAAACTACATGCTCGTATAGCTATGGCTTTCCTCGCTTTCCTATGAAACTAGCTCGGTAATTTTTCCAACAGATTTTGGATATGAGAACTTACATGCATTGTGTGGGTCTTCCCACTACTTGTTACGCCATAGGCAAAAACTGTCCCTGCAAGTTGGTACAAAGTTGCATTTAGAAATAGCACAGATGCATTGATAAGTTAACAACTCATTATACAAGGTAAACAATAATTCATAAAAAAAATGTTAGTGTCTCAATCAATGGTAGAAATGAATAGTTAGCAAGAAAATGTGCACCATTAGTTCATATTGATAAGAGTAAAATTACAAGTTTACATGTGAACAGAGAATTCCCACAATATATGATACAGTATGGTATAAGTAAACAAAAAAATCACCATAAGAAATGCTCTCAGATTAATAAGGTGTGGCAGCATACCATAAAAAAACTTAAGATGATCTAAATAAGACAAAATTGGCATACCATTTATGCCCTCCATAGCACCTTTACAACAGGCCGGGCTGCAACATCATAGACAGCCTCAGTGTTTGTCGAAGGCCCAAAAAACTCTATCTGAAAAAAAACAAGCAAATAGTTAAATAGACATTAATTGATACCAAGTTGATATAGCAGATGAACACAACACGGACTATATGATAATTAATATGCACGTCCAAGTTAAATACTGGATTCAGTCAGATTGATTGACTGCGATTAGGAACATAAATTATAATGGGCCAAAACATCAGTGCAAATGTTTAGTAACAGCTACAGGGCATAGCAATTGACTAATCAAAACAAATACTGCTACCATTTTTTTTTTCCTCTGTTCAGCTCATGCATCAACTTTCCATCTGTGATGATTGCACTTGAGCCTCAGTTCACTGAGCACCTCAGACCTATCCGTTGTCTTTCATGTTATGGGATAATCAAAATGTCTATAGAAGATCGCATAAAGTTGTGTTGATTCTACCATGTTTTAATGCATCTTGCCACAATTACATTTTTTTTTTTTTTTTTTTTGCAAATGGCACGTCTGTAGCACCTTCATACTCAGTGTTCAGTGCTTCTATAAAGCCCAGCAGATGATCATACCTAAAGGCTATTGCAAATATCTCTGTATACTTCCTCAGAGAAATATTTCCATACTTGCAAATCAGTAGTAACTTGATAGTTTGTACAGCAACCATGATGCAACAAGCCAGCAATCAGTGTCTCAGAATTTTTATAAGCTACATACAGGAATGTGATGTACCCACTTTGCCACAGCCACATCTCAGGTTCATGGGTTCATGCCCACACACTCCAATAAGCAAAGGAAGGATCTGACTAATCATATGCTGAGCTATGTGTAACTGTGAATAATGGCACCACTGGATGCATTTCAAAGCCAACTGCTGTGACCCATTATTGTCTGGTTGTCGCACTGACTCATGTCATGCTGACCTGACATTGGTCAGGAAGTATACTCCAGAAGTCCAGACTATTGACTGTACTCAACATGAGTTGAAGTATGTGCACGTTCAGCATATTCCTTTGCAAGCAACGAAACGGGCAGAGTCCTAGTAGACCATGATAACAACTTTCATGCATCTCATCTGTGAACACAACTTTCAGACATGTGCGCACAACTTACAAACATTGAAGCATCCAAAACAAATTGGGCTGGCCGCAGCTGAACCAGTACTGCCAACATGAAGTTTGCTGATCATCTCAGGCAGTCAGAATAACAAAAACTCATGGAATGCTGTATAACTAACCAATCAAGAAGCAGCAGCAAGCACACCTCTACAATATGCTTCAAAGGGCATGGAATGGTGTCAACCTCAATACCTCATAACAATGACTGTTATTAACTACAGCCTTCCACAGAAACAGGCACTGTTTATTAACAACAGCCTTCCACAGAAAAAGGCACTTTCCGAAATTGCAGACCAGGACCTAAATTTGGTTTCATCATGAAGCCCAATCAAAGGCCATGTGTACTAATTTCAGCTGTGCATTAATTGTTCGAATCCATAATAATTAGTTTCGGAAACCCCAAATCAAAAAATGCTCAAGGACGAAATTCGAATGCCTAAATTATCCAAATCCCCAATCCCGCCACCTGCATTGCCCAATAGAACGAAGGCGGAACTGAATGAAGGCTACTCACCATACGCATAAGCCGTTGCCGGGTTGTACTCGCACCGCACAAGCCGATCCCCATCTGGATACCACGAGATCTCGTCCCCGCGCTGGAACTCGCGCTCGCTGCAGCCACACCAAACCCAGCTCAAAACCAGTTGAAGCACTCTCACAACCCTACTCACAACGCCTCGCAAGCAGATCCGCGCAGTCCTTCCGAGAGATCCCCACCTGAGCGGTCGGAAGCGGATGGTGACGGAGATGCTGTCGCCGGATCGGGAGGTGTCCTCGATGACGAGCTCGTCCGCGCTCGGGAACGGCACTGGAGCGAGCGCGGGTGGCGGCGCCGGCGCCGGCGCCGGCGCTACAGATGAGCTGCGGCGGCCGGGGGTGGTGGACCTCGCGCTGCTCCCCGCCTCCGCCCCCGCCGCCGTAGAAGCTGGAGGTCACGGAGGACGGGGACGAGCGCGGAATAAGGCGGCCGGAGCTGAAGTACGAGCTCGAAGAGGAGGAGGACGCGGTGGGCGGGCGGCGGTGCCCCGCGGAGAACGGCGAGCTGCTCCGCCGCGAGGACGACGTCGACGGCCGCGACGACATCGCGCACGGATCTCGCGGAAGCTTCGCCGCCCCGTGAGTGGCGAGGCGAAGGTGGACGCGGCGCTGTCCTCTGCTGCAGCAGCACGAGAGGAAGGGGAAGGTATCGGGAGGTCAGAGGCTTCACATGGCCTGCTCCAAAAGAGGCGAGCGGCCACCGGCGTCGCGGGATTTTAAAGCGAGACCGAGACGACAGGAGGTGGGAGGAGGCGACACTGTGCTATGCTTCTGCTGCCGTAGTGCCGTGGGCAGCGCAACCGCGCAAGGGGGATTGCGCGGAGCCGGGGACCACCGCGTCCACGTGGCGGCCTCAGTCACGATGACATCTGAGCCCCACTACGTTGTGGGGCCCACACGCCTGGGAGGGGCCGGTGGGGCTCGGTAGTTTGAACTGGAGGGACGGGTGGGGAAGTGCGCGTGGTGGGCGGGAATAACTGCGGCGTGTCTGGTTTCTTGCGGAAGATTTTAAATTTTCGTTGGGTAAAGGGAAACGTGGGGTCCGCATGGCAGAGGGGCGGCGGGGGTAGCGGTTAAAAACGAAAAGGTGGAGAGGGGTGAACACGAGCCGGGTGTGGGTGTGGGCAAGTGTGGCAACGGCAGTCTGCACGGCAACCTGCGCCTTTTCAGGAGATCAGCGATCTGCCGCTGCCCGCTGCGGTGGCACGGTGTGGCGGTGGGCTGTGGCACCACTAGCCACAGCCGGAGCTGTGGTGTGTATTCTCTTCTTCCGTTATAGATGGGTATATGTTAACTTATATAGTCTTAATCCTTTAGCGGTATATTCGGTAGTAGCCCACAATTATATTAGGATTATGTTTTCCAACAATGTGACTAGGGGGCGATATTCAAGCAAGCTTCGGCTTGGCTTGATTTACAGCTTGAGCCAGCTTGAGTAGCTCATAAGCTCAAATTAGACAACGTACTTTACTAAATGGAGTCGGACTCAAGATTATTGTACATAGAAATTGAACAATAATCAGCACCAATCAAACAATAATAGGCTATGAACCTCAAAATCTGATAGTAATCGAGCAAACAATTCAATCTAATTGTCCAAGATACCATAAACCAATGACATCACATAAACATATCACAAATCAGTCGAGCGAAAATCAGGGTAGTGAGGTTAGGTCACTAGGGCTCCTGCGTGTTGAGGTACAAAGATAGTGTTGACACGGACTCTTCGTCAACTCTCTAGCCTCGATATTTGACATCCATGATGTTGGCACAAGTGGTAAGATAGCGGACGACACACATGGGAGGGAGCTACACCATGGATCTATTGTGTCATGTGCAAGTTAAAAGGGGTTTTGTTGTTAGGGGCAACAAATAGGAATGGCCTATTGGATCTTTCATGGCACGTTTGGTGGGGCTCCTCCCAAATCCTAAACTATAACAATAATGTTGTGGTACTATTATGGAGACAAAAGCCATAAATCATAAGTTCCTTCGGCTCATCTCTTGGCCAATTCATTTGCAGACGAATTTGCCAGAAGTCGTTTTTCTATGTTGCTAAAGTGATATATAGTCCCAAACAATGCTCAACGGTACTATGGGATAGGAGCCAAAGCCCCTCTAAGTTGCACCAAACGGGAACAATAGAAATGGTTGGATAAAGGATGTAGATCTGAAGATAAGTCAGCAACATGGCTAATACACTCAAGTCTTTGGTACTTAGTCTTTTACAACCTATCCTTATATGCCTACTTGAATGTGAGGTGTTCACGGCGCAATGGCAAAGGTCATTGGTTGAGGGGCTCCTACTCAAGGTTCAAATCTTGGGTGTGACACATTATCCCTGATTTATTCCATGATTTTTTCGGCGCTATGCATTAAGTGGTAGGCGACGTACCTGTCGACAGTGAGGCACCTGTGCTGACTTCGGGAACTTCAAGATTTGTCGGCTCAGTCCTTCAGAGGTGCTCATAGGGGGTTGGATTTGCGTACGTGTGTTCATAGGGTTGAGTGTGCGTGCGTGTTAAGCGCCTACGTTGTACTATGTAATCTTAAAAAAAAAAAACTTTAGTTCCACCACCTCTAAATACACCCACAACTCTAAATATAACTTCAACCACTCTTTGTTCATATAGACATACTCCCTCTGTCCCTAAATGTTTGTCTCTAGAGAACCGTGTTTCCCTCACAAACAGGCTTCACTAGAGACAAACAAAAAGGGACGGAAGGAGTACAATTAGAGAGTTTATCTTCGGTAGCTTTGTCCGGGATGTCAGGTATCATTTCTCCACCTTACTTTTCAGGTTTCGGCTTCTTATCTAGGATCTAGCTCTTTTAATTTCATCAAAGGCAGTAGCATGGCGCTACACATTGACCAGATCTGACGTCAATTGGGGGCATTGATGTCGATGATGTGAGCGATCAGTTATCATCAATTTAACTTATAAATAATGTGTGATTTGCTTTATGTTCTTGAAGACCATACCTAGTCCGTTACAAAACTAAGAATAATTAAGCACATGATAGTGAGTAGCACAGTAGACATAAGAGTTACAACTAACTTAAGAATAAAAAAATCACAGCAACTAATAAGATACAAAAATTAAAATCCTACTACTACTAAAAAGAACGAAAACACAGACTCTACCGGGCGGAGCGACGTCGTCGTCGCTTCGCTTACGCGCCCGGCGCGCTCCTCCACATGCTTGGCTAGGACAACCCCCGCAATTTGCATGCTAAGAAAAGGAAACTACTATTTTTATCCCACTAGATTTGCATGACTATATGCAACAAAAAAGATACGTGTGCATGATGAAGAACTCCGACCCTATTTAGAAAGAAAAAAACTTAAAATGAATATGATCGGAATCTAAAAGAAAGGATGGGAGAAATTCTATGGTAGGAAAAAAAAAAAATCTCTGGTATGAAAGATATACTCCATTCGCTCCACAAAACATGCAATTCTCACATCCCGAGGAGTCAATCATGGCAAACTTTGACTAAAATTATTTGGAAAAAGAAGAAATATTTATGAGACAAAATATTTACATTTATATTTGTTGTGAAATATATTTTCATAATAAATTTGTTCGAGTCATAAATGCTAATACTTTTTTGCTATAAGCTTAGAAGATCTAATCAAATATTTAATACACGATAGATTAGAATGAATAGACACAAGTGAACGTAAGGAATATGATTAGACCATCGAAGAAAACAGAAGGAAAAAAAAGACTAAACAAATCTCCATGGATTCGATTTGGTTCTATTAAAAATTTAATGCCGCTAACAAGAAAATTGAAAAGCTTTGGGGCATACGTTCCACCTCAAACAGCCTGAGCTTGATGCCGAGCAAGAATGAGAGATTGTTGTATTAGCAATGGTGAGCTTTGATGAATGTAGCTAACTGCATCCCCGATGTTTCGAGATGCCCTAATTCACTACCTCCCTAGAATTTTTATCCATACTATGTACACATTCTAAAATCAAAAAGTATTATTTATGAATCACTAATATGTAAATATTTTGTTATTCCCGATATTTGAATTTGAACAAACAAAATTTAATTCAGGTTTCTTGCTTCAAGAACGAATTAGTTGACATGCAATTAGTTCGACATGTCTATAATTTTATGGAATATGCACCATCCATTTTAAAAGGATGAGAATTATGGGGATCAAGCAAACTCGTGTTCAGAAGAAAGTATTTCTCTCATATAAAGTATAATGATCTAAACCGTTGAGAAACAAAGGTAGCTTAAAAATTGTAAGAATAAGAAATATAAAATCTAAGGCTTACAACTATGGTATATTGTTGTCTTCTTTTCTCACACAACTATTATTACAAGTCTGTAATCTTATTGGAAGCATGTAATCTTGTTGAACGGAAGTGTCAAGTGAGCAATATAACACCCGTAGCAACGCACGGGCATGATCCTAGTCAAAATCTATATTCACGAGTCTCGACTCTCGAAACACGTGTTGCAAAAAAAAAAAAAAAAAAAAAAACTCACCACAACTGTTAAGGTTTTAATTAAATGAATGTTGAAAATATACATAGGTGCCATGCAAAATGAAAAAAAAAACTATGAATTGATTAAAAAACACATGCATATATCAGTGAAACAATGATTGATAAGTTTGTCATAACTATTTATAGATTATAGAGTATTTCTTTCTTTATTAGTTGTAGCTGTTTAAATATGAGCATGTTGTGCTTATATCTTCAACCCGTGTTTTTTTTGTGATTATCGTCAACCCGTGTGTGTGTGTGTGGGGAGCACGGTTTAATGCCTTTGGCTAGTTCCCGTCAAATCAAATGTAAAATCTTGAGTGAATTCCGGTGCAAGCATATTTACATGGAACGCGATGAAACGGGCATTAGAACTGGTCACACAACGTGGTTGTTGGCGAGTCGTCCTAATGCCAAGACTCAATCTCTGTCTTTAGTCATAATTCTCACTTTACCCAGAACCCGGCATGGCCATATATGGCTACTCCACGCGATGATGCCATCATGCTCATGCCAATCAGACGTGTGGACGTACGTGTGGCCATTTCCTCACAGCCTCCTGTATCTGTTATCACCTCACATTCTCACCCAACAAAAACTGTACCGGCATATGTACCTCACATTTCCTCACTGGCCACTGAATTCACTGTAGACAAACTGAACAGGACAGTGTGCAAACATGAAGCTGAATTATGATGATACTAGTAGCGTAATTCTTTTCTGAAAACAGTAGCGCAATTCTTGGCACTACGATTTCCAAACGTACTAGCGATGGAAAATTGGGGAAAGAATAATGGATCTTGGGCACATGGTGCCAACCACTGGTTGGTCAAACTCTGCAATCCTCTACCGCTGAAAAGAAAAAAAACTGCTGTAGCATCTGATCTGATGGAGAGTTCCTTCCATATAATCCTCCTGCGTCACCCCATTTAAGTAACCTCAAGTAGCACACTAATTTACACTAATTTAACCTGGTAGGTAAGGACCTATGCAATATTGAATTATGGAGTAGACCAGGACAAGTGCATATCACCAATCATATGAGGCTCTGTCGTCTGAGCTCGCTGCCAGCTAGGGCCAACACGCTAGCATCCAATTTTTTTCAAACTGACACTGGAACAAAACCAGCAGAGTAATGACACAATCAGCAAGTTTTGTTTAACCCTGCCTGCAAGGGGAGGAAGCATGCGGCAGTTTTGTCTCTGCACCCACTGAAAATTCCCTTCCACTGATAGAGGCATGTTTGTAGGGCGTTGTATGTAGACTTGCAAGCCACATGTTCCCATCATGCCATATAAAAAATATGAGGATCAGCCAATGTGTCGTCTTCTCTTCTCCTGTGAAAATTCAAATTGGACTCAACAGAGGTAACCCTCAAAAAGGATTAAACAAAGGAAAGGCATATGGGTTTTTTTTAATATTGTATGCGTTGCTGTAAGTAAAACTATATTATCACAAGAACGAACACTGTTCCATGTAGGAATAGATTCTTCGCTAGCGTTTGTTTCGCACTGGGCCTGGGTATCCATCACTATTATAGAACATGGTGGGCCTTTGAGACCTTGGCTTGGAGCCAGGTAAGGAACGTGCTCTAGGTCATGGGGGCAGGGTCCAGTTGGAGTGTTGGACCAGTGGAAGTGTGGTGGAGCAGAGATGAGCTGAGGAGAAATGAGAAAACATGCACGGCCTTTACCGTGTGCAAAAGTGCAAGTATACAACGTTAATTGGTGCATAAATGACATGGTGTACTACCTTGCCGGCGGTCATAGTGTGCTTTACATGATTCGTAACTGGATGTGTTTGGCACCGTAGCACTTTTCGTTTGTTGTGATAAATATTGTCCTACCAAGGTTTAAAAGATTTGTCTCGCAAAGTACATCCAAATTGTCCATTTAGATATTTTGTTTACCTACATTTCATACTTCATGCATGTGTCTAAAGATTTGATGTGATGAAAAATTCAAACAATATGACGGAAAGTTGAGACTCTTTTGCATGTGTCATCTGTGACTACCACTCAGTACTCATATTGTTTTCAATTATTATTTATTGCAGTAAAATTTATGCCGAGACTTGCCCATCCAGTATAAATGATCTGTTATGTGGGCACACACATTTTATTGCACTTATAACTGCCTCGCGCTGTCCCCGTTAAATCCGATCCTTCACTGTCTTGTACTCTCTGCCGGAGCCAGTGTTACAATGCCAACCTGCTTCAGCGCTTCACTGCCCTCTTTGCCAATCGTCGCTCTCGCTCGCGGTGTCAGCGTTGCCTTGTTGCGGCGGCGCCATGACCGGCCGGCGAGAGCCCCGGCCGAACGCAGTGAAGCACTGAAGGACCGTGTATTACGCAGTCGGCTCGGCTCGGTTCAAGGATTACCTTAGGTCCTCGGTGTACTCCTTTTGTTTCTGGCTTGATGGCTTCAGTTAAATCAGGTTTGTAATTTTGTGTAACCCTTTTTGCGTAAAAAAAAATCCATTGTGGGGACAAGGGACCTCCCCCATATTATTTTTGCGTCAAAAAAAAAAAAAAGAAAAGTCGAGCAGCCACGTACCAAATATGCATACGGGAAGGAATCCTGAAGCAAGGTGGTGCCGCCAAAGCACAATGATGAATAACAGACAGGGACGAAGAAATAAAGACGATGAGGCCCAAGGAGCCGATCCACACTACTGCTCTGTCCGGAAGCATATGAAATTGAAGCCATGAAGGCCGTGGTCACGGGCTGTTGGATCGATGACGGCATTCTCCTACGTGCAGTGCCCCGTCACTTTCAAGAGCTAGCCGAGCCACACTACCACTGGTGAGACGGGGCGAAAGAAAGAGCCGGAGCCTTTGGTAGGCAACAAAACCCGTCGTTCTCAGGTACCAAGCCAAGCGGTCCGTCATAGATAGATTCCCGTTGCATACATGCTCCGATCTCGTTGAACATCGTTGCGGCTGGTGTCTATGTAATGATGTAAGCCGCATGAAATTTTGCAAGGGTCTGGTGTAACTGCTTCCAGTTAGCTGGAACCCCCTTTTGGAATGAAAATTAGGTGAGCTTCTGTGACCAGGAACTAGTAATTGTAACAGATAAATGCAGGATACATCTACCGGATACGAAAAAGTAGCTATGAATCTATTACAGATGAACTATGAAAATGGGGAATAGTTCCCGATCGATGCTTCTCATCTCTCTCTCTCTCTAGTATTTATACTATAGCTAATTCCTCCGATGCTGGGCCAACAACCCGGTGTTGGGCTTCACCGACGGGCCGGCCTGGTCCGATCTTGATGGGGTGAGTCTTGTGTGTCCGCAGGTGGGACCTTGCCGACAATCCCTCCTCCTTTGCAAAGGCATGCCCCCCCCCGGCGGCGCTCTGAAACCTCTCTTTGGAGATGTTCCCGGGCTTCCCAAGTTGCCGTGGGATGGAGCCATCCGGGACCACTGAATGAGCACTTCTTCAATTGGAGGAGAATCCGTAGTCCAGCGAGAATCCAGAATCTTCAGAGGAACCTGGTGTTGAATGAGATTATCAGGAAGATTAGCAGTCACCTGATTGTTACCGTGCGACGCCTTGAGTTGGGACACGTGGAAGACCGGGTGGATGGCCGATGAAGATGGCAGATCCAACCCGGTGGGCGACAAAGACCAACGCGAAGCGAACCTTGAAGGGCCCAAAGAAGCGGGCGCAAGCTTCGGTGAGCGGGCGAGCGGGGAGGGATCAGTATGTAAGGTTGCAGCTTTAAATAAACCATGTCTCCAACTTGGAACTGACGTTCGGACCGATGCTTGTCTGCCTGACGCTTCATCCTGGTTTGAGCACGACCCAAATGCTGCCTAATCATTGCCAGCATCAAAGCACGGTCATCCAGCCATGTATTGAGGTCAGTGACTGGTGTTGCTGCTGGTGGAGTAATGCCGAGATGCCGTGGAGGAAAACCATACAGCACTTCAAACGGGGACCGACCCAAAGAAGCATGAGGAGAAGTATTATACCAGTATTCAGCTTGTGTTATCCACTTAATCCACTTGGTCGGGCATGAGTTGGCAAAGCGTAGCAGATCGTCTCAAGGCAATTATTTACGCGCTCGTCCCGGCCATCCGTCTGCGGATGGTAAGGCGTCCCCATGTACGCGATGTCTCGGCAGTTGAGAAGAATGCTTTCCAGAAGGAGCTGGTAAAAATCCGATCGCGGTCAGAGATGATAACTTTAGGCATGCCATGGAGACGGTAGATTTGATCCATGAAGACTTGGGCTATAGCAGCAGCTGTGAAAGGATGCCTGACAGGTAGGAAGTGAGCATACTTAGACAGCTTGTCCACAACCACGAGCAGGGCATTGGCTGATCCTGACGGAGGAAGCCCTTCGACGAAATCCATACTGATAACCTCCCAGGTGGCAGTGGGGATGGGCAGGGGCTGCAACAGACCCGGATAGGGAGCTCTGTCGGGGGTTTCTTGTGGCAAAACATCACGGCGGAAATGACAAATTCCTTGGTTGAATTATACATGCCAGGCCAGAAGAACAGTTGACGGAGCTTCTGATATGTCACTGGGACACCGGAATGTCCACCGAGTGGGCTGGCGTGCAAAGCAGTTAACACCTTTTGTTGCAAGGACTGACTGTGGCCCAACCAGATCCTGCCCTTGTACCGTAACACACCGTTGAGCAGGGAGTAGTGAGGCACGGCATCAGGATGAAGAGCAAGCTGAGCAATAATATCCTTAGCCTTGGTACAACTGTTGTAGGCTTCCACAACTTCCAGCAGCCACTGAGGTGTTGGAGATGAAATAGCCAGACAGGAATCCTCCACATCCCTGCGAGATAGGGCATCTGCCACAATATTTTCAGAACCCTTCTTGTACACAATACGATAGTTCAAGCCCAGCAACTTGGTGAATACCTTCTGCTGCCACACAGTATTGAGCCTTTGTTCATTTAGATGGACTAAACTCTGGTGGTCAGTATGTATATAGAACTCAGCCTGTACCAAATAATGATGCCAATGCTGGACTGCTAACAGAATAGCGAGGTATTCTTTCTCATAAGCTGAAAGTCCGCGATTCTGAGGGCAAAGTGACTTACTTGATGAAGGCGATGGGGTGCCCATTTTGGTGAAGTATCTTTGCGCCAATACCCACTCCAATCGGCATCGGTATCTAAGTGAAATGGCCGGGAGAAGTCGGGAAGAGACGATGACGGCGCCGTGCTTAATGCCATCCGCAGTTTACCGAAAGCCTCGTGCTTCGACTAGTTGTCGAGAGAAACGGAACGCCCTTCTTGAAAGCTCGGTGAGCGGTCGCGTGCAAGAATTCCAAAGTTCTTTACAAATTTACGATAGTAACCTTGCCAATCAAGAAATCCACGCGAGCGCGAAAGTAAGTAGGAACCGGCCATTCTAGGATCGATTGGATCTTGGTGGAGTGCAGAGACACGCCTTGTGCACTAATCACATGTCCCAAATAGGCCCGGATTTCTTTGCGAACACGCACTTAGACAACTTGAGCTTCCGGCAATCTTGACGTAACCACGGTAGCACTTGCTTGAGGTGGTTGACATGTTCCCAAGAGGTGCGGTGTAGATGAGGATGTCATCGAAGAAAAACGATAACAAACTTCCGCAATCCTGGCGCCAAAGTACAGTTCATGGCGCCTTGAAATGTGCCTGGAGCACCGTCGGCCCAAACGCCATGGCACGAAACTCGTAATGGCGGTGTGAGTCTGCGAAATGCCGTTTTTATGTGCATCCCCATCATGTCGAGGATCGATGGAATCCAAATTCGAGTTTTGAGAACCAACTTGCGCCACTCAACTCATCCAACGGTGATCCATAACAGTGCGGGATATTTGGACTTGACCGTGATAGAGTTGAGCTTGCGAAAGTCGACGCAGAAGCGGTAAGTACCATCTTTCTTCTTAACAAGCAGGACTGGCGAGGAGAAGGAGCTATGACTGGGCTGAATAAGGCCCTGCTGCAGCATGTCTGTCACCTGCTTCTCGATTTCATCTTTAAGTGCCGGTGGATAGCGGTAAGGCCTGATAAAGAAGGGTTGAGCCTCAGGCAGCAAGGGTATTGCATGATTACATGGCCGAAGGTGGAAGTTCGGTTGGAGGCTGAAATAGATCGATGAACTCATCTAGGACCGATCGAATGCGTTGAGGCACCGCCACGAGAGTCGATTCGGGTTACGGGGGTGTAGAGCACAAATCGCAACAACAAGCGGTGAGGCATAGTATCCGGCAGACACCCCTCGTAACACCACAAAGACGGCCTTCATGAGGAATAACGAAGCGCTTAGAATGCCAATCGCCTTGCATAGGACTGAATCTGCTCCAACCAATCCATACCAATGATGATATCATAAGCGCAATGGCGAAACTCGAAATCGAATGAAAAGTAGCGAAGTACCAATAGACCACGGGACATTCAAAGAAAGTGAGTGTCTTGTTAAGAAAACCGCCGCCCGCGTCTGAGCGAGAACAAGCGGATGCTCGGTACCGGCAAGTTAGGAAGCCGGGTGCCATTTGTATCACCGATGAAAGATGTGGAACTGCCCGAATCAATAACATAGATAACGAACTCCCAAGTATATGACCGATGAACCGTGCGATGCGAGGAGTAGTCATACCGCATACGGCGCTTGGTGAAATAGCCAAGAATGCTTGAGCCTCGGCTTCGGCGCTTCGGAGAAGTTGGTGACTCGGGAGCATCATCATCCTCATGGAGTACATTCCGAGTTCTTGTACCACATGGAGTTGAACAAGTAGGATTGCACTTGTGTTCCTTCGTCCACTTCGCCCCCGGGTATAGCGAGACCCATGGCGCGGCGATAAGCCTTGATCGCGAGCGGCCGCTGGCCGTCGAAGTGATGACGAGCTCGAAGGCTGCACGTCTTAAGCGTGGCGGAGGCGGCGCTAGCAACGGCGGCGCTGCTTCCCATACTTGGGCGATGAGCTCCAGTCTGGCGTGATGCGGCACGAGCAACGAGGGACGGCCACCTCTTCTGTACCAAAGCCATAGAAATAGCGACATCCAAGCTTTGTGGTTTGGTAACAAGAATGATCGCCCGCAATTCGGGGCGTAATCCATCAATGAAGCGTTGGGTGTAGAAAAGTGGGTCGATGGAGGCGTTATAGGCTTTAAGGCGATCGAGCATTTTGGTGAATCGGTCGACATACTCTTGGGCAAGAGAGGTTTGCTTGATTTGGAACAGGTTGGCGGATGAGGGACTCGTGGCCGATCCCTATCAAAGCGGGTGTGTAGGGGCGACGAAGGCTGTCCAAGAGGCGTGCAGTGTATTATCGATGGATTCATACCAACAAGCTGCGGCTCCCTCAACATACATGGAAGCCACGCTAACCCACATGGCGGGGTCGATATGGTTCATGGTGAAGTACTTCTCACGGTTGGAGCGCCATAAGCGCGGGTTCTCACCATTGAATTTGTTGAAGGAAGCTTGGGGAGACGTCTTTGGAGGGCTATAGTTTTGGAAATTGGGATGGGTATGTGGGATTTGTTGGTAGTGGTAGTGGCCGGGGATGGTTGTGGGGTGTGTTGGAAGGTTGGGCGAGGTGGTATGGTTAGAGGTGGTGGCGGGTTTGGGCGGATCGGTGGTGGAATGCGTGGTGGTGGCCGTGGAAACGCGAGCGGAAGCGAAGGGATCGGGAGCCGTACATCTGCGGGATATTGGCCCAGGCGGCCGCGGACCCGCACCCAACATCCCGGTGGTGATGCGCGAGCCGTGCCCATCGGGCGGAATTTGTTGCCGAGCCAACCAGTGGACGGGCGCCGCCGGAGGACGCGATGCGCCGGCGTGGTAGAACGGCGGAGGGGCCGGAACGGGGTTGGTCCGAGATAGGCGGCCCACCTCCGTGCGCGGGTTCTCCACGACTGCTCGAGCGCTGGCCGCCCGGGTGCCCAAGTCGGTGGTGGCGGCCTCGGCGCGGTGGCGCGGCCGTCGTGCTTTCGGCGTGGATCTCGTCGGTACGGATGGCTTCCGAGGGAGGCGACGCGGCGTGGTGGCGTCGGAGACGCGGGTGGAGTAGGTAGACTCGGCGAGTCGGCGGCGGTCGGCGGCGGCGCCCGGCGCCGCGACGGGCTCATCAAGCTCGTTGAAGCGCCGAGCCCACTCGTCGCTCTGGCGATCGGCGGCGGTTGAGGTCGGTCTTCGTCGGCCGGATCTCATCGAGGAGCAGGTGGAAATTTGGATCCATGGCTCCGAGACGGCGGCGGAAACGGGTGTAGTGGTTGTGGTGGATTTGATGAGGTTCCCGGGCCGAATCGGCGAAGAACCAAGGAGTAGTTGGCTAATCGATACCAGTTGTGACCGGGAACTAGTAATTGTAACGTATAAATGCGGGGATACATCTACCGGATACGTAAAAGTAGCTATGAATCTATTACGATGAACTATGAAAATGGGGAATAGTTCCCGATCGATGCTTCTCATCTCTCTCTCTCTAGTATTTATACTATAGCTAATTCCTCCATGCTGGGCCAACAACCCTGGTGTTGGGCTTCAGCTGACGGGCCGGCCTGGTCTGATCTTCAGTAGGTGAGTCTTGTGTGTCTGCAGGTGGGACCTTGCTGACAGCTTCCAAGCTGTAACTGCTTCCAAGTTGCAAGCCTTTGGATTGCAGAGCTAAAAGATTAGCTCATCTTACGATAAATTTTCTAGCTCCATATTATCAAACTTTCTGGAAGGCGACATGTGCCTGTAGGATTGTCACTACGTCAGTCAAGTGTGTTGGCGGTGCCACCAGGGAGGCAGTCTCTGCTCTACGCGAAAGATTCCCAATGGTCTCGGGCCGGCACCCGGCAGGCAGTCAAAACTCGGAACGGAAGGCTTAGAAGGCCTGGCAACGCTCACGTCGTATCAGCCCAGTCACCAGATGGGCTTGTTTCATGCTACCGGACCGGACGGCCTGCGAAACTGTCTTTTCCGTGCAACGAAGGCTAGATTTATCTTCCGTGCATGTACGTACTCGGCCCGCAAAACTGCGTTTTCTTTCCGTGCAACCAAGGCCCGCAAAACTTGATTCTAGCTTTCCTAGGGGAATGGATAGCGGATTGTAGCACGCTTTGTTCACCGTCAAATCCGCTCAGTACCGACATAAAAAAAAAACTTGGATTTTTAGATGTAGGTTACTTGATGGGCTGTTACAGCTATGGGATCATCACGACCCTTGTTCATCCCTGGCCCTTTCGTTGCACCTTATTCCAAGTCCTTCTCGACGTTCTCGTGATGATGGTTTCTTCCTATTGCAGGTAATCTGAGTCGCAAGTTGGCTAAGCTCACTTTTCCTCAATTTATTGGTGATGCTATGATAAATGATAATCTTAACCGTGGTTGTCTAGATGTGACAGTTATTTTGAAATATGGAACTAGAATGAATAGTTTAAATCTTAAAAACACTTTTTTTTTTGGTGTTACGAATCTAACTAAAAAAAAATCCAAAACATCTATTTTCAGAGGTCGACCGAATGCAGAGACGCTTTCTCTGGACGGGTGACAGCGAGATCACTGGAGCTAAATGTAAGGTGTCATGGACTGGAGTAGCAAAACTCACTGAGTTTGGTGGCTTGGGAATAATTGAGCTGCAAAAGTTTGCTCGAGCCTTGAGGCTCAGGTGGCTATGGTTCAGATGGACCGATCAAGCAAGGCCGTGGGAAGAAACTGAACTACCGGTGGATGAGGATGACATAGCTCTGTTCAATGCAGCCACTCGAGTTACAATAGGAGATGGCAGGAAGGCGTGGTTCTGGAAATCTAGCTGGCTAGATGGCAAGTGCCCAGCAAGCTTGTTCCCAATGCTTTACCAACATAGCCGAAGGAAGAACATAACAGTAAGAGAAGCAATTCAAGGTGGAAAATGGGTCCATAATGTTGCGTATGATCTGAACCACCACATGTTGCGCGAATTCTTTGCACTCTGGAATGCTATTGAACCGGTTAGGTTGCAAATGACTGATGAGGTGCAGGACACTATTGTCCGGACGCTTGAGAACTCAGGCAAGTACTCGACAAAATCAGCCTACAAAATTCAGTTCGCCGGCAAAGATCCAGTCGAGACTTTCCTTCCCTCATTTGGACGGCTTGGGCTCCCCAAAAATGCAAACTCTTCCTCTTGGCTACTGTTACAAGATAGGCTATGGACGACAACGAGATTCCAGTTGAGGCAATGGACCAACAACTACTTTTGTGCACTATGTGAAAGGAGCCTCGAAACAGCACACCACCTTTTCTTCGAATGTCCAATCTCCCGGCAAGTTTGAGAGCAGACGGCGATCTGGAGTAACTGTCCGGGTTTAAGACCGACATCATGGCTCTCAGTTGATAATTACCGGCCAATAGATACTTTCATCAAAATGTTGGCGCCGGGCGGGAAGAAGCAACACACCCTGGCAATCCTAACACTTTGGGCCATGGTCATTTGGAACCAAAGGAACGCAGTGGTTTTCAGAGACGATCGGAAATCTGCACAACAAATCTTCTCAGGAGTCATGGACATGGCCAAACTTTGGGCGCTAGCGGGCTGCTCTTTCATTTTACCTACAGTTTCTATAGTTGAATTAGACAGTAGTGAGTAGTCACTTAAGTTTTCTTACCCCTGACTTCGCCTAGGCTGGCAGGGGAGCGCTCCTCGCGCTTGTAATGTAATGTAAACATTTGCTGCTCCTTCTTAATATATCCAAAGCCGGGTAATCTGATCTTTCAAAAAAAATAGAACTAAAAATCCGTATAATTTAGTTAAATGAACATTCGGTGTGTTCAACTCAACAAGGGAAAACTGCCCTCAAACTCAACTACTCAAGGAGTGTGACCTGGAAATCGAAGCAAATTAATCGTCTTCAGAAAGAAATCAGAAATCACAGATCCAGATGCCCGTCAGCCGGCGCATCGGCGTGGCTTTATTCTGACACGATGATGCATCGCACCGACCCGACGAACACCCGAGAAATTGTTCAGAACAGACTTGACCTGACGACCCAGAACCATCAATTCACAAATCACAACACATGCAGACACCACACATAGCACTCACTGGAGGACGCCGCCGGCCGTTCTGGACGAACCAAAACGGGGCTTATTGCTACACACACACAAACAGTACGTACCGACTCGACACGACACGATACACTTTGACACGGTACGACACGGACCACGGCGCGCGGCGTGGCCGTGCGTTAATTACGCGGAGGAGGACGCCAGAGCGTGGCATGGCGGCCCGCGTCAGCTTAGCGGCGGAAGCTGCGCTGGGTGCGCGGCGTCTCGCCGTTCTCATCCCTGAGCTTCACCGCCGTGTACACGCTGGCCCCCGCCAACGCGCCCAGCGTCGGGGCCAGCAGGTAGATCCACAGCTGCCGGTAGTTCCCCGCCGCCACCGCCGGACCCAGCGTCCTCACCGGGTTCATGGACCCGCCCGTCGTCGGCCTGCATTCCGAGAGAGATCGAGACACACGCAAGTCGTCGTCGGTCAGCTCAACCATCCGTGCATGCTTGTCGACCATGACCTGCTACTGCTGCATGAGCAAGGAGACTAGACTTACCCGGCGATGAGGATGTTGAGCGTCACGGCCGCTCCCACCGCGATCCCGGCGAGTTCACCCACCTGTATATACGCAAGAACAACGTACAGAGGGCAGCAGAGAGCAACAATTCCATCAGAGGTGAACCTGAATCGATGATTCATGGCACTATACACACACCAATGCATTTACTACGTACTGCGCGTGTGTCGGTGGCGACGGCGGTGACGACGAAGAGTAGGTTGAAAGAGATGATGAACTCGGTGAAGAACGCCTGTGCGGTGGAGATGGTGACGTCGGGCACGGTGACGCCGCCGGAGAGGAAAGGGTGGAAGACGCCCTTGAGCGCGAAGCTGGCGCAGATGGATCCCAGCACCTGGACGGCCACGTACGCGGGCACCTGCAGCCAGGGGAAGTGGCGCAGCGCCGCGAACGCGATGGTGAGCGACGGGTTCAGGTGCGCCCCGGAGATGTGCCCCGTCGACAGGATGATGATGGTCACCGCCAGCCCCGCGCACGCCGCGTTCCCGAACGGGCTGATCGCGCCGCCGTACTTCTGGTTCACGATCGGCGCCGCCGTCGCGAAGAAGATGAGGATGAACGTGCCCACGAACTCGGCGCCCAGCTGTTGAATTTGTTGTGCAGTGTACGTAGCCACCATCAGATATACACTAGGAACTACACTGTTTCCAGTTTCAAAACGGCATGCGTAATCCAGATAGAATTGACCAAATAAACATCCAATTGAACAGTCTCTTTTCTATTATTTCAGCCGCAACTTTTCAGCACCGATATTAAAGTCGCGGGCCAATAATTCAGCGATCTTGTCAACCAAATGGGATTGGAATGGACGTGACCGGCGCGCGAGAGAGAGAGCCAAAACAACATGCAACCACTATCTGGTCACGGACGCCTGGATCCATCCATCGCCGGGTCAACTTGAGTTTGGGACATATAGCCCTTTTTCCCTTGTCACGTCCTAGAACATACCTTATCACGAAATAATTGGAGTTGGGCTACAATTTTCTTCGGTCGAAAAACACTGTACGTAGCTTCTTATGGACAACATAATTAGGCCCGTGTATTTTTCAATTCAAAGCTGATGAACATGACATGCTACCCGATTTAGTACACATGTACAATTCTCCCTCATGAGCTTTGCTTTAGAGGTACATGGAGTAGACGTAGTTTATTGTCACGTTTTCAGAACATCACTTTTTTCATTGATTGTACACCAAAGTAGTAGTACTCAATTGTGATGCTGCAACAATGATCGAAAGTCTACCAAAGTAGTTTACACAGGCCAAATCTCAGCTCTACCGATCAGTTAAATCAGGGGACAATTATTAAGTATGAAAGCAACAGAGGTGATCCGTGTATGGATTCACTGATTTTTGACCAATTTAATGATGTCTTCTTTGGAAACTTCTCCCCGGGGATCAAGGAACCCAAATCCAGCAATTTGAAATTCATCAACTCAATACGAACAAAATTCAAACAAGCTAGCGTATATCATTTCCCGGGAGTGGTTATACCTGAAGAGCACAAGAAACAAGCTGAATGGCGGTTGGTTAGGGGACACGACGGTGTGGCGTCGCACACGCCGCGCGACACGCCTCCCCGTTTGGATCGTACGTGTGGTCGCAGGGTGGCGCCGCCTAGCCAAGCCAAAAATTCCACCCACTTGGGTGTACTTTCAGGCTCTCACAACAGCGTGATCGATGGCACTGATGTTGGCAGGCTGCAGGCAGCGTGGAGAATCTGGAGATCAGCCAGCCCATCACTGAACCAAGACACATGCTACTACTAACTAGTAATTTTTTTAGTTGTATTTTCTTCTTATATGTCCTTGTTACGAGATTGTGATCCGCAATATTTTCGTACTAGTAGGGTTGGTAATGGTAAATTAGCTTTTTAGATTACTATAGATGCCTGAACAAGCTGGCGTGTTCTTCCTAATCGCCTGCATCAGATCCAACGTGCCGCCGCTAATTCCAAAGCAAAGACGCTATTCTACTACTACTACTAGTACGTTCATAGGCAAGTAGTCCACAAATTAGAAGCATGATCGATCACCATTCAAACAGCTGAAACCATGCATGTTAGTGTGATCGTGCTCTTTTGTCTCATACAGTTAGCCTGACCACTTGTAGTCCTTAGTTTACAGGGCGTCAAATAAACAACTAGCCTGTGCATCCCTAGAAAGAATCTGAATTGATTTGTCCTATGGAGCACAAGCACAGCTGCTGCTGCTTCAAGTTCGAATTAAGATTGTTTCATCAGCATGCAAAACCAAGAGGTTTCAAGAACCATGTGAAGAGCCAAATTGACCAGTTACATACAAGATCACAGAAATTATCGATCAGTGATTAGCTACATTTTTTTAAAAAAATAAAGAAGTAGTACTGTCAGGGCCGTGTTGTTACATGCTTTCAGACACATGACTCTTGTAACGTTAGTTTTGACTTACACAGTATAAAATACGTGGATGCTTGTCTGTACTCTCAACTAATAATAAAAGCAGAATAAACAGACAAAAAAAAATGTTCCAAAAGATCATCAGACGACGTTTGGATATAATAAGAAAAATAAACCGCGAACTCCTCAGGGGACAAAAAAATCACGGAGAGAAAGCAAGTTGAAGAAGAAGGCGTGTGCATCATGTGGACGGTAGTGGCGCGTACCTTGCGGGTGAGCGAGACGTCCGGCGCGGGGATCTCGACGACGCAGGTGTGCGTCGCAATGCCCCACCCTTCCACCGCCGGCAGGCACTTGCACCGGGGCATCGACTTGCGCTCGTACGACAGCGAGTCCACCCGCGGCCCGCCGGAGAAGAGCGGCGCCGGCGTACCGGGCGTCGCCGGCGCCGACGACCCGTTCGGCGGCGTCGCCGACCCCGGCTCCATTGCTGCTACCTGCTGCTGCTGGTCGGTCGCAATTGCTACCTCTACCACCAGCTAGCTAGCACCTGCTGCTGCTGCTTGCTCTCTCACTCTCAAGGACACTTTTTTTTTTTTTTTTGGATGGCTGGCACTGGCAGTGCAGCAGAAATAGGAGATGGGAGTAGTAATTACATGATTTGATGGTTTTTGCTGAGGTGATGCTATGATAATGGCCGGATGGGCTCCAGCAGGCCGATCACTACTGGCTAGACTAGGACTGATGCGTTGCTGCTGCTGGATTGTCTTGCTATTTTTTGGTTTTTTTTTTTCAGTTGGGTGGCGAGCAAAGATGATGGCGAAACTTACATGATCCGGAGGCTTTTGTTGAGTTTGTGCTAAGGAATTAGTGGGGACGTATCCAGCCTACCAACTTACGCCTCGCTTCGCAACGCCGATGATCGATGCTTTTGGAGATCTTGGAAGTAGCTTTTTTTGTTTTTTTGGGCTTGGGTTTGGATTTTGGACAGGGACTGGAGTTACATGCTTCGCAGTCTTTTCTCCAGGTTTGGCTAAGGCGTAATGGGTGGGGAGATGGTGTCCAGCTCTCTCACAAGAACAATCTCTCTCTGGCTTTGCTAGAATCGGGAGAAAGAGGCAATGCAATGGACCGAGAATGGAAGAACTGTGTGGCGATCGAGGTGACGAGAGGAGGAAGAAGCAGATGGCTCTGAAATGGGCAGGTGGGTGATGATGGACTGGTTTGGAGGGCGAGATGGATGGTGTGGTGTGGGTGCGTGGGGCTGTGTATATAGGCAGGCTGGGAACGCACATGAGGGGGATGGATGGATCGAGGTCGAGGTCAATGGCATCCCTCCACTTGAGGCAGCATCTCCCAACTGCTCTCGATAATGCAAACTAAAAGATAGCTGCAGTGGAAATGGAAGAGCATCGTCTCAGTTAAGCACTGCTTCGAAGTAGCTTTGTTTAAGCAAAGCTCATGACAAAACAAGAACATAGCTGTCCGGAGTATAATTAGTACACAGTAGCATGCTCTGTTTGGGGGTCAGAATTTCTTCTCTCTTCTTTTCTGGAAACTAGTACTGAGCCCTGCGAAATTTCTTCCCAAATAGCGCTGACAAAGTTTGCATCACATTTTGTTCGTTCTCTTATAGTTCTTGGAATAAAAAATGTCTCAAAAACAAGAAGGAAAAAATATCAGAATGTTCTAAGAGTACATTTTTATAGTGGGCTATATCTTCACAGAGATATTTTCTCAAGTATTGCTTTCCCATGCAAACATGATACCCTAGAAGGTAGTGCAAGAGGAGCCTAACCAGCAGAACGATTTGAATACACGCCGATGATGCCTGATTTTCTTGACTGCATGGGCTCATCACTATAATTCAGTATTCTACTAGTTCAGGGACTACTCGTTAGTCGTTACACACTCGGACTACTCATGATCAGATCAGACCGGGTCAGTGTCAGCGAAGAAGCCTTCGTTAGCATATTGGGCTCATGTGCAATAATGGAAGAAGATGCATCGGATATATTTTTCTGGGAAAGATAATCCTATACTTATAAGATGATGATCTCATGGCATGGAAAGTGGGAACTAGGAACAAGCCCATCCGAAGATTCCGAACTTCGGGGGCGTGTTCTTCTATATACTAGCAAATACTTTAGAATTCCGTTTGTCAGGCTGTCGATCAGTAATTCAGCATGACATCTGACCAGAAGTACCAATCAAGAGCTGCATGTAGAATTGTCGAAATAACAAACAATACTGGACCCCGTGGGTCGGTGACTTATTGTTCGCAACATCTTGGGAGAACCGGAGCTTCGTTGGTTGTTTCTACAAATATCTGAGCTTGCTGCACATGCCTGTGAATTCAGGACGACTGATTGTTCGCAACATCTTTGGAAGTGAGCTCGCTGCTCGATCATGCCTGTGAAAGTGTGAAATCAGGACGACTTTGATGTTCCTGTCTCTCTGCAATTAATCGGAGTGCTACTACGTACTGTCATTTTGGTCATTGCTGCTAACATCCAATAATGTCACTACTAGTTAGTGGCCTGAGATTTTGAGCCCTAGACCCCCTAGTACTTTCTCCACTTGATCCTGACTTTTTTTCCCTCCCTCTTTTGCGTCATTCTTCTCTATCTCAAGTGTGGTGTGGTGGTCTTGCAGGAGTAGTGTACCTGACCGTGCACTGATCCATGCTAGTAGCCAGGAGTACTTGCTTTTGCAATCTTGTGGTTCTAAACTCTGTGGTCGTCGGGTCAGACAACCCGCTGTGTTCTCGCATTGTCCACATGTTCAGTTTCAGATTTCAGACCGGCTCCATCGAAGGCGTGTGGAGCTCTGAGTAGTACACAGATAACGCCGTGAATTGAATTACATGTGTCCCACGGATGGGATGGAAACCTGCATTCATGGCTGATGATGAGCTCCGGTGCTAGCAACGACGGGAGATGCTTCTGGCCTGGCAAGACGCATCCCTCTGTCTCGGTCTGAACCCTGAATATATGCAGAGAGCAGTTTGATCAGTAGTAGTTAGCTAGTACAGTGTGCGCCTAGTAATGCCAAACAAACGCGAAACGCTACTACGTCGGATCTGATGTCTCCTTTCCTTGCCAGCAACAATCATTCATACATTGATTCATCCAGTGGTTACTGGCAAAAGCCTCTCACTTAATAATTATATTAAACCACAAACCCTGCCAGGAGAAGCATCGATGCGTCGTAGTAGAGTAGTTGGTAAAGCGGCCGACCTGATTCGCCACACTTTGTCCTCGAGCCAGGCGTCATCAGCACAAGTGCAGGCAGGTGCCAACCTAGGTTAGCTGCTAAAACTGCAATTAAAAAGATTATGCTCACAACGTGGAACAACAGTTTGCCCCACTGATGCCATCCGTGCTTAAGCTTAGCCGAGGAACCAAACGCCACCGGAAAGTAACTTCAGTGAAGCGAACCGAGGCATCTTGGCCGTCATCTGGCATCTGCATCAGAAAGAAAAGGAGGGTGCTTTCCGCGCGCGGCGCCCCTAACCTAAACGCCACTAAACTGCCTGCCGCATCATATGGCACCGAGAGAATATTGAGAGATGATGAAATGCGATAATACTAGGTAGTACGTCGTACGTATGATTTTGAACTGTCAAATCAAAGATCTTTATGCTCTATCATGGCCGTGCCACTTATTAATCGCTCTTCTTGTTCTTCCTGGTGTCCATTTCACAACGGCGAGGCCGGCCGAGAGAGGATATACACAGGCATGCATGCTGCACCCTGCTGTGGCATGCACTTTGTCTTTGGGTCGTTGATGCCTTGCCTTGCCTGAGTAGCAACCTGTACTAGCTACGACCGGCTTTCCTTTGAGACGGTATGCGTAGGTAGCATCAGGATCGCCCACGTTACTTGCCTCATGCTGCGAGCTCTGACGATGTGTTTGCCGTGACGGTGAACAAAAGTTGAGCTGCTGGTGTAGCATTACACCTTACGTGCGGTCGTCTACACTACTCAGCTTTACTGCTTTAATTTGCCACCACCTCCATGCACTCGGAACAGTAGGAGGAGCGCTGTAGCACGGGGTGGACGGATTCGATTAAAGAAGCCGCTCGCTCTCGCTCTTCTTCTGTCCAATCTCAATCTGTTCCTGCAGCAGCAGCTGATGCTGCTGCCCTGCCCATGAGACAGGCCTTTTGTTCTCGGCCATTCAGTCCCACGCCGAAAAGGAGCGGAGAACAGAAGATCACCTCCTCCGCTTTGCCCCGTCGCCACGGTAGGTTTGATTTCACTTTCACCGTTCAGCGCCAGCCCCCTCCTGTGGCCACTGCCCACTCACTCATGACAAATTCCTTCGCCTGCCTGATCACGAACTTTAACTCAGCCACAGAGAGAGTCTTTTTTTCGAAAGATCCGTATATCGGCTTTTATTGATAAGCAGAGAGCAATAATAAGTACAAGGCAGCCGACGTGGTGAGAAACCACCACGCCTGCGAAGCCCACCCACGCAACAACAGAGAAACGACAGCCCCAACTAAGAATTAGGACCGGAAATCCAATGCAGGAGCCAAAGTTGGTCATCGTTGCCTAGCACAAGCATAACGCAAGCGCAGCTCCGACTTCCGACCACGGCCACGCCCTACCATCAGACAACTCGGCCGAGGCGAATTCCACAGCGACGCCTACAAGAAGGTGACGACGTACAAGCGCCGCCGTCGCTCGTCCAATAATGGACCGAGTTCTCACTCATGGAATGTGCTAGGTATACGACGCCCCCCACAGGGAAAGCGACGCCCACAGGCGCCGCCGTCGCTAGGCTTTCGCCCAAGAAAACTTAGCACCGCCGCCGGCCCAGATTCCGAATCCTAGCTTGACACCACCGCCATCGCTGCCAGTCGTCCAGCGAGAGCCATGGCCGGAGGGGCATCGACGCGCCGGCCACGATTGCAGCCGCAGAGCTGCGTCAGGCACCCCGACCGACCAGACGACAAGCCGAAAAACCAGCATCACTCCGCAGCACGCGAGCCTTGTCGCACGTCGAAGCCGTCGCCAGCTGCCGTCGCCGACCGAGCACCCGCCGATGCCGATGCCAGCATTGCTGCCAGCAGCCACCAGGCGAGAGCCCCCACCATCTTGGGCTCCGCCCCTTGCCCTCAGGCCGCCAGATCCAGAGGCTAGGCCCCGAACACGGCGCCCCTGCCAACGCCGCCGCCTCCATCTTGACAGCAACCACAACACCGGCCACAGCCAGGCCCAGACAAGGCCGGGCCGCCGCAGCTTGAGCTTGGGGTGTGAGGGGGGACAGACAGGAGAGAGCACCACCCCCAGCGCCATCACGCGTCCAAGCCGCCGCCACAACCGCCACCGGCCATCCTTGCGCAGCACCGCCGGCTGTGCAGCCAGATCCCACGGCCAGGGAGCCGGATCCGGCCCCCAGACAGCAGATCGGGCCGTTCGAGACCCGGGTCGCCGTCCCAGCCTGCGTCGTCGTCGCCATCGAGAGGGAGGAGGGAAACGCGCGGAGGAGACTCGCCGTCGTTCCCTGCGCAAGCTCGGGCGCCAGCCGGCGCCGCCAAAGCCGCGACGGGCCTCCGTGCTGAGCCCCACGCAGCTCACGCACAGGGGAGGGGCCGCCGGCTTGCTGCTGCCCACGCCGCTGAGGAGGAAGGGGCCCCGCCGCCGCCATCCCGGCCAGCCAGGCGGCCATGCCGGCGGCGAGCTCCGGCGGCGGCGCAGAGTAGGGAAGGGAAGGGAAGGTGCTGCGCTAGGTTTCGGGAGGGAGCCGCCCGAGCCGCTCGCGTGGGAGCGACGCGGACGGGGAAAAAGCCACAGAGAGAGTCAGCACTCGTTGGAAAGCAATTGCGCAGCGATCAAGCAATCGCTGCCTCTGCGCCTGGATCACCTGGCAAAGTGTGTGGCGGTGGCGGGGACGGGCGCGCGTTTCTTTCAGGCCGTTCGTTTGAGTTGTGCTCGTATGGATGCATGGAGCCATATGGAGGGCGCTGGCACTGGCAGGGGAATGAGTGAAATGATGCGCCATCCATCATTCCAGATGCCAAGCGAACAATCGAGCACGGAAGGGCTGGGGTCCCTGTGTTTTAATTCGAGCAGTGAAAAGGTGCGGGCTTTTTCACGGTTGGCATTTCACGTACAACGCGCGCGAGGGGATCGGCGTCGGCGGCGGCCATGGAAACGGACACGGCTACCTAACCGAGCGTGTAGCTTCTCTTTAGTCGTGGCCATCATAGACTCGACGATCGAGAGACCTATAGCTATACTCCGTATCGGCGACATGCGACACTGTGAAATCTTGCTTTCGAGCCATGAAGCAAGGCCGGCCTAATTAATTCTTCAATCTGTCGCGCCATCTTGTCTGCTTCGTTCGTTGGGCAGTACGTTCAGGAGGACGCATCAGGAGGATCAGGACAATAATTGACATGCATGTTGCGCCCATTCTTCATTGTACTTACTAGCAAAATAAGCAGGTGTAAATAATAAGAACCGAGGCAATTATATATGAAAAAAGAGGTGAGCTTTGCTTTGCTTTGTCCTTTATTATCACTCGTCAAATGTCCGATGGCGACGGATCTAGCAGGCCGGCTGACGAAAAAGCGAGAGCGCGGGCCGGCGACGACGAAATGGTCGATGCCACTATGCACTACGCCAGCCACCCGAATGCATGTCGCCGATAAAGCGGGAATAGCGAGAGGGTCTCACCAATTTTCTTTCATCTGCAATCAATCTTCTTCCGCTGGCTAATGATGCCCGTGGGGAAAAAAGGGGGAAAAGACGCGAGAATTTGTGCTCGTCGTGGGCGCCAGGGCAGGGCCTGGGCAAGGGGTAGAGGGGCCAATGGCCAGATGCTTGCTTTGCTCGCCGCACCGGCACCGCATGCAGCGGCCAAGGCAGAGCAGAAGCAGGACCGCTGGAAATGTTGTTGTACTCCTGCAGGTGTGTTCCACCAGGAGAGGAGGCGCATATAAGGAATGTGGTGCAGAGCTGGCAGGAATGATCATCGCCTTCGACAGTGATGATCGGTGCTGCAACATGATTATATTTATATTGCTTGGTTTTAAGACACTCTCATGTTGCGATTAGGCGCTAACTGATGATGATCAGGTGGTTAAGGAGAAGGGCTGCATTGCATGGGAACGGTGACAACAGCAGTACGTTTGTGTGTTTTTTTTCCAATTGGCGGATGGCCTGGAACGTGTAAAACTTTAATCTTTCACTTAATGAAACACGTCTTAATGTTAAGACACGCTTTCGAAAAAAGACAACAGCAGTACGTATTGTTCAGACATTGTGATCTGATCCACATCCACTCCATCCATGCGGACGCGTCTGGATTTGCTGACGAGGAGATTCATCGAACAGGACAGCACGGCGTACCGCACCGCCCGTACCTTTTCTCGTGGGATAGCGTAGTCAGGCGAGGTGGTGCGGCCAGCCGGCCGGCCGGCCGGCCGGTCACTGTGCGTGGAGACGTGGAACGGGAGGGCTAAAAACGCACGCACGCACGGCGGCGTTTTCTTCAAGCCCGAAATAGTAAAGCACCACCGAGCTGTTCCCGTGCGTGCCGTCGTGGGCCATCAAGAGATGTAAAGAGGCATGGATGATGGATCATCATCGATCCCCAGCCGATGGATGGAGCAACGTACACGGAGCATCTGTTCTTGGCAGCAGGCTCCATCATCAGGCACATGTGCACTGCCGAAACCAAGCATGAGTAGGCGACAGCGCGAAGAGGGAAACTTGAGGCCAGGGAACGAAGGCGGTGGCATTGGCATCGATCGCTTGGAGGTGAAAAAGGTACTCCTAGCTAGCTAGGGCCGGGGTTTGGAGCGAGCGAGCGAGCGACGCTGGCCTCTGGATTGCCCTTTTTGCTCGCCATTGGTGGTCGCCGGGGCTTTTCGCGCGCTCTCCGTCCTTGGCAGGCATATGCAGTCTTGATCGGTCGGCATGCGGCGGATATGATCGTCGGGCGGTGGTAGTGGGAGACAGGGGGCGAGGAGAGTACTGCACGGCTCCAGCGACAAGACTGATGATGTGCACTACTACCAGCCTTGTCACAGCGTTGTCACCGTGGGAAATTAACCAATCGAGTGTGAATAATCGGCCATGGCAGGCATGCATTGTCAGATGGGTTTTGGCCTTCTAGCTAGGATCGGAGAGGCGAGTAAGATCGATCAGATCAGATCAGATCGCCGCTCAGATTAGATTGTACAGTTGCCGGAGTCCGCCGGCTGCCGTGATCGAACAGCGCAAGATGCCGCGATCATATGAAACGACGAGGCACCAGCCCCGGCCTAGCTAGCTACCTAGCTAGCCTACCAGGGTCACCACTCACCACGTACTAGCTGGTTCATCCGTCGCATAGCGGTTCGCTGTGTGTGTACGCATGCACGCGCGCGTGGCCGCCGGCCGGACCGGCGACATGACGGCGGGTCGAGTCTAGTGAGCCCGTGCCGGACGGCGAGCTCTGGAGCTTAGCGTAGCTAGCCCAGGTGAGGTGAGCTAGTTGCTTCATTATTAGGCTACGTGATCGTGAAGCTTCCATCAATCGCTAGCTCGGATTGGGATCGCCGGCCGGCCGGGGGTGATTTGTTGATGCGAGCCACGAGATTTGTTTGACATGTTTGTTACCGGTTGGCGGTCGAACGGGCCGGGGCCAACGGGGTCATCATCGATCAGCATCATCATCAAGGTTTGAAAGCCAGTGAGTGCGGGTGCGTGTACAACTCTCACTCTGCAGCGCCGGACTGCTGGGGATCGATTGGAATGTGCTGGTTGGACACTGTTCTCTGCGGTGATCATGGCGGTAGGCAGTGGCCTTTGTGGTGGTCAAGTTAATTGCTTGTCTCAAGTTCAGAGGCCACGCCAGCCACAAGGAGGGATAGGCTGATTGTTGTTGTTGTACACCTGGCAACCAACACGTGAGAGGTGAGATCGGTTTTTTTTTTTTTTTTTTTTTTTTTTTTTGAGAAAATAAGGTCTGCAGATATAATCATGAACCAAATCAATGTGGTGGGCTGGATCCCGTATCTAGATTTTTCACGGGCCAGGCCGGCTACCAACCTGGTGATGGTCTGGTCTGCTCGGCGTAAAAACTGTTTGGAATCCATTTCCGTCTCCTGGAAAAGCATTTGGCACGGCCCAACTACAAAAAGAACAAAAAAAATATAGCCCAATCCAAATGTAATTAGCGACCCAACGACAGCGAGGAAGAAAGCAGCTCGTCAAGAAGGGGAACCTTTTTCTTTTGGTGCTCCGTGCAAAAGATTGTTGTAGATTCTTGGAATTATATTATATTATATTATATTAGAGAAAGACTATTTGACAGGCGATTGTTTCGTTTCATTTTACCGTCGTCTGTTTCTGGCCGAGCGATGTTCATCGTGCGTCTGTCCTCTGTAGGTCTGCTTGTTTGTCTTATTTTTCTCTATGACGCGTGGGTCCTATTTGTCTGTTCTGTCTTTTCAGTTTTTGGATCTCGCGCCCGTCCGCATCGGCTCCCTGGTCTTTCGATTCATTTCCCCCGCTTTCCTCTTCTCCCCTCCCTCTCCTCGGTCGACGGCGGGGCGACGAGGTGGCGATTTGGTTAGGGTTCGTCGAGGTACGCTCCTCCCTTAGTAATTTCTGTCCATCTATGCATTCCCGAAGGTATTTTGCAACTGAGATTCGTTGATCCTTGTTTGTCCCCTGTTTTTCTGAATTTTTTTGGGTGTTGTGTCCGTTGCATCTGGATGACTCATGTCGATTCCGCGTCCTCCCTCCTCGTGGCGTTCCTGATTGATTGGGCATGTGTCTGATTCATGGCGATTTGGCGCGTCTTCCTCATCTGGATGTTCATTGCTTTCATGGGGTTACGCATCTGTGGCATTCATGGCGATTGGCACGCCCTCCTCGTGACTGCTGCTGCCGGCTCTGTAGTCTACTGGTCCTGCAGGTATGTCTATGCTATCTGTGTGTCGTATGTAGAGTCAGGATTTGGCTTGTGGATTTATTGATTACTAGGAACGAACTGTATGGCTCTCGGCCTGCTTCGGCTTACTGCACGCCCATAGTGTTAACTGTTGTGCATACTGTACGTATTGTTGCCAAGCGGATTTTGTTGAATGACCCATTGGAATCTGAATATAATGATTAGGCTATGGTTTTCCTGTTCTGGCATGGTTCATCACAGCTAGATGAATCTGATTACATTCATAATTAGAAATATTTTATCACAGTCTGTCTCTGAAGTGACTAGACATGTTTAGTACCTGTTTTGTGGTTTTTTTTAAATTTGTGTTTTATGTTGATAATATCGTGTCATGGCCA
Organism: Hyparrhenia diplandra; assembly: GCA_015847255.1. NCBI lineage: Eukaryota > Viridiplantae > Streptophyta > Magnoliopsida > Poales > Poaceae > Hyparrhenia > Hyparrhenia diplandra. The sequence continues at coordinate 131,527 of JADLZK010006219.1, read as the reverse complement.
TTTGGATTCTGAATTTTATATTTGTTTCATACGTATGTGGCACCTAGCCCCTGATTAGCATAGATGGTGGAGATCAGGGCCAGCAGCAAATGTGATTGCTATTTTTTTGAATATGTGAGGACTGTTGCGGCCTTTTGCTTCTACAAGGACTGTTGAGCCCTTTGATTCTGCATAGATTTCTGTGGTTTCTGACCCTGTCATTTGCTGTTATCATGTTATATGATATTATCATATATATGCTCAGTATCCTTTTTAAGTAGTATATTTACCTGTATATATTAGAGTGACCATGACACATGCAGTTTGGTTTTTAAAGATCCTTTTTAGATATATTAGTGACTATGTATTACAGTAATGCCATGTTGTTTAGGATTTGATCAGTGAGAACATGTTTTGAGGGAATGGCTGTCATGCATGAATATCTAATTTTCTTTCATTCTGTCCACTTGTAGTATGGGCCGTAAAAGGAATAAAGGTGTTGTTGACTTGTCAAGTTCTGATGAATCAGAAGACGTTGGTTGTGAAAATTTTCAGTCCACTCAGTTACCTCCTATGAACTATGATTCTTATCTTTCTTTATCTCCATCGCAGGTTGTTATTATTATTATTTGTTCAAATTAGGATTGTGATTGTTTCAAAGTCTTTTTTTCCTTTTTTTCTCCTAAACTGTGTGTCCATTTTTTTTTTTTTAGGGAGATTCATCTGCCGATAACTCTAGTGTTGATCTAGCAATGTATGAGAAATGTCTGAAAGAAGTATGTCCTCTCCCTGCCCCCTACTAGCTGTTTGTTGTTTGTTTTTGTTTGCTATTGTTTTTAAAACTTTATCTCTTTTCAGTATTGCAACATTAAGCTTATGAAGAGGAAGTTTGAGATGGCTATCAATCATCAGGTTTTCTTTTTTTTTTTTTTTTTTTTATTCTGAATTCCTGTTTATCACTAGCTTTTTTGTTAAATTTGTGTTTCTTATGGCATTTTATTTGTTATCGTTTAGTCCAAGAAAATAAAGATTGATAAGAAGACCAAGGATGGAGTTAGCAAGCTCTCTGATTCTGCTTTCGTAAATGTCATATCTGCTTTGAGTCCAGAGAGGAAGGCTGTTATTGAAAGATATGGTTTTGGATCTTTGTTGAAGTTTACCAAGTGTGTTATACCTGGGAAGTTTGCAAACTGGGTTGCTCATTTAGTTGATCCAAAATCTGGCGATATAATTCGTGATGGAAAGGTTATATCTCTTGACCAGGAGTCTGTTCATTTGGTCCTTGATCTTCCTGCTGGGAAAACCGCTTTTCCATCTGATCCAACTGTTGGCAGAGATATTGTGCTATCAAAATTTGGAAAGGCCAAGCTTCCTCCTATTTCTTTTTTCTCTGACAAGCTGATTAATAATGAAGAATTATCAGATGAAGATATGCTTATTTGCTTCCTGGTAGTAGCTCTGAGCAGCTTTCTTTGCCCCAATACTAATTCTGTCCCTAGCCCCAAGTATTTTGGTGTTTTCCAAGATATTGCTCATATCAAGGACTACAATTGGTGTGGCTATGTCTTGGAGTGGTTGCTTGATTACATTAGGGCTTTCAATAGAGGGAATAATGACAAGATGAAACATTGTCAAGGCCTTGGTGGTTGTATCTACTACCTTGTGGTTAGTTTTCCACACTCTCTTTTGTCTTATGCTATTAGATTAGTACATTTTCTTAAAGTCTAATTCTTTGTTCGTGTTTTATCCCTTTTATCAGAACTGTTTTTGATATGCCACATGTTTCATTTTTTTAGGTTGTTTATCTTGATCATATTGATTTCCGGCAACGTCAAGTTCCAGATACCATTCCTCGTATTTCAGTATGGCATGGTGATATGATAAAGACTTATGCTAATCTTGATCTGAAATCTCCTGGTGTGTATGGTTATCGACCATTGCTTGAATATGAGAAGACTTGTTACTATAAGGTCAGATGAATGTTTCCTTCTTCTTCTTTTTTTCTGGTCTTCATTTGTCACTCTTTTTTTTTTTAGAGCTGCTGTTATGCCTTACTTTTTTTTCTTTTTCTTGCCCCCCTTCCCCCCTCTCCCTCCCTTTTTTTTTTTTTTGTAGTGTGTGCGTCTTAGGGCTGTTTCAACTGCTGATGAGCTTGATCTTGCATTCTGCAATAACATGGAAAGGGCTATTGGTTGTAAGCTTCCTATGAGGTTGAAGATTGAGATTAGTAGATTGATTGATGAGCATTGTTTTAACTGTGGTTTGTCTTTGAATATGGATGTTACTTCTCTGGCCAATGTTTCAAGGAGTTTCAAGATATGTTTGCTAAGATGATGCGCCATATTTGCCAAAGTGATACTCGATCAAAGCAGTTGGTGGTGTCAATTATGGATGCTATTTCTCGTGCTAATCTTTCTGATCTTGGTGCCCCTGATTCTGTATCTTGCCCGATTTGGGAAATCAGGGTGTAGCTTCATCTTCTAAGTGTGCAGAAGATGTTCGTCCTGATGTTGGTAGTGCCAAAGTAAGTTTCATCAACCCCTTTTTTTTGCAGAATGTTTTGGTTTTCTGAATATTGAGTACTTTCATTATGTTTGTATTATAAATTTCTTCTATATCTTAACGTGTTTCTTTTTTTTTTTTTTCAATTTTCTATCTTATTCTTCGATGATGGGTTTTCAAGGTGGATGTGCCTGATATGAAAAAAAAAAAGTGAGTGTCCCTGTTTTGCTTAGTTAGCTTTTTGATATTTTTTTAATTCAAAGTGATTGGTCCAGTTATAAAATATATGTTGATCTAGTTATATTTTTTTGTTGGAAGGTTGTACTGTACTTCGTGCTCAGAGAGGCAAGTCTAGTGTTGCTGATCAGCATCTCAAAAATTCTTCGCCTGTGACAGCTACTGTTGCTTCTATTCGGAATCCTTTGCGTGATATTAGCAATGCTGCTCGTCAATCTGGTTCTTCATTGCATGGGGATTTTGTCAATCTGGAAAAAAGATGCCTCAAATGAAGGATTTGAGAATGTTGTCATCCCTGATTCTCTTTCACCATCTCCTTTTCGCATCAATCAAAATTTGGTCGTTTCAACTTGCGCCAACATGCTGACAGAAGCTCTAAGTTTAAAGACGATGAGGTTATATGTTATCCTTTTTCCACTATTTTTTTTTTTTTTTTTCTCCCCTGTTTGGCAAGTAATGTTCTCACTGTAACTCAAATAATTCTTTTTTTCATGTCTTTTTTTTGTAGGGTGAAATTTTAATGAGCAGTAAGCCTTTTGTTGATGATTCATCTGCTCGAATTACTCCTGTTCTGTCTAAGAAATGTCATAATGTTGCTGGTCCTAGTTCTTCTGGGAAGAAGGTTAAATGTAGAACTGCTAAAGAGAATGTTAGTGTGCTAGTGTAGTCAACTCTATTCTTCATTTTCTTTTCACAATTGAAGTTTATATATGTTCTGCAATAATTTGAATTAATTTCTTCCCTTTTTTCTTAGGACAATTCTCCAGTCATTTTTCTTGGCTCAAGGACTTTTCTTGAAAGGGTTAAAAGCCAAACGAAGGAAGCAGATGCTATGTATAATTCTGATTTAGCTCAAGCAAGGATTGCTAGTCATGTTGATTGCGCGAAATTCTTGGTAAGTTCCATGGGTTCCCTTGCTGTTTTTTTTTTCTAAGTGCTGAAAGTGCAGTGAATCTTTCTTGTGTTGAACGCATGGGATTTTTTTTTTTAAAACAGGGGTGAAAGCTGCTGCTGCTGGTCCTAGCAGAACGGTGTTTCCTACTCGTGATCTTATGGATGACTTTGGTGTGAATGAATTTGATTTCAAACCTTCCTCATCTGAAATAGAAAATTATGAGGCAATTTGCGCGCTGGCTAGTTCGAAATATAGTTGGTTAGTTTTTCTGCATCCCTTTGTAGTATGGATGGTCAAAATATTAGTGTTAACTCGACTCTCAGACCAGGAGGCTATTATCTTTTTTTCTGTAGGATGGATGCTCTATGCTTTGGAGGTCTCCGATGCAATTTTTGGTCGCTTGGTGAATCAATGAAAATTGGTGGTAAAGTTAGCAATTATGTGATTGCTTCTTTCTGCTACCATCTGTTTTCTCGTCCGGATGGTCATCCTGATATATCCAATCGACACTATTTCTTTCCAAATATTTCAGTAAGTATTTAAATGTTGAAATTTTTCTTTATAATCTATGTTTTGTGTTACCTATCTGTTCTTTCTATATTTTTAACTAAAAAAAACTGTTTTGTTGTTTATATTTGTTTTCTCTAAAATTTAGGATAACCTGCTGAAAGATCATGTTGGAGTTGATGAGTCTGTAATGAGTAGAGGCTTCGTGCGTTCTGCTAAGGCGAGGCCACTTTACAAGTGTCGCATGGTATATGACTATATTTTGTTGGTATTTGTTCCTGATTTATTTTAATTGGTGATATTTTTTTTTAACTAGTTAATGCATAAATGAAGCTATTTTTCGACCTTGTCTGTTGTGCAGTTGTTCTTTCCTACTCTTTATCAAGACCACTGGTTTGTTTTTTGCTGTCGATCACAAGGATAAGAAGTTTGCTTTTCTTGATTCTCTCTACCTCGAAGACCATGTATATCATCAATTTGTTAGAGAAAAGATGGTTAGTGATATATCTTTTTGATGTTGTTGCCCTTTTTTAGTTACTATATTGGTTCTTTTTTCCCTTATTCATCTATACCTTTTTGATAACATAGTTATCTTGTCTCCTTTTTCCTTTTCAGATCCCTCAATTCAAGTTTTGGTGGGATCAGTTTGTCAAGCGTAATATGAAGTTTGAAGATTATGGTGTTAGTTATCCTACAGTGCCTAAGCACTCTCCATGTGATGAGTATGTCTTTTTTTTGCCTCTATATGCTTGCTGGTCCTTTTAGTTTTTAATATGTATGACTCTTTTTTCCCTTTTTCATTGCAGTTGCGATTCTGGGATCTATGCTATGATGTGTCTTCAGTATTGGGAATCGTCTAGTACAACTTTTGTGCTCTGTGTTCTCTAGTGCTGATATTCGAATGTGAGGATCAAGTTGACAAATGACATGTTTTTCAATCATAGGAATCATGGCAACAAGAATCTAGTTATTAGCTATGGCAATAATGAGGTATTTTTTGGGAATCTGCGGTCTATTTATTTTTCTATTTTTTTTTTTTGTGATTTTCTTTTTAAAAAACACATTTCCCCTTTTCTTTCAGGTTGATGAGTTCGAGTAAATGGTGGTCTGTTTTGAAATGTCTGTCTGCTCAAGATGGTGTTGAGTTTTTCTAGATATCCAGTAGGATTTAGCTTTATAAATGTAGAGTTAGAGACCATAAAGTTTGTTTCCACTCATGTGGATGTTGCTTTACGATGTCGTAACAGTTGAGTACCAAACATCCATTACAAACCTTGTCACTGGTTTTGGACAGCAGCCAATTGTAATCTGTTCTATTACATATAATAAGTATATAATATTGCTACAGATAAGTAAAATTTCTTTTTTTCAGCGATCTTGTATTTTCTTGTACTTGTTCATCTTCTAGGCACTGTTTCCCTTTGATGAGTCTGCAGCCATTGGGTTGCTGTCCTTCTTTGCTGTTTTTTTGACTCTTTTTGTCTTGGGTTTTACTGGAGAAACTGTTATGTAAAAAATAAACAGCAGTTTAGTAAATGTAATGAATATAATTTTTATTTCGAAACAAAGTAAACTTTAATGTGGTAGATTATAACATTTTTGCTTTTATATGTGTGTTACCTGAATTTTCATTTCCAATTGTTTTCTTCTTCTTCTTTGTCTCCTGACCCTTGCTTTCTCTCTCTCTTGCTCTATTATTGCTTTCATTCTCTTTGGTTTTTCTGGCCTCCCTCTCTTTTGAGTGAACTCTGGATCATGGATTTCTTGTTGTGTAGCAGTAATTGCATGTTGCACGTCAGGTTCTGTTTGTACCTCTTCATTTGTGGCTATTTGAGTATCTGTTCCAGGAATTGGTTGAGCTGCCAGCAGCGTGTCCAGGTGCTTGTCAATTCTCTTCATTTCTTCAACCAGGTAAGTTGTAGCTGCTTCATTTGTAGCTCCTTTTGAATTTATTTTTGCTGACATGCTTGCTAGCACATTGAATCTGAGCAATGAGCTAGTTGCCACTGTTGGGTCTTCTTGCCTCTGTGTGTTTATTATCTTATCCTTCTTCCTCCATCTATCTATTATGTACTTATCTGGTATTAATTCAATCTCTTTTTCAATGATGATTTTCAGGATGTGGGAGCAAAGTATTCCATCTTTGCTGAATTTTGCACAGATGCAACTGAACTCTTCCTTCCCTTTTGTGAGGTCAGTGAAGACTATGTATTTCCTTATTTTGTGCACCTTGTATACCTGATTGCTTCTTTGCCAAACATGAAATTTCTTGTCTTCTTCCAACTCTCTGAATGTTAGTGTTGATGTAGCTTGTACTTGGACCTGAAATTTACTATAAATGTTCCTGTTGTACAGCTCATGCGCTTGCTTCTCAAATGTGTAGCCAAAGAGTAGCTCCTTTGGTCTCTTCTCCTTGCTGTATAGGTCCTCTATTGTTTCTGCTCTTTGTATGGTGTCCATTATGCGTTGGTATTCTGTGACAAAGCTCATTATGCTATACGTTGGCCCAACATTGTCCTTGAATCTTGAATTGGTAGACTCACTTCTTGATGTTGTTTGTATGAAGGGGTAGAAATCATTCTTGTAGTAGACTGGTATGAACCTTTTTCTTGTTTCCCACATCCTTGTGAAGTATTTGTTGTTCTCAAGTTTCTTGCCTCTGATCATGGTATTCCAATCATGCTCGAATTCCTCTTCTGTGATTGAGTTGTTGACAATGTCCTCAAAGTCTTCGTACAAGCCTTTATTTTCTTCCGCTGCAAAAACCTTCAAATTCTTATTGTAACATTTGTTTTTGATGTGAAAAAGGCAATTCCTGTGTACTGTTGTCGGCATCACTTCTGCTATAGCTCCTTTCATTGCCTTATCTTGATCAGTAATGATTGTTTGTGGTTTTTTGCCCCCCATTGATTCTAGGAATGTTTCAAATACCCATTTGAATGTTTCCTTTTCTTCATTATGCAGGAAGGCACATGCAAACAAACATGTTTGTGCATGTCCAGTGATGCCTATGAAAGGTGCAAATGGCAGTCTGTACTTGTTTGTCATGTATGTTGTGTCGAAGCTCACACAATCACCAAACTCTGCATAGTACTTAAGTGATGCCGCATCTCTCCAAAATATATTGGTAACTCTCTTCTCATCGTCTAACTGAAATCTGTAGAAGAAAGTTTGATCTTTTGCTTTTCTTTCTCTGAAGTGCTCTAGTACTTTGGTCATATCTGTCCCTTTAATTTCCCTGTTCAAGCGTGTCCTGTAGTTGCTGATATCCTTTTTCTTGACTGGTAATGCTGTAGGTCCTCCTCTGAGTTGTGACAGTATCGTTATCATTTTTCTTGTCGGGATGTTGCTTTTGTTCAGTGTTCTTATCATTGACTTTTCTAGCTCAGTCAAATACTTGTGCCCACTGAACAGATTGCTAGCTTGCCCTGGGCTTAGATCATGGTTGTGATCTAGATCTAGCCTGATTATCCTCCATACTCCATTATTTTCACTAGCTACCATGGTACATTCGCAGCCTGTCTTATCTATTACTCTTGTTTTCCTCTTTCTCCCTTTTTTTTTCCCGATTTGTGCATCCACCTGAGCCTCCTTTTGAGCTGTAGTTAAATCAGGTTTTGCTGCTCCATATTTGTTACACTTCATTGTAACTCTTATCATCTCTTTTTTCCTCTTTTCTGCTCCTGTCCTACCAACACCCACAACCGCTGGTTTGAAACCTGCGATTGATGCATACACATTGAAGAAGTGTTGAGCTTCATCTTTTGACTTAAACTCTTGCCCCATCTGTGGTGTGAACATGCTCGTCAAACTTGCATTGTTGCCTTCAGATGCTGCTATCTGTTCACTTTTGATGAAGTCTTCTATTTCTTCTTCAGTTAGCTCTCTGTTTGCTTCTAAATCTGAGTTGCCTGCCTCATTTGATTGGATCTGTTCTGTATGCGATGTCTCTGCATTTCTAACTGTTTCTTCTGATGTTGTATTTGATTCATCTTCTCTGTCTACTATTGCAGGTTGTTGAATCTCTTGGAGGTGCATGCTTTTCGAAGATTGTATCTCCCCAGTGATGTTCTTCCTTGTCTGTTAAGTTATCTTCATCCCACCTTCTTTCGTAATCATCCTGTCAATGTTGGTATTTGGAAATAATTAGGTCATTATTATTTATGACACTTTTATGTAGTTTTCTATTTTTTATTAATGTGTCTTGTCTAAAGAAATGATGTTTTTTTTACCTCATCATGTCCAAATGAGTAAGTCCCATCATTTATGTCTGCAGTAGTGTTGTCCTCATTCTGGACTAATTCCTGTAAATTTGATAAACCCAAAAAAAATGAGCCAAGCAGTTGCAATCTTTATACTTTTTTATGTAGCCGTTTTCAATTTGGTTCTACTGATTTGTACCTGCCCTTTCTCTCTGTTGCAGCATGCATGTTGCAGTCAGTGTGCTCTTGGATTCCGTTTTCTGTTGGCTTGTGCATATCATCCCCCTGCAGTAGGGTACAAGTGAGTAACTCCTATGTATCATATTTTTTGTGAACAGTCATGTATATTGATACTTTCTTATTTTCTTTACCTCAACATTTGGATATGAGGAATTTGCATTATCTCTTCCTTGTCCATCCACGTTTGGTGTCTGCAGCAAACCCTGTAATTTTAATTAATCGAGTAAATAGGCAAGTAGTAATCTTTTTCAATGAATCCTATTTTTTCTTTGTGTTTTGTTTTTGTCTAATGAGTGTACCTCGCGACATTTCTGCTCCTGTAGGTATGTGGCAGTCAATGTGCTCCCTTTCATATGCATTACTGCTCTTTTGTACCATTGGATCAACCTGCATTTTGTACATGTGATCAATGAGAATGTATTATAGATTTTTTTTTTTAAAAAAAGGAGGATGTAGTATATAATTATTGAACAATTTGTTCTTACCTGACAGCTGTCTGTGCCCATTAGCATTCCTGTATATGTGATAGGTATTTCCTGTGATAACTGAAGTTTTTGCAAAATAACAATATTATAAATTGTGATTTGTTTGTTTGTACAGTATGAAAATGAAGATTTGTCAATATGACTTACTGATAGCATTTCTTCTTGAGAATTTCTTATTTGCTCCATGAGTAGGCCTGTATAGCTTTCTTTTGGCTTTACTGTTTTTGTAGAGCTTTGTCCCTGCAAAATGTAGATGTTCTGTTTAGAAAGGAATCTGTGAAATTGTTTTAACAACAGACTTTTTGATCTATGTCATTTTATAAGTTATACCTCGTTGGTATACATATGATTCCATAGTTCAACCCATTCATCAGTGATGGTGTTTGATATGTGGCTAGCAATGGGTTTGACCCAAAAATCCAAAGCTTGAATTCATGTCATCCCTTTCTTGAATACTTGTCAGTGATGCATATATGAGATCGTCACGTGCCCTGTAATCATCCTGTAAAATGTGGACACTCCTCTTTTTATTTTTTTGATGACATTTTTTTTTTGAGAAACAACAAGTATTGGAAATTATGTACAAAAGTGTTTGTGTAATCTGCTTGAGCTTTTGTTTCATATATTCATTGGCCATTCATTGACATATGTTCTCTCTGTTTTATTATGTACAGCAGGTGAGAACTCCTTTTGTAATGCTAAAGTAGGGTTTCTGTGGGTTTACTGACCTCTGAATATGATGTGGCTCCATCCAGATGCATGCCCTGCAGTGGATCTGAGTCTGGTAGTTGCAACCTTTCTGCCCCCTTCTCTTTTTGCTTCCCCTGTTTTTTTTTGCTATTATTATGTATGTATAATGGATATCAATGTATTTCTGTTGGGATTTTGTTCTCACCTTTTCTCCTGGTTGGAATTCACGCAGTTGTAGCCCTTGTCTTGGATCTGGTGGTTGCATCTTTCCTAGATGATCCCCGTCTTTTTGTTCTTCTGGAGTTTTCGTGGTCGGTGCCGCTTTTTCCGTGATGCTGTGTTGGTCGATTAGCTGCAGGTATGATTCGATGCCCCTTCTATCCCCTTTTCTTTCTTGGTGTGCAAGGCTGTTTCTTTCTCACAATTAGAATGGGCCTCGTTCTGTCCTTTTGCTCTGGATGAGGCTGTTTCTTTCTCACAATTAGAATGGGCCTCGTTCTGTCCTTTTGCTCTGGATGTACCCTGTATCCCCTGTCTATTATTTTGGTGGGCCTTTTTACTTGTAGCTTCTTTCTCTTGAATATTAGAATGTGGCTCGTTCTGTCCTTTGATCTTGATGTACTGAGGACCCCCTGTGTATTCTCTGGATTATGAATTTGATTTGAAATTTGAATTTGGACATGTGGTTTGATTTTCAAATTTGAATTTGAAATAGCTCGTTTTTTTTTGTTTTGCATATGAATTTTGAGTTTGAATTTGTATTTTCAATTTGATTTGAAATTCAAATTTGGACATTTAGTTTGTTTTTTTGAATTTTGAATTTGAATTTGAATTAGCTTGAAATTTTTTTTCATTTGATGTTTGAGTTTGAATTTGTATGTTGAATTTGATTTAAAATTTGAATTTGGACATGTAGTTTGATTTTGAATTTTGAATTTGAATTTGAATTAGCTTGAATTTTTTTTTCATTTCAATTTTGAGTTTGAATTTGTATAAAGAATTTGATCTTAAATTTGAATTTGGACATGTAGTTTGATTTTGAATTTGAATTTGTATTTTCCAATTATTTTTGCATTTGAATTTTGATTGAATTTTTTTTTTTTCAGTTGAGGACTGTTTGAATTTGGGACAGTTAAGATGACAGTAATGCACATTGGGTTTATGTGGCAGATCTACGTAGAATTTGGGACCTTTGGAGGCTATTTTGACTCACTCCTTTTTTACATCTGGTTGGTTGAGGCCTGTCAATGGCGGCGGGTCTACGACAGCAAGGTCTGTCTTTATCTCTTCCTCTTATCTGAGAAGCACTACTGCTGAAACTACTGCTGGATCCTTTCTTTACATCTTAAATGTGCTTTTCTTGCTTTTTAATTTTGATATTGGCAACAACTTCAGCCAAGTTCTTAGTTCTTGGTCCTCCCAGACCAAACTGAACTTGTCACTAGTGTTAGTAGTTCTGCTTGTGTCATTTTTTATGCTCATGGCTGTGAATTATCATTTCAATTTTCTATTTGAGATGTAATTTGGCTCTAGCTTTAGTTGATAATTACAATATCTTTTTTGCTGCACGGTCAAACCATATGGTGGCGGGTATTTGACAACATCTCTTTCTGTGTCATTTGAGTAGCACTTTACTGATCTGCCCCTCCAATTGATTTTTAGAGGCCTATTTGTGATGTAAAATATGTTGTTTTTATGTCAGGGTAAGGGGTGTAGTATGCTGACTAAATTCACAGCAGGATGGGAAGAGCATTGATGCACACCCATTGCTTGTAGAGAGAGCAGAGGTTGGTTTTGAACTCCTGCATTGTGCAAGTTTTGCTCTTTTGTTACAGTTCAACACAAATTTTTGAAAAAATTGGTATTAACATGATTTATTCCCAGATTTGTGAGCTGCCAATTTGGCTATTTAGTTTAGCATTTTGCCATGTTTATTGATTTTCAAATGCCAGCATAGTCAGAATATAAGAGTGTTTTGTCTGAATTGCTGGTCATATCATTTTGTTTAGTACAAATCTGACTTTGCATACTGGCATTTCATTATTTTTGCAGTTTTTTGTGTTGTAAAATGCTACGTATTTTTCCATCCATTTGATTTTGATCTGATGGTTTAGGTTGGGGATTGTTTTTTAGGCACAAAACAATCGGCTGCTTTTTATATTTGCTCACCATTGTTTTATTGGTCAAAAACAGCCGGTTGTTTTTTACATTCAAACAATCGGCTGTACAGTAGACAGCGCCTAACTTCCGCGCAACGAGAGCGCTTTGACTACTGTTTCGTTACTTATACAACTCCATATAGCGCCTAAACTTCTAATCAGGCGCGGCCACGTGATGTCGTGCGTGTGTGAGCATCTATTTAGCGTCTTCCGATTAATTAAGGAAAGTAATAATAGCCTCGCCATCTCCGTTCCATCCACTTCCTTTCCCCTGCGCTACCTGTCGCGAAAGAAAAAAGGGTTTTTTTTTGATTGAGGCCATTGCAATTTTGCAAGGTTGGAAAAAAGCCATTACAATTCACATATTTGGAAACTTGCCATTGCAATTTTTGTTTACCTTGAATCATGTCATTTTCTACGTATTCTACAACGTTGGGCCCACGTGCAGGTGAGTAAAGGTCCACGTATTCTTGTATGTCCTAAAATACCCCCTGATGCATCTATCACTCCTCTCTCTGACGCACAGGGCCCCACATGTCATCTTCTTCCTCCTCCTCTTCTCATCTTCCTTGCTGAGCAGCAGCAGCAAGGGGCGAGCTGGCGAGCAGTCACGGGCTACGCCTCGCGGCGTGCGGTCGCCATTGGAGGGCTGCCATCGGTTTATGGCGCGGATCAAGCATTGACCACCATTGGAGGGCCGCAGGCTGCTGTACATCTAGCTACGTGCAAGGGCTTGGGTGATGTCCATCACGTGGTTGACCATGGTGTGTGTGTCGCGTGAACAGCTCCTCAGCGCTGTGGGAGGCCAGCCTTGCGAGCGCGAGAGGCTGCAGCAAGGTGCGAGCGCGCCAGCACGAGCGGCTGCAGCGAGGTCCGAGCGCCAGCGGCCGCAAAGAAGGTCCAAGCGAGCATGAGCGACCGCAGCGAGGTCCGAGCGTGCGTGGAGCGGCCGCCCTGCCCAAGGGCAGCGAGCTCCGCTTGCCCCTGCTCAGTCAGACATTGTGCGGTGCGCCGACTCGAGCTTGAAGGGAGAAGTCGACGTTGGGGACCCACACGTCAGTGGGTGGAAGAAGAGAGACGCAGCAGGGGTATTTTGGGACATACGAGAATACGGTAGCCTTTAGTCATTTTCTGCACATGGGCCCAATTCTACCAAATACGTGAGAATGGCCCGATTCAAAACCATGAAAAAATTATAATGGCGTGTTTCAAAATAAAAGGAATTGTAATGGTTCATCTCCAACCTCGCAAAATTGCAATGGTCTCAATCCAAAAAACCCAAAAAAAATGGGCACTCGCACCTCGGCCCCTCCGTCTCCGTCCTCTTCCTCTTCCTCTGCCCCAGCCACAGTGCGCGCAGATGTAGCGCCGGCCGGCTCGCCGTCACCGCCTCTCATCCAGCCGCAGTCCGCATAGATGGTGCGCCTGGCCGCCTCGCCATCATCGCCTCCTCGCGTTCTTCCCCGCAGGCGGTACAAGGTCTCCGGTCACCACAACTCCTCCCGGCTATCCGCTACCTTGGCCCCTCCACGCTCGACGGCTACATCCATGGCTAAGGGGTTGGCGACACTCGGAGGGGCAGATTTGGCTAGCGGACTAAGGGCCCGGATCCATGCCCGCAAGGGAGGATTCGAGGTCGATCCGCCGGCTTCTACTCTCCACGAGGTGAGTAATTTCGGTTCTTCGGCTTCTCTGTTCGTTTCCTAGCAATCTCCCTCTCGATGAGGCTTACAGCAGCAGGATTGGGATAAGGTCGCCCACCACTACAGGATTGGCCGATTGTGGTACCTTCGACAGCGCCACCTACCGTTGCGGGTTCGGATTGCTGCAGGTCTGCTCCTCGCCTTTCCGGGCTAACAACCTCGATGAGGTCGGTTGCCTTCCCCGTCCGTAACTTGCCTCCAGCGCCGGCGCCTCGCATACAAGCACATCAGCTAGCCTGGCTGAGAGGTAACAACGAAGTGAAGACCTCATTCCTTCCATCCTTTTAGATTTGTGTCGACGTGTTGTTGCCTGCAGGAATGGGCAAAATTAGGTTGTTCTGGCGTCCAGCTACGAGGACGCACCAAGGTTGCCCCCCCGGTCCTCTCCCTGTTTTTTATACGGAGTACAACTTCTGCCATGCATAAAAAGTCCAAGTTTGTGCATTGGTTATTTTCACAGCAGCTAATTATTTATATCTACATACCTATTGTGGCTTACGGAGTATCTGATAAATCTATCTCTCAGGTTCATATATTTGCTTTACCATATGAAAGCTTTATCTATTTTTGTGCTTTCTCTGATCTACTATGGTGCTTTGCTGATGTTTTGCTACCCTGCCTGTTGATTGACAAAGAAATGTCCTATTAAGTGCTGACAAGTGAAAAGCATATGTGAATTCCTTCAACATGTTTAAGGTATTTTATATATTTAGCTATTTTGTATATATATAATCTAAATTTCATTTGCACCAGTGTAGAAGTGTACTGTATTTAGATGAAACTTGCCTATGATAAGTCTATAGGAAGTACTCTTTTTCGGATGTATTCGTCTTCCTGTTTGATTCTTTCACCATCCATAATCTAAAAAAAAACATTCAGAGATCTCACATCTGTGCTGCCATCTGTCGCCTTGCTCCCTATGTTGCCTGACATTTTTTACCCTCTGTATGTATGGTTCTGATTGTGTTTTAGCACAAACAGTATTGGACAGAATTGATATACAAGTGATTATGTGCCTTCAGGATTTCTCTATTACATTTACCTTATTTGGTTCCGTCAGACATCTATGAGTGCATTGTGTGAACTCAATCAGCCTTGAAACTTTTCTTTGGTTATCTATTTGTTGAGCAGAAAACTAAAACTGCTCTTTTGCCGAGCTGGGTTAACAATCAACAAAAGAAAATTTTGAAAGATTTTTCTCCGTGTCATGTAGGGACAGTGAAGCAAAATAACTAACATAAATAACCATGGCACTACAACTGGGTAATGGTTTGTGGACATAAGTCATAGCTTACATGTTATGCAGGCTACACATGAACTGGATACGATTATCACGCCAAGGTAGGTATCATGTGTGTTATCATAGACAAACAACCTTTGCACCTATGCCCTCAACTTAAAATGAATGATTGACACTTAAAACACAGTGGCTCTCTTTTTCTATATGTATCTGCTGATTCTTCCAGAATAGAATACAACAAGACCTGAATTACATGATATAAGTTCATAAATACAATCTATATCTCAATTTATAGCTTATTATTTCATTTGCTAATGGTTTGTGTTAAACCACAGGTTGCAAATACCATTGCCTAATATCATTTTTTCTTTGCACAGGATTAGAGGTTCATATACATGGCGATAGGTACGACAACAATAGCTAAAATCATGATGTATCATGATGTATAGTCAACAAAGATAATGTTTCTTTTCTCTCAAAAGGCGCAGTCTTCCAGAACTGAAATGAATTGTGGATATGTGTTGAGGTAGCCAGTTTTAAAGGAGTGAGCTCTTCTGGTGATCAAAATTTTTACGTGCCTACAAAGTGATATATATTATATCCTGTAATGCTAGGATTTTGATGTTTCTAGGATTTTGTTTGTGACTTTCATGTATCATACTTCATATAAATGTTTGATACATATTATATTAGGTTTGTATATTCATATGAAATCAATTGTTAGACTTTTCGGATCATTGATTATAGGATTTGAGGGTTCCTATCTTATCTTAGGTGCCGCACTGGACCTCACCATGTGCGATGGTTTTCAGTTTAACAGGCTAGCCCACTCTAACCAATATGTGTTTCAGCCTCCAAACATGAATATAATTAATCAGGGCAGCAATACAAATTAGCCACTTATGTGTGTCTCCCACACAGGCAGAGCCATTAGCATGACAAAGCAATGCGGGCGCGGCGAAGCGCGCCTCTCTTCCTAGTGTCTTACAATTTGGAATTGAGAGAGTAATAGTACTTTACATGCGGCGCCATCAAATTGACTTGTGGTCAAGGTATTTCTCGTGGTTTTCGATATTGGGATAGGTGAACAAATGAGGCCCATGGTAGGTTTCGTAGTTATAGTAGGTTGAAAATCATGCGAATTGGCTTGTATAGTCTAATGGTAGGACGGTCCAGGTGGGGCGCTACCCATTAGGGTTCAAATCCCGGTCTTCGCACCTTTTAAAGGATTTTTTCGGGAATTACCGGCGTTATGCATTAAGTGGTAAACGACGTTCCCGTCGACGACGAGGCGCCAATGGTGACTTCGAAAATCTCCAGATCTGCCGGGTGCTCAATCCTTCCCGGAGGTGCTCATAGGGGTAGGGTTTGAGCGTCTGCGTTATCTTGTGTAATTCTCAAAAAAAAAAAAAGTAGGTTGAAAATCATGGCATGCATGCACCAATCAAATACTATTGGGTAAGTTTTTTTAAATTAATTGGTCACAATCTCGGGGTACGAAGACTACGAACGTATCAGCCGAGAATTAAGGGGGACACGTCACCAAACCACGGCAAGAAAGTGACTTGCCACTGCGCGAAACACCGTAAACAAAAGGCCCAAACACGCCGACCAAACGGCCGCCCAACTGCCCGCCGCCCGGCGAAAAAGATCAAAGCCCAACGGGTCGCTACCATTGGGGCCCAGCCCAACCCAACCGAACCCAACCCTATCTCTTCCCAAGTCCCCAACGGCCGCCGTCTCGAACTTTCCAGCGTTTACATTAGCCTTCTCCCCTTCCGTCTTCTCTACCGTCGCCAGCCTGTCCTCTCGCAAGTCGCACCCTCACCGAAACTCGAAGGCTTCAAGCCCACACAGCCACGCGAACCCCCTCTTCATCGACCTCGAATCGAGTCCGCGCGCGTCCACGAATCGAGGTATGGTGATCCCTTTGCTCATGCTGTCGATTTAACTCTCGATCTGATGTTTGCTGTGGTCTGGGTGTCGATTTCGCCCAAATTTTTTGGGGGTAAGTGGAGGCCTCGAGGGAAATCTGTGGGTATGTTCGCAGTAGCTTCTAATTTGTTCGATTTCTGCGCATATGTCAATGGAGTCTGCGGTTCTGATGCTGCCTATCGTCATGTGTTGTTGGCGGCGTTTCTGATATTCCCCAAATTGTTTTTTGCTAGTCTAGCGCGTTTAGGGTATGGACGCGGACGCGGTTCATCAGAAACACTGTAGCTTACTTCCAGGAGCACCGCGTTTGATGATGTGGTGCGGTCCAGTGTGCTGGGAGTATCACTATGGTGCTGTAGCTTTTGGGTGAAGGCTCGTCCATGAATCGAATCGAGAAATATTCTTCTTCCAGAAAAGATAGGAAGCGTGGGCAGTGTTCTCTCTGCGGTGTGCTATGAGTCTATTACCATCACGTGTAGTGTCTATTACCAATAATACCATATAGCACTCGTGTTACTGTAAGGATTTCCTTATGTATGGTTTTGTTTGTGACATGAATTCCTAATCTGTAGCCTTGCTTTGATTACAGAGGAGATGAGTCGCGCGCATGACGGCCACAGGTCCTTCTTTCCCGTGGGGAATCCCTTCAGGATGATTCTCCCAGCCCACATGTCGCCGAAGCTCACCCAGCTCCTCGCTTCGTATGAGGATGGCCTGGCCTCAAGCTTGAGGAAGCTCAAGCCAGAGGCCACCTCAGAGGTGCTCACACTATCATGGATGAAGCTCGCAGTGGGCTGCTTATCAGAGCTGCACACTAATATAGCCACCCTGATTACTGAGCTTGAGCTGCCCTTATCAGACTGGGATGAGAAGTGGGTGGACATTTACCTGAACAGCAGTGTGAAGCTGCTGGACATCTGCATTGCGCTGAGCTCAGAGCTCTCTCGGTTGGATCAGGGGCAGCTTCTTGTGCGGTATCTCCTGAATGTGTTGGACTCTGGAAGCAACATGCCATCCCAGGAGCAGCTCAAGAAAGCTGAGGTGTCACTTAAGGAATGGATTGAGCGAGCAAGTGAGAGGTCTCTGAGGCTTGATAGCTGCTTGGCAGCGCTACAGGAGCTTTCTGGGAACCTTTGCCTGATGAAGGTTAAGCATTCTGCTAAGGGGAAAGTGCTCATGCGGGCATTGTATGGAATCGAGGCCGTTACAGTCTTAATCTGCAGCGTCCTTGTAGCCATACTGTCGGGTAGCTTCAAGCCACTGGTGGAGTTTGATGTCCCTGAGAAATTTGGTTGGTCTACGGCCTTCACTGATCTTCATAAGGCAATAAGTGGGGAACTTAGCAGTAAACTATCCAGGGGTAGTGTTCCAGCTGTAAAGGAGCTGGAGGATGTTGAGGTATGTGCTAGACAGCTGCATACATTGACTGGTGCTGCTCAGCTTGAAGAGGAGAATGCCAGCCTGGCTCATGCTTTTGGCCATTCAAAGGAAATGGTTCTCACAGATACTGCTGCCCTGGAAGGAGGCCATGTGGATAACCTTAAGATGGTTGAGGACACTAGCTCTCAGCATGAAGTGATCAAGCTGCAAAGTATTACTACAGAAGAAGGAATGGATACAACTGACATCAAGGAGGATGCCAAGACTATCGGCCATACAAAAGAAATGATGGTGCCTGAGAAAACAAGTGACAGAGGACACCAAGATGATAACACAAAGCAGGGGACCGGTGTTGGCACTGAGATCAATTGCTTAGAAAGGAGAAAGGAGCTGCTGGACTGCATCTCCAGCATGTCCAAAAGCGCTGAAAGGCTCCGGTTGGGGTTGGACTCACTGTCGAAGCAGGTGTGTGACTTCTTTCAGATCGTGCTTACAGGGCGTGATGCACTACTTTGCAATCTCAGGATTTCAAACGGGGGCAAGGTTGCTGCAGAGGTCAGGTCTTAATATGCTAATGGTAATGTGTATATGGACAGCTCAGCAGCCCATCCTTATGTGTGGTGCTTCTGACTTCTGGCCCCTGCTCAGCCCTACCAACACTAAGCCGGGGCCAGATCTCAGAAGCATTGTGCATAATCATGTGCCCCTAGCTGTGCTATGCAATGCAAAAGCTTATATAGCTTCCCTTTTTGGTAAGTACTAGGAACTAGAGTGTTGTTAAGTAGAGCTGTTAAGTTGGTGTCGGTGGAATGTACACCATCTAGAGTAGAGCATGTATGCTCATATGTTGATCCCTGTTTGTCTGTTTGACAGCTGTAAGCACAACTTTCTATGTACTTGTACATCGTGTTGGTGTCTAGGTTCGACCTAGAGTGTTGTTGGTAAGTGCCTTTTTTTTTGTGAAGTAGGAACTGGAGTGTTGTTGAGTTGTGTCGGTTGAATGTACAACATCTAGAGTACAGCAACTGTATGTATGCTCGTGTGTGCTGTAATGGAGATGAAAATGAGTTGCAAAATGTTGATCCTTGTCTGTCTGTTGGATAACTTAAACTGGCATGTACAGCTTTCTATGTACTTGTACATCATGTATTCATGTTGCCTGTCTTGTTTGACCCACTACTACTTCCACGAATATAGTGTACTGGCTTTGAGTTTGATACCCCAGATTCTCTCCCTCGTGCCCTTTCTCTGTATGATATTCAACCATACCCTGGACTGAGCCGAGCTGCGTGCACCACTGTAAATTTTGGTATTATTTGAACCCTGGACTGAGCCAAGTTGCATGCACCCTGAAAAAATTCGTGAGATTTATGGGTCTGTGCATTGTTTTGTACAAATTTTAGTAACTGGTAACTTCGATGTTGGTGTGTTGTGGAGTTTGATATTGGTAGGTGGAATGTACAACGGCAAGAGTATAGTAAAACTGTTTGTTGTATGCTCGAGTCACGAAGGCATCTCTGAAGATGCAATTCTGTTCCTTTCGTTTCCCATTGTTCCTCAACTTCACAGTATTTTGACTACTACTGCCAAAAGATGCATGCTCAACTGGTTTGATCAGATTACCTGTCATCTGGATGGTGGGCATCTCAGGTCATGAAAGAGTTTAGCATTTCCTTTATAAATTTGTTTCCATTTAACCTTTTTAATCAGGATGTGGTTGCTTCAGTTTTTGCATATTATTATATTCCATCTAGATGGTGTTCATCCCTGCATGCAGAGTTTGCCATTTCCATTTTTATGCCTTCTTACTCAGAATATGATTTCTTTAGTTCCGTGCAAATTGTACATCTTGCCTCTCTTTGAACATTACAGACCAGATGCCACACACCTTTGATTTCTTTAGTTTTGTGGAAAACTCAAATCATGTTGCTGCCAGTCCTTTTCTTCGTTGTTAATTACAGTCCAGTCATCTCGATTATCACGAAAAGAAGCAAATGGAAAGCCAGTCTATGAAATAACTTTCTGAATATATGATGAACTATGTAATTTTTGGCACTCAATAAACTGAGAATACACAAAAGAGAGTGCACATCCTTATATTAATATTTGTAAAAAACTGTACACATCCATTGCTGGTCTCCAATGAAAAATGGGATTCACTTTCATGACTAACTTATGCATTGATGCCTACTTGTGTTCTACTTCATAGTCCATTTTTCAGTGCTCTTTCAGCTTGGGGACACAAGAAGCTCGTTAGAAAATTCGAAGGCCTTGTCTCGACATCAACACTATCAAGTTGGTCATATTGCACAATCAGTAAGTTGCTCTCCACATGGTACTTTTCAAATGCATGTTAGCTTGACTCAGCAGCATATGATTTGTAATTTATTTAGATGTTTTTTTACAAACATGTATTGTTTGGCTATGAATAGGTGGGTATACCTTTTAGCGAGGATTCCTTACGGGCATTAGGCGCAGTATTTGTTGGTTTGTTAAGCTTCGAAAGCCTCTTTTGAAATATGTTTACTTCGGTGTCCAAGACATATTACGGAACTCGGAAGTTATTTTGTTTTCACCCCCTACGTTATAGCTCATTTCGGTTTTCCGATAATGTGAAAAGGTATCTACTATCTATATGAAATTGTCATATTCGGCAAATCTGTTTGTCTTGCATGTGCCTAATATAGCTCTCTTTGAGTCTATTAATATTCTAGTTTTCCAGGTCTTACATTTTGTTGTCTCATTATCTTTTCTTTTTGCTTTCCTGTTGTTGGCAAGGAGTATCAAATACCTACCATTTGCTTAGAGGTTTGCAAAAAAATTTATGTTGTTTTATATTGCTTTTTGTTTGAGCCTCCCTACCTTCAGGTGATTTTTTTTTTATGGGCTTATTGGCACGACATGTGATTACGTGAATTCCTTGTTTGGAGCCTCCCTGCCTTCAGGTGATTTTTTCTTATTGCAAACAAAATATACCTGCATGCTTCCTTAAGCAAGAAAATATGTAGTGATTCTACTCTGTCAAATTATATAATACATGTTCAAGGGAAATATTTTTGGCAGCACGCTGGAGATGAGAAGTGCACATCATCTGCTCCCAGAACAGACCGAGCATGAAGGTACTCAGAGCTACTACACTTACTGATAGTTTCTGTCCTATATAAAATGATTCATACCTTGTATTTTTACCATTTGAGAATAAACAGGCAATTTAACCTAGGACAATCATGCTCTAGCAGGTTTCTATGAACAAGTTCACATAGGAACTATAGCTCTTTAATCTCACTTTACATGCCCTGACATTGCATCTCATGGTATTGCTACACTGCACTAATGCATTCCACATACAATATATGAAAACAACATGTTCAAGAATACTCTTCAGGTGTATTGTTTAGGGTTTTTGGATCCTTGCCATTGCAATTTTTTGACTTTGGAAATCTGCCATTACAATTCATCTAATTTGAAACTTGCCACTACAACTTTTTCTCTATCTGATTCTTGCCATTTTATACGTCTTTAGGGTGTCTGTGCCCATTGGCAGGCAGTATAGAGGTACACATTTTTTGTAGAGACAAAAACACCCCTGCTGCTGTCTCTTCCTCTAGTCACTGACATGTGGTGCCTACACGTACGTCAGCTTCTGGTGAATGAACAAACTGCTACCGCCATCTTCCTCCTTCAATTGTTTGCTGCACGCAAGGATGAGGCTCCGGGCTCGCACGGCTGCTGCGTGCTAGGACGCTCGCACACATGCACTACTGCTCCACGCTCGCACACATGCACGGCTGCTGCTGCTGCGCCCGCTCGCATGTGCACGGCTGCTGTGCGCCCACTCTGTGTACGACCGTGGTGGCAGCGCGGCTGCGCGTACTCGCGCTCGCATGGCGGAAGGGGCCATTGCACGAAAAAATTATAAGCCAAAGTTTAAACCTTTTAGCTACCAGATCATTCCCAAAGTCTAAATCTTTCAGCTACCTGCACGAACACGGGGGCAGTAGAGCTCACAAAAGGCAACATCGCCATAGCTCGTAATAGTAGTTAATCAGTGCAGGTATACTTGAAGATGACAGCCCATAATGTATACTTGGTCTTCGAAAACTACTATTGGCTTTTGGGGGGGGCGTGGGGGGTGGGGGGGGACTTTTCTTTTTCATTGTAGCCACTGTTTGCAAAAGCAGGAATGCATATGCATACATTCTTTTTGCAGGAATCGAACTGCCTTTAGTAGACCCTTGCACTTGTGGTTGTTGCGAAATGTGATTAGCATGTTCCATACCAGTTGACTGATGAACGTTTAGAGATCGCTGCGGTCGCAAAACAATACAGAACATTCAGTAATTTTGTAAGATCCGCAGACGGTTAATGGCGCTCAAGTCTCGCTAGTGCAATTACTTCCGCCTTAAAACGTTTTAAACTCCTACCTTCTTGATGAAAAACGGATCCATCCTATGGAAAGAAGAAAAGCTCTGTCAAAGTTCCCTCTCATCTCGGTCCAAAATACTTGGCATGTTTAGTTCGCGAAAAGTGATCCTAAAAAATGCTATCTCTGCGTCGCGTCAAATCTTTTTTGTCGCGTCGTAGGCGCGTTAAATGTAGGTAAAAAAAAAATCAAATTACAAAGTTTGACCAAAAGTATGAGATGAATCTTTTGAGCCTAGTTAATTCACAATAGGACAATAATTATCAAATATAAACGAAAACTGCTACGGTGGCGGCCCAAAATATTGTTCCCGTGAGTCCGAGAGATTCTCCGATGGGAACAACGACGATTCGATCCTTGTTCTATCTTGTTTTTTTGGTGCAGGCTTCATGCCGGTGCCGTCCTCTACGACACATTTTTCGTAGAAAAAGATGAGTCCGGTTTTTCCGAAGTTACCTTCTCGGGAAGGTAGTTTCTGTGACGTTCGATGATGTTCCACTTTGAGATGTGTGCAACGAGCTGAGGCACATTCCAGTCACATTTTGAGGCATGTATCCCTCGATTCCCTCCCTCCCGGTCTCCCGTCTCCTCGTTCCTCTCTCTCCTCCGTCCTCTCTCTCCCCGACTCCATCTTCCACCTCCGTCCTCTCCCTCCCTCTCTCTCCCCCGACTTCCCCCTCTCTCTCGGCACTCGGCGCATGTCTCTCTCTCCTCTCCGGCTCTCTCTCTCCCTCAGTTCTGAATCCGTTCCTCTCTCTATACCTCTCTCTGCGTTAGTCTCCTTTAGATCCGAGAAACTCATCTCTCTCACCCCTCTTCCTCAGATCCAGATCCCTCCCTCTCTCTACCTCCCTCTGTTGCTCTCCTTCAGATCCGACATTCATCTCCCCCCCTCTCCCTCCATCTCATCTTTAGAAACCTAATCTCACATTTCACGGACAACAAGCAAACCGATGGCTCGTCAGCAACCAATTTTACCTGGGCTGGCACATTTTTAGGTAAACGTTTATTATTCCATTTTTATATCTGCTGCAATTTTTCAGAAACATTTGTGAAGGGAGATAATTAGATTTGTTCATACTGTAGCGGCGCCTATATTTTACTAGTTTTGACACAAGTAATGACAAGCTTCTGATTTTCAGTAATTTTTGTTGTCCGCTTATGCCATTGTCACCGGAGTTCATTCCGTTAACCATAGGAAGAGGGACCTGCACAATTTTTTTTTTTGTTCAGTTATCAAAGCTCTATGTATCACCTGCTTTTGAAATTTTTCCTGCACTGCAGCTTCTAAAAACACAAAGTTTTAATTTGACTTTTCAGGTGGCACATTTCTACACTAGCAGGATATCATGACCGATTTTTGTTCTACGCATTGGTAAAGTTTGGTTGAATTTTCAGCTATCCAAAATGGAATTCTTAGGCAAGATTGATATCTTCTAAGATACAAGTACAGTCAATCAAACTGAGTCCATCTATATGAGTTATCGCATTACTCTTTGGCTCCTAGTTGTTAGAATTGGTCTTCTTTGATAAATTGTGCCCCATTATATTTTTGGTGACAAACTGTTAGCTATTTTTGGTGATAAACTGTTAGCTATTTTTGGTGATAGACTGTTAGTTGTGAGAATTGTTTATTTAATATCTAAATCGATCATATTCCTTTATTTGCCATTTTTGGTGATAGATTGTGAGTTTTTCTTTATGCAAATTGGTCAAAGTCGGTTGAATTCTCAGCTGCCCAAAATAAATTTCTTAAACAAGTTTACGTCTAAGATACAAGAACAGTCATATACCGCGTTAGCTAGCCTTGGTCAAATTACATTTGTGAAAATTACAAAGTACAGTCTTCTAATAAAAATATAGTATTCAACCTTTCCATTTTTTACCTTTTCATAAAGAGTCAAGAGCTGTTTTGCATTTTCTGGAGAGTACACGTAACCTTTGAATGCCTGTAGGCATCTAAGAAATTTGACACAGGCAACTATAATTTTTTTTTTTTACTCCTGATGAGTGCTTACCACGATTGGCCTCGGGCTCCTGATGAGTGCTTACCAATCTATGCTTTAATTGATTATTTTGTGCACGTTCTTAACTGATATGAATCCCTTAAGGATATGACCCTTTTCTAAACTTTTGTACTTGTAAAATGATTGTCAGTTGCATGTGTTAACAAGGTAAACTGAGATCTCAAGCTTGTATTATAGTTCAAACTACTATATAGAGGGCAAAGAGGCAATTGATTTTTAATTGATTCCATACTTAAATCATTATAGTATGTACTATTTGAACAAACGGAAATAAAAATAAGTTTAATAACTAGTAAAGTTTTCCTTTGTGCTGCTTTTGTGATACTTACACCTGATGGAACATGACTTCTCATGGCAAAAGATTAAATTTGCATAAAAAGAGAACAGGTCTGAATAAGTTATGATGTCTTAACATTAACATTTGAATGCTTTCTCAGCAACATACGCTGCTGCTGGGTGGCCTGCTATATGATGGATGGAGTCGAGTGAAGTGAAGGGGCCGTGATAAATCAATCTTGCAACTATTTGTTGCAGCACCAACTATGTGTGTTCTCTGCTTCATTCTGTACTTCTTATGATGCAGTCAATGTTGCTTAGTAGTTCTCTTCTTCTTCAAGGTTCTTCATCTGCAATTATAGAACCACGGTTCCAGATTAGTTACTACATGAGAATACATGCATCAGTTTGAGTTGATACAGTCAAGGTTACAAATTGAGTTACCTTACCACCCTGAAAGCCATTACATAATAGCTTTTACTTTTTGTTATGTCACTTATTCTTATCCTTGATATTTTGTGTTTTTCATCTTGTTAATTAATTCTAGGTTCCGCTAGGCGATTCCCTTGAGAATGTGGCCATATCCTCCTTGATAATAAAGGAAAAGATATTTATTGAAAATGGGTGAATGACATATGTTGCATATAAATAATTCCTTTTATTTTCTGAAAATTCAATATACGCTGTTTAAGATATATATAACTTAGGAACTTGTTTAAGATGCACAGTTTAGTTTCAAATGTTTTGTTGCTTACTTTATTTTGAAATGAAGTGTTCACTGTTTCTATAATGTGGCATAAACTTAGGTGCAGTGATATGAAAATCCTCTACCCAGGAGATTGGTGTTTTCTATTTTAGAAACACAACCTGATTGGTTTTTTTGCGCATTGCTTCCAGTTTCTATACTGTTTGCTTAGTTCTTACATATTGAGAAGGGATATGAGCATATCAAGAATGGCATATTCACGGTGTATAGATATTAATGTCTCTCATATATCTAATATGTTTTTCCTCAAAAATTTCTAAATATGTTTAGGTACTTTCAAAGCAGATACTAATTATTGTTTTGTTATATGCTAGCTGATTTTCCAATGTGCAATATCAATAGATAAGTACTTCCTGTAGTTTCACTTCCTTAATCTGTCATTTTGCCTGTTCATGGTTTCAGTTGAGGAGTGCATCCTTTATGGTGCCTAATTTGTTGGGAGCAAGAAGAAAAGAAGGAAGCCAAAGTGCACTATTGTACCTACTCTGGATGTTCCTAGCAACTAGTGTTGCCTCCAATGTACCTACTCTTTATTTGTTAGAACAATGTTGTAGTTGGCTGCTTGGCATCTGTTGTGTAATTCGTACTCCAAATGATGCTCGTGACTATTTGTCTAGTAGGGACTTGTTTTATCTTTTTGGTACAGAATATCACTATTTCAATGTCGTTTGAACTCTCTATCCTTCGCTTATTCTTGTCTAACTGAGCACCATCGTTATGCTACTTTGGTTAGCTAAGTGTGGTGATGCAAAAAATATCCAAACAAGCGACAACATTTTTGTTGAGAATGACTGAATGAACACTTCACAACAAATGTGAGTTGAACTGTGTGTTGTATTTTTTAAACGAAAGAGCACGAGCAGTTGGGCACTACTCTATCACACAGGATAAAGTTGTTGTGAATTCAAGTGGCTCTGAAAGTGAGCCTAGCTTCAAATTCCCTCTTGGCTTGAATTTGGAATACGTTTCTTAGTGATAACTGGCTAGGGCTTAATATTTAAGCTAGTACTTAAGCCGGGATGTTTTGATGTTCTAGCTAATAGACTTATCTAAATTTTAGTTGGGTCAACTAAACTTCAGCTTGTCACACTATGTGAGATGCAGCTACACTTTCCTGTCAGATGCTGGACATTTATTTTTCTACCTGGTTAAGTTAGAATCACCAACTCCACATGCATAGGACCAAAATGCCAAAAGGTGCTCTATTAGTTTGTCATCAACCCGAGATCCCCAATCTCTATCATTTCTCCACTTTTTCTTCGTTGCGGTTTCTTCTCCCAAGACATGATGTTGCCACCGCGCTCCACCTCGCCATGTCGCTGATCCACATCGTTGGTCCACCTCGCCGCGGCACCACTCCACTTCATAGTGTTGTTGCTTGAATTAAGCTTGACTCAGTTTGTTTTTCTTGTCTGGTTCCTGGCATGTCTTTTTCCGCCTAGCTAAGATAGAATCACTAACTCCACATCCAAATGCCAAAGGTGCTCTCTTAGTTCTTCATCATCCTATATCCCCAATCTCTGTCATTTCTCCACTTTTATTCATTGTCTTTTATTCTGCCAAGACATGATGCCGCGCTCCACCTCGTTGCCCGCCACTCCACTTCAACTGCGCTATCGCCTGAATTATGCCCGACTCAATTTATTTTTTCCGTGCGATCTTTGGACATTTATTTTCCTGCCTAGCTAAGTTAGAATCACCAGGTCCACATGCATACGACCAAAATTGCAAAAGTGCTCTCTTAGTTCATCATCAACCCTAGATCCCTAATCTCTGTTATTTCTCCACTTTTTCGTTGTTGCCTTTTCTTCTCCCAAGACATGATTCCACCACCGCCGGGCTCCACCTCGCCGCGCCACCACTCCACTTCACTGCATTGCCGCTTGAATTATGCCCGACTAAGTTTGTTTTTTTTTCTCGTCTATTGCCTGATATTTTTCTTTTTACGCCTAATTAAGTTACAATCATCGGCTCCACATACATACGACCAAAATGCCAAAGGTTAGTTCGTTTGTCAACCCTAGATTCCCAATCTTTGTCATTTCTCCACTTTTTATTTGTTGCGATTTCTTCTCCCAAGACATGATGTTGCCACCACACTCCACCTTGCCGTGTCACCGATCCACATTGTTGGTCCACCTCGCCGCGCCGCCACTTTGTGTTGCTGCCTGAATTAAGCCTGACTTAGTGTGTTTTTCCTATCTGTTGCCTAGCATTTCTTTTTCTGCCTAGCTAAGTTAGAAACACCAGCTCCATATGCATACGACCAAAATGCCAAATATGCTCTCCTAGTTTGTCGTCAACCCTAGATCCATAATATTAGTCATTTATCCACTTTTTTTTAGTTGTCTTTTCTTCTCCCAAGACATGATGCCAATGCCGCTGCGCTCCACCTCTCCGCGCCACCGATCCAAATAGCTGGTCCACTTCGGCGTGCCGCCACTCCACTTCACCACGCTGCCGCACTATCATATACATGTAGTTGTCTAACGCTTTCTTTTCCATATTATAGTCACCTGAATCTATAATCAAAATGTTTATGCATTGACACATTTAGCTAGCACCTACGTCTGATTCATCGTTTCTAGTAATTTCCTTGGTACTTCAAAATTTTCAATAGTACATGTATAGTTATTCCCCAAGAGTAGGTACCAGACCCGCTCTATCTAGTACTTGTACTAGTTAATCTAGGTACTCGTACTTGTACTAGTTAATCTAGCAAATACTAAACAATTGTGCGAATATTGCCAAATACTCACTTTGTTTTTTTTACTGAATAGGCTATTATAGTAAATAATACTCACTTCCGTTCCAAATCATAAGGCATTTGACTTTTTTGGCCCTAAGTTTGGTTAATCGTCTTAAAACAATTGTGCAAATATTGCCAAATTAAGTCATTCTTGAAGAACTTCTATTAATAAAGGAAGCCACAACAAAAGATGTGATATTTATTTTTAAATAAGATTTGTGGTCAAAGTTGGTCAAATTTGTTTTAAAAAGCTAACATGGCTCTGCTCCACTTGATGTTTACTTTTGAATGGCATGAGTGATCCTATTTTTAATTGATGGTCTATTTGCCTTCATGTGTGCCATTTAGTTGTTGTTCGCTGTGTATGCAGAATCCTGATCAATCGACTGTCTTTCTTGAATCCTGAACACAAAGTCATCCCTGAATCTTATTGAATCAACAGTCATAGTTGCCACTATCTGAAGTAACCAAGTCAAGCAGAACAAGCAAGGAAGGCGACATGAAACAATTGTTAGTAGGTTCATCTTAGGTTGCACATATTTTTAATTGCACCCTCTTCCATTTTTAGGCTATTCTGTTAGAGCTCGTTCTATGAGCACGATTGCAATGTTAACACCAAAAAGCCTTCAGGTATCACATATTTGTAAGATGAATTACAACCATTCTTATTGCAAGGGGCATTCTTCACCCATTGCTAAAGAAATAGTGAAGCAAGATTTTGAAAAGTTATTATTCCCAGAAAGGCATGTCTATATTCCTGTGGAAGCAACTTTTCTGCTTGCTCACTATCTTTGAGCTCGGCCCCACAAACTCCGGGGTTGTACCTCCTTCGAGATCTGTGGTTGGCATTGCTGAAAAAAATCCAAAAATTCAGATTTCGATCTAAAGTGGGACAAAAAAAACCCTGCAGTGTAACCAACAAGACCAATTGCTATGCTTCTGATATAGTTCTTTGCTTGCAGTTTCAAAAATGAAATGTGTTTCTGGCAACTATTTAAATTGTAGGGATTGGTCACTTTTATCCATGGTTGACTATTGTTTATGCATTTTTAACACATTTGAATGTACGAAATAAAGTGATAAGCCCTGTAGATATTACTCTTGCTAATACTTAGATACGCCACTCTTGCAAAAACTAGTCACTTCTTGTATCTATCATGAGTCTAATATTTAGATACGCCACTCTTGTAAATATTTATTAAATTTGAGGCATTGGTAACATGTTTATTCATGGATGATAACAGTTTATGCAATTTTAACACATTTGAATGTATGAAGTTCTCCGATGTAAAGTGAGAAGCCCTTTATCACATTGAAACACATTTTACAGACACATATCTGAAGTATCCGAAATTAGAACCATTTTACAGACACGTATCACTGCTACTTGAAATTAAAGAATGATTCACGCACCATTTTGTTTGGCTGAACTAGCCGAGAAAAAAATGTTATGCACAAATGGGTAGGAAATAATATCCGAAACTTGTTTCCCTACCAAGAGATTGGAGTCACAGGTAAAAAAAATTAGAACCCTCATTCTCGAGATCAAACATGTCTAACTTTGATCAATTGGAAGAATGCTGCATGTATTGCTCAATACATATCTACACTAAAAATTTGTAGCTGGATGAGAATGACCATGGGAGTACCAACAGATTTCTGCAAGCTCGAGTGCATGATATGTTCTGATATTCATTAAGTAACCATGAACTTGTATGTTAAAGTAAGTTTTTTGGGTGACTCATTATGCATGTCTAGTTTATGAAATTTTAACATATCTGAATGTATTAACTATTAAGTAGTGCTCACTACATATCTACATTAAAAATCTGTAGCTGAATGAGAATGACCATGAGCGTACCAAATTTCTGCTATTTCAAGTGCATGATATGTTCAAATATTCATTTAGTAACCAAAAACTTATATGTTAAAGTAAGCTTTTGGGTGACTCATTATGCATGGCTAGTTAGTAGCAGCTACACTAATAAGTTCACCAATGCCAAGCATGTTTGTCTCCCTTGAGCTTGAAGCATTTTCATTTGTTCCCAACTCCTACTATCCTCACTCAATCCTACCCCTTCCTACTTGCTGGTACTAACTATTTAGTGTTCCAATATACTCATTCTCGAGATCTATAAGTTCATAAGAAAATAAGCTAGAAACATTACCTTTCTGCTTGCTCAATATCTTAGAGCTCAGCCCCACAAACTCCGGCGTTGTACCCCCTTCGAAATCTGTGGGTGGCATTGCTGAAAAAGTCCAAAAACTCAGATTTCAGTCTAAAGTGTAAAACCAAAAAAAAAAGTGTAACCAACAAGATCAATTACTATGCTTCAAATAGATATATAGCTCTTTACTTGCAGTTCTACAAACTAAATCCCTTTCTGGCAACTATTGAAATCGTAGGGACCGTAACTTTTATCCATGGTTGACTATTGTTTATGCATTTTTAACACATTTCAATGTATGAAGTTCCAAAATAAAGTGAGAAGGCCTATATTATGCTTCAGATAGATATAACTCTTGCTAACACTTAGATACGTTGCTCTTTAGTGTATTTAAATTTGATTCACTGGTAACATGTTAGATATCAAATCTGCAAAGGATCTAGTCATTATACTTGCAGGTACACCAGTAGTACCTTGATCAAGAACATTACATTAATAGGATCAATGAAAAGTGTGCTTGCCAACTGCTAACTAAATATGCATATCAGGAACATTGACATTAAACCAAAATAAAGACGTCCATCGATATTTTCCTAAAAGTACTAGCTGACCTGTTGTTTGTTTAACATTTACAAATAAGTATAATGTTCTTTATAGACATTATACTCGCTGACCTGTTATTTGTTTAAATGTATAAGCAGTAGATCCGAGATGAAAATAAATGACAGTGGGTTAAATGCTCGAGCACACTTGGGGTTTTTGGTAAAATAAAAATATATCATAAAGTTAAATAAATGAAGAAATCATTTAGTGACATTATTTTGAATACTGACAGAGCTTATTCACTACTAATTGTTATTTTATTCATAATAGCAGTCATTGGACAAGGGTTATCTTAGATAAATGGCTAAAAATTTACAGACTAATGAGGGACCGGTAAGCATTACGCTATATAAGAAACCAATAATAGTTAATATAAAAAAATCTAATTTCTTCAGGCACTTGGAGGAAGTTACTGTCTATTAAGTATTCATTTTAATGTTCTCAATTCCTGATAGGACCCATTTGCTTGCTACTACTATCTGTACAGTCATGGACAAGCAAGGTCACATGGAGAAACTACCTTTTCAATGAATGTAGAGATTACCTGATGGTGCAGATCAAATTCTTCAGAAAATGCCAATAGGTTCACTTGTACTACTCTTGCCACTGTGAAGGAACAACGCTCAACAGAACTGCAAATATGGTTACACAATGGTTAATTAGGAAATATGAGGGTTGCAGCACACCTTTTATTTCTAACATGCGAATTTTCAGCCAATGCTTTTTCTTCAGATTATTATTTTCGGTCAAAGATGAAAGCATAATCTGTACACTATATCATGTAGAAAATGAGTGTTTTTTTACCTCCGTTGCCTGATAAGCACATTCTCTATAGAATAAAGTTTCAATTTATAAGAAAGATTTGGAACAAGAAGTAACATTCAGTTCATTTCATATAAATTTCAATCTGACAACAAAGCAAAGGATAAAAAGCATTAGCACATATGCATATGGTGCTGCCTATAACTGATAATTGCATTCAGCATTCTGTAAATACAGTAAAGAGATCTGTTGCCTATAACTGATAATTGCATATGGTGTTGCCACTGTCGACATTTTAGCTTTGTTTCTGAAAATAGAGCATGCATCTTTATTTATATTTTGCTATTGAAGTGTTTGATTTGTTAGTGAAATATCATCATATCATTGCATTCAGCTACAGTTTGAGATACTAATGAACATCATCATCATATCAATCTGTGTGAATAAATATCATCATGTACTAATAATATCATGTGGGTAGAGAACTGCTAAGGGCCAAAGCCTGGTCAGTTCTGAAACTGGAATGACCAAGCAACACTTAGTAGTGAAATACAAGCTACTGAACTTCTACTCAATATCTGTCATTTTAAAACTGGTGCTGCAGGTCTACCACAGGAAAGCAAGATTGGGAGTAAAATGGGAAATAGCATCGGGCTTATGACGCAGATCTCAGAGTACCCTGCTGCCCGGTCTTTGAAGAAGACTGGTGCTGTAGATCTAGAGCAGAGGAAAGCAAGTTGGGGAATAGAATGGGAAGTAGCATCAGGGGCAGAAATTCGATGAAGAAAAGATCCAGACATTACCGTCGCAGACCATTTTCAAGGACGCCGTTGCCTTCAATGGCGTGTTGTCCTGGCGCAGATCTCAGAGTGCCATGGCCGTGAATCACCAAGCTTCAACTGGATCTAAAGGTTGAGGGCAGGTTCGATTGCTGTTCAAGAGGAATGGAGAAGAAGATGAGGGGGAAAAGTTTGGAGTCGGACGGGGAAACCTGGACCTGGTGGCTGACCTTTTCCCGTCGCTTTTGCAAGTGGGTCCAGGGGCCTGGTAAAATGCCTGGACATGAGGCAGAGAAAAGAAACTCGGGCAGACTCCCATGCGGAGTGGGGCACGACGCGGATCTCCAAATATGATCATACGGTGAGAAAATTCCCTTCCCGGGAAGTTCCCTTCGGGATATGCTTAGGCCAATTGACACCTGCCATGATGACGTCTATAGGCAGTAGGCACTATGATTAGAGAGTGAGGTCTTCAGTTCCTTCCTAGCTCGGAGGTGGCAAAGCAGAGCAGGAAGACTTGGCCATGGCCACACAGCTCCAAGCCCTCGCCGCCCTCCTCCTTCTCCTGCCCCTCGTCGCCGTCCTGCTTGAAAGCAGCACAGGCCCCGCAAGGGCAAGAACGGCGCCCAGCTCCCCGCCGGGCCCACCGGGTCTGCCGTTCATCGGCAACCTGCTGCTGCTGAGGGCGCTACTCGTCCGACGTGGAGGCGCTGCTCCGGCGCCTCGTCGCGCGCTACGGCCCCGTCGTATCTCTGCGGGCAGGATCGAACCTGACGATCTTCATCGAGGACCGCCGCATCGCGCACGCGGCGCTGGTCGAGAGCGGGGCCGCGCTCGCCGACCGCCCCGCGGTCACGCGCGCGCTCCTGGGCGAGCGGCAAAACCATCTTGCGGTCCAGCTACGGGCCCGTGTGGCGCCTCCTGCGCCGCAACCTCGTCGCCGAGACGCTGCACCCGTCGCGGGTGAAGCTGTTCGCGCCGGCGCGCGCGTGGGTGCGCCGCGTGCTCGCGGAGAAGCTTAGGCGGGAGGCCGAGGAGGCCCAGGCGGGAGCCCAGGTGCCGCCCCGTGATGGAGGCGTTCCGGTACGCCATGTTCTGCCTCCTCGTGCTCATGTGCTTCGGCGAGCGGCTGGACGAGCCCGCGGTGCGCACCATCACGTCCGCACAGTACGGCTGGTTCATGTTCGTCGCCAAGAACACGAGCCTGTTCGCGTTCTGGCCGGCACTCACCAAGATCCTCTTCCGCGGCCGCCTCCAGATGGGGCTCGCAGCTCGACAGCGGCAGAAAGAGCTCTTCGTGCCACTAATCGATGCGCGCCGAGTGCGCAAGCAGTAGCAGCAGCTCAAGAACCAAGGTGCCGCCGCGGTGGCGCCTGAAGAGGAGACGACGACGTTCGAGCACTCGTACGTGGACACGCTGCTCGACATCAGACTCCCGGAAGAGGGGACCGCGCGCTCACTGACGACGAGGTGTGCGACCTCTGCTCCGAGTTCCTCGGCGCCGGCGCCGACACGACCTCCACCGCGCTGCAGTGGATCATGGCCGAGCTGGTCAAGAACCCGGACACACAGGAGAAGCTCTACAGCGAGATCAAGGCGACGTGCGGCGACGAGCAAGAAGGGGTCGGCGAGGAAGACACGCAGAAGATGCCGTACCTCAAGGCGGTTATCCTCGAAGGACTGCGTCGGCACCCACCTGCACACTTCGTGCTGCCGCACAAGGCGGCGGAGGACATGGAGGTCGGCGGGTACCTGATACCCAAGGGCGCAACGGTGAACTTCACGGTGGCGGAGATGGGCTGGGACGAGCGGGAGTGGGAAAGACCCATGGAGTTCGTGCCGGAGCGGTTCCTGGCAGGCGGCGACGGTGAGGGCGTGGACGTCACTGGCAGCAGGGAGATCAAGATGATGCCCTTCGGCGCCGGCCGGCGAATTTGCGCCGGGCTCGGCATCGCCATGCTTCACTTGGAGTACTTCGTGGCCAACTTGGTCAGCGAATTCGAATGGAAAGAGATACCCGGCAACGAGGTGGACTTGGCTAAGACGCGCGAGCTCACCACCGTCATGAAGAAACCGCTTCGCGCGCAGCTGGTGCGCAGAACAAATAGCGATTAATGGCCCATGCCCATCACCGCGTCGTCTGTAGTAAAAGACTAAAAACCATCCTTCTGGCTCCTGGCTCTTCTCCTAGTAGGAGTAGCTCCTCTAGCTGTAAACCGGCTTAAGTTCACGCTGCCCAATTTTACTTGCAAGTTGCAAAATATAAATAATGGATGCTTTGATTCTTATATCGTCCAGCACCAGGTCCTTGCAGCGGGTCCGTCAGCTGCTCGAACCCGGCGGCGTCCTCCGCGCCGCCTGAGGTGCCGTTGGTGTGCCCCTTCTGGACCAGCGAGTCGATGGACACTTGAGCGCGCTCTGGCTGTTCGTGTCCTTGTCGATGCACGCGGCCACCAGCGGCTAGCAAAGGTCGGTGGTCCCAGTGTCCCTGCCGCCGTCATGGCAGGTCATGGTACGACCACCCCATCTGTCTGTCTGTCGTCGTACGTCGTCGACGGCGGCGTACGTTGTGACGACCCTCCTAGCTTCCGCTGGATCGATTATTGGTTCGGCTCACGAGCCACACAACACGACGACCGCCGGATCGAATCTTGTGTTTGGCCAGGCATCATGGGCTGGGCCACATTCGATCATGCACACCTGCACTTCCAATTTGCATCCCGTCAACGCACAAATGAGACACGATCTGTCGATGCCTCGAGCGAGTCCTCGGCCACGGCGGCCTTCCCGAATCCTTGATTGACTCGCCCGTCGGTGTCTCGTCCGGCCGGCCGCCGGCCCACGGGGGCTCGTCTCAATCACACAAGCACACAGCCACGCTCGTCTCTCAGTCTAAGTCAGGTATGGTTGCATTTATTTCTCCTTTTCTTCTAAACTTTTTTTAGATCCATAGCCCACGTTTTCTAGAAGTCGAATTTGTAACGATTGGGATCCATTTGGTTTCTATCTATACCTACTAATAAAGAGAGAAATCTATACCTACTAATAAAGAGAGAAAATTTTCCGTTCACCTTTTTTTCTTTTGCCCTCTCCGTATGTCTATAGGACTAAAAAGAGTCCGAGGATAATACGTGGTTTCCCTCTGGCCTATTGTTGCTGTTCAAATTGGCAAGCACGCCCGGACTTGATTGTCAACGGGCCACACCTCAACATTGTCATTGGCTCGAAAATTTTCAAAAACAAATATCAAAATATCTCCAACATCATGGACATATCAACTACCTTTTTTTTTTTTCCACCTCCGATCCTCTTTATGTTCGACTGTTGGCGATTAAATAGTTCTATTTTTCCCTGTCCGATTATAGATTCTTTGTACGAAATCGAATCAATTGAATCTTAATTGGTTCCTTTTATGTTCCATCGAGAATCAAAATTAGAAATCAATTCTATTTTTTCTTTCTGTCCGGTCGTGTATAGATCGCGCCTAACTGCCCCTCCATGCGGTGTAGACGGACTTGAGCGAAGTCTTTGCGGGCGAGGCACGACACACGACGCGACGCCAGGAGTCGTCTCATCAGGCCGGTGTGCATGAATTGATGCGGAGTTTCCGAGGTGCGATGTAGCAAGGGCTGCGTTGTGTCGTCGTCTCCCATCGCCTGTCGCTCCGTGCGTCGTGGGACACACAGTGTCGTTCAGTACCGGCGTCTTCGCCGACGCCGGCATCGTCGCGTGCCAGCTCCGCTCGGGGCTGCACAGACCTGCCAATGCGCCGGTATTTTTATACAATAGGGAAGTAAATCAATTTTTTTAGAAAAGGAAATCAAGTTTTAGAGAGAAAAAAAATCAATTGAAAGAGAAAAAAAATAAATACTCCGGTATCCAGCAATCACATGAAGCCAGGCACTGCAGGGGATGGAGCTGGAATTGTGATTGATGTGCATGACAAGTTGTTCCGTTCATCGGTCGGGATAGGCTCACCACCCTCGAACGCTACCTCCACCGAGATTCTTTTGGCAGGATCCAACGTGTGGTAAAGATAGTGAGAAAGAGAAGCTAGGCTCATCTCAATCAAGGTTTTAAATCTCCGGCTAAGACATTTAGCTTTTTCAGTCTCAAAATATGTCTTGTTATATACCAAGATATACATGAATTTTATGAAAACAAAAAACATAAATAGACATTCAACACTTTCCCTAAATGCTTAATAGTTAGCTCTCCCGTCGCAACGCACGGTCATTTTTGCTAGTCTAGATAATAGTCTGTTTTTTTATGTATACAGATAGGAAAAGAGAAAAAAAATCTTCATTTTTCAAGAGAGCAAGACCGAACCTATTATCGAGGAACTTCCTGCCAACTTAATTGAATTAGAACCAAGGCAATATGAAGACCAAGTAGTTGAAGCAGATGAAGGTGGAGCTATTGTATTTCGGGGTATTGAATTCCTATAGCGAGATCCAGCATTACGCCCACAAATTTGGGAGTATCCAAATAACCAGCAAGATGAAGTACAACGGGCATATTTGAAGTTGGGCCCAATGCAACCTAAACTGAAGAAATACAAGGGTTTTTAGACCAGAGGATCATAAGCGCCATTCCTAATACAATTGGTTTAGTGATTTTCCATCTTGGCTGGAGTACTCAGAGAGCAATGGTTGTGCATATTGTCTTCTTTGCTTCGTGTCTTGCAAAAATATAAAGAAAAAAGTGGCTTTGATGTCTTCACAACACAAGGTTTTGACAGCTACAAGAAAGTTAATAATGGGAAAATTTGTGCATTCTTGGTTCACATAGGATCTGATCCTTGCTCAACATACAACAATGCAGTCACAGAATGCCATAACATGTTGAATCAACCAAATCATGTTGATAATATTATGGAGGTGGCAAGGGATCAAGAGAAAGAAAGAAACCATCTATTGCTCATAGCATCAATTGCAGCTGTCAGGTGGTT
This sequence comes from Hyparrhenia diplandra, assembly GCA_015847255.1. Classification (NCBI taxonomy): domain Eukaryota; kingdom Viridiplantae; phylum Streptophyta; class Magnoliopsida; order Poales; family Poaceae; genus Hyparrhenia; species Hyparrhenia diplandra. The sequence goes on along the minus strand of JADLZK010006219.1, from coordinate 93,869 downwards.
AACATTTCAATCTTGCGCTTTTAGAGGCCATGATGAGACACTTAAGTCAAAAAACAGAGGGAACTTTATTGAAACATTAAAACTTCTTGCTAAATTCAATCATGAAATTGCAAATGTTGTGTTAGAGAATGCTCCTCAATATGCAAAGTACACATCGCCAGGTATCCAAAAGGAAATCTTGAGTATTTTTGCAATGAAAATCAGGAAGCATATCCATGAGGAAATCGGGGATGCAAAGTTCTCTATTCTTGTGGATGAAACATGTGAAGAGAGGCTTAGATTAGAGTATTAGTTGAGGCATTTTATTGTTGATGCTTCCAATAGTGAAGAGCTGAAAAATATTGCAACCGTAGCTGAACTATGTCAATGCCTCATTGGCATAGGACGCCATAGGACTTTAACATGATTGATAGACTGCTTCGGTTGCTTCTTACTCTTCCAGTTTCAACAACTACTGCTAAGCGTGCTTTTTCTATCTTGAAGATCACTAAGACAAAACTAAGAAACAAGATGGAAGACTAGATTTCTTGCCAATAGCTTGCTAGTACACATAGAAGGTGAGATCACAAGGGACCACATCTATGAAGATATAATTTCTGATTTCTAGGATTTGAAGAAAAGAAGAGTGGACTTTTAACAAGTGCTAGTCTGGGTTACTTGTTTTCCACTTTTGGTACATATACATACTAACTAGGTAAATGCCCGTGCGTTGCAACGGGAAACATTATACCATGATAACAATGTATTAGCATTTGTTCTACTGTTAACTTAAAAGATATTGGAATAATAATGTTTGGAACATCAATGTTACATAGTATCAAAATAATATCAGAATAATTCAAATTTGCATTTGTTACACCGGAAGAATAATTCAAATTAAGTAACCTATATGATATCCTATTTCCAAAGTCTTGAGAGTGCTCCAGCAATTGGTTCGCACAAAAAAGAGTCATCCTGCAATTGTTCAGCAATGGTCTTGATGATACGGTGTATTGTGTTGCCTTTGAGGCATGGAGAGCCACAACCATGCTCAGCAAATTGAAATAAATCGTACAACCTTCAATTGAATAAATTGTGCCTAGTCTGTTTAGGTACATTGCATAGCCTCTTCAGCTAATAATCGATAACGATATGCTTACATGATATTGCCAAGCTTTCTAATGTAGCCTGATGAAGCCGTCTGTAGGCATGTTTCCGCATCATGCCCACCTCGACGAGTTGTCCATCAGAAACAAGGCTGTCATCCCTGTCAGGTCTTGCTCGACGATGATGCTTACCTAGTGATAAAGGGAACAAAATAACTGCTGGTACTATGAAAAAAGAAACTACAAAAACGAGGAAGCCCTTATATATTCATCACAGTTTTCAGCACTCTTGGTCATCCAGAAAACGTAAGGAAACATTTTTGTCTATGCATGGCGGTTTAAAAACAATGATAGTATGTCTAATATGGGGAAAACAACTTGATGTGAAGCAGCCAGTCAGGTTCAAAGCCTCACAGCTCTAGTAATAAAATTAGTTTGGGAATTGTGAATGATTTGGTTAATAGCATAAAACAATAGTAAACAAAATTCAGTAGAAAACATGGCATAGTAGAGACAAAAATGAGAAAGGATAAAAGAAATAGCACCAGCCTCCATGCATTATGGCCAATTTTCAAAACAATGTATGATAAACAGGCCTATGGAATTGAGATGCTGCTCACCTCAAGGACATGATGAAAAAAAACAAAGATTCAGAATATGGCAACGATCTCATTCTAGAAACTAAAAATCAGACAAAATAAAAGTGTCATTTGTATACATGATTTGGGATGGGAGAACACTTACGGTACTAACCTGTCAGTGCATATGTGAGTATGTGACACACGACAAATATTCCTTTGAACCTGCAATATCCACCACCTTGAGAAGATGAACTACCAGCACCTCCAGCTTGGCTGGGACTACATATATATCCTACTTTAATTCCGTAAGGCTGCACATTCGACAAATTTGTATCAGATCATACTCATGTGGCGGTAACAAGATACATATTAGGAGAGCAGATAAGGTTCCTGGTCGGCAAATATATTTTCACTATCAGAGAATTGCTAGTTTTCATAAAAATGCTCTCTACTAATCCTTGGACTCTAACAAGTAACAGGGTGCAAGGTCTTAGTTGACAACAAGTTTCAAGTGATCACAAGAACAAACACGCACTCTGTCTAGCAAATGTCGATCACCAGTTCGTTGTACTCATGCAACGCCATCTTGCAGATGTTGTCTGCATCCTTGGAGAGTTGAGCTACTGCTAGACTGAAAAAAAGTAAAAAAAAAAAAACAAAAAACAAAGAGATCCCAAGCTGCTGCTAGAAGGTAAACAGAGAAAATTGCGGCTTAATCCATTTCACTATTTGATAAAACCAACAAAAAAAAAAAACAAATTCCGATTGAAATGTAATTGGAATCACAACTTTCTTAGATCATGTACAAATATGTCGGGCTGTATGCCTGTATATTACTTTGCAGTATGTCAAGTGTTCTTGTGTGCGTTTGCTTCTGCTTGTGACTCGCTAGCAGGACTTGGAACACTATCTGTAAAACTCTATTTCACCTTGCTTCATAAAATACTGGCATGATGCCTGTTCAAGAAAAAAAAAGACACAACCTTCAAGCATTTATCTTAATCATTTCACAAGGCATGACTCAAAAGTTTTTTAAGCTTCCTTTATAACATGTGTTGCCTTCCTACCTTAAAACAGATGTGCAATTTCATTTTCTCTATGTGCTTCATATTGCTAAATCTATTATCCATTCGTCTAATTATCCATAATCAACAATTTTTCATCACCAAGTTGATAACCTATCATGATACGATGTGCATACACATGGAGATGAAATGACGCGCAGTTCACCTCATGGGCATTCCCTCAAATACAGCCTGTACGATTCTGATATTGCAGATGGAGTTTAGGTGGTGGGTGTAGATGGTCGGGATGCCATGGCCGCCATCCCTTCATCTTCATCTCTGGTAGGAAAGGCCCATGTTGACAACCATCGCCATAGGGAAGGGGCGGGCATACCTGTAGTCTTCACAAGAAAGGGGCCACGCCCTGGAACCGCGGCGGCCGCGTCCGCTCCACGCCACTGCATCCACCGCGGGCTGCCTCACCCGGCTGGCCGCCGCACCGGTTGGCCAGGGGCCGTCGGCAAAGCCTGCGATGGGCACGGGCGCGCGCGGGCACCGTCTGGCCGCCTGGCCGCCGCCACTCCGGCTTCGTTGGGCTGTGAAGCCACTGCAAGACGTGTTGTGTAGGGAAAGCAACACCGAGGGAGAAGGAGAACGACTGGTGAGGACGACGTGTTGTACAGGATGGAGCGGCGATGTGGGAGGCGTGCTCAGTCTGAGAGAGAACATCGTGACCTGGGCGGTTCCATGGATGCGAACGGGCAGGGCGGTGGAAGGGAGGATCCACTCCGGCTCCAGCGGCTGGATGATCGGCGATGAGGAGGTTGCAGGCGAGGATCCTGGGTAGGAGTCGTCGTGGCGGTTCCCGTCGTGAAAGGCCCGACGAAGACCTGGCACCTGGGAGGCAGCGGCGTCGGGGGTGTCAGTGGACGGCCGGCCACGGGCGGGGCGAGCGACGGGGCTGACGGGGACGCGCGGGTGTGCCGAGATGGAGCGCCATGGGAGGGTGCTGCGGCGGCTCGACGGTCACATGTATTTTGTTAATTGTGACCTAATTATAGTATTGTAGACTAAAACTTATTTATATGGAACTTGTGTACATATATGGTCTAGATTTGACAAATGGCCCCTCTGTCTTTGTCTTCGAGCTCCACCACTGCGTCCGATGATCTCCCTGGACACGCGTCGCAAATCGAGTGGAGGGGGCATAACCAGACTGTGTGGTGAGCCCGAGGCGTAGCCAAGTTTTTTTCCAAATAAACAGGGCAAGAGCATCTTCAAGAGTACCCTGTTTCTTTTCCTAATCCATGCTTTTTGGCAAGATGAGAAAAAAAAACTATCTCCAACAACTCATATTCCTTCCTCCTAAAAGTTATGCACTTTTCCCCCATCGCGCGTAACATAACTTTGTCCGGAGTCATAATCGTGTGGATACAGCATAAAATGAATAAAGAGTACGAAAGTCCAATCAGCCATCATTCTAGCTCCTAGATGTCGTTGTAGTCCTACCTCTAGCTTCTCGATAGTTGCTTTGTTTTTTAGGGCACTCACAATACAGAGTTTGGATAAAGTCTATAATTATTTATTACCTCAAATGTATTATAGACTTGGAGTCTTGAGTTTTTCCATATTTTTTCCATAAATATACTGCCACATCAACAAAAGTGCAATAAATAAGAAGCTACTCCCTCTATCTCTGAAAGAATGAATTTCTAGAGTAAAAATTTATCCTTAAAAGAATCAATTTCTAGAGTTGATGGTCACATTTATCTCTCCTCGAATTCTTATCACATTTAATCACCCACCCCCACCCCCCAATCCCCTCTTTCACATATTGCCTCTCCAATTTTCAAGGGTTGGTTTGGGTGCTAGACCAATGAGGATACATCAGCATTTAATACCTAAACGACCGCAACCCAATTAATAGTATCGGTAGATGAAAAGGTACTAAGGTCCAACAGTTTGACGAGGGGCACCATAGTCTTTTCTCTAGTTTGCTAGTTGATTCTTCCGGTAGAGAGAGAGAGAGAGAGAGAGAGTAATAAATAGACTTAAACTCTATGGTAGAGTATACATTGTGAGTGTCCTCACATTGCCGAGCTCTTTGATTGAGCTTGTTCGGTTCCTAGGGAACACTACTACTTTGAATCGCTCATCACTACCGCCGGCATCACTGCCGAATTTAATCCACCGGCGGTGTTGAACCTCGCCGGCAGTGATGAACCGTTCAGCGCTGGGAAACTTCGAAACTCCACGGATACGACCAATTCCGGCGGTGAAGATTCGAGATCACCACCGGGTTGAATCGTTCCCGGCAGTGGTCTTGATGGACCACCTGATCACTCGCGGGTTTGAATTAGAACCGAAAGCGATTTGAAGATTGACACAACCGGGTTGAATTAGAACCGATAGCGATTTGGGAGGGGAAGCAAATTAAAGGAACCGATAGCTCGCGGGGTTGAATGAAGAAGGAACAAGAAACAAACGATAGAAAATTGAGAGAACGGAGATGAATTAAAAACGACTTGAGAGTCATTATATATTACTAGATAATATATTTACAAAACGAAAAAAAAAAAAGCGGCGGCCGCCATCGCCTCCGCCGCCGCCATCGCCTCCTCCGCCGCCGGCCGCCCGCCTGCCGTCCTTGCCGCCGCCTCGTCCTCGCCGCCGGCCGCGTTCCCGCCGCCCGGCCGCGTTCCGCCGGGCGGCCGCACGGAGCTCCGCCCGGCCTTGCCGGTATCCCCTAGCGAGGATGTCGGCGATGGCCTCGACCTTGAAGGCGTTGAAGTTCGCCTTCTCCACCAACGACCAAGGCACCGTTGGCGGGCCGAAGTTCTTCGCCGGTGGGTGAGCTTCGGGAGGGCGCCGTGGAGGCGCGCCACGGTGAACAAAAGCTCCTCGTTGGTGTAGACGCCGCCATCTTGTCGATGAAGAAGAAGCTAGCTGCCTCGGGTTTATGGAAAGAAAGAGGCTAATTAGCGATGGAGATGGTACCAAATCGGAGCGTTGTTATATAGTAGCAAGCCATGGAATGCATGCGTGTCCATTGTCATTCCCAAGACGCGGGCGCCATGAAAATAGTCCAACGGCGCCACGACCGCTCATCCAATGGCCGCCGCGATCGGCCCGCCTCCCCACGAAAGGCCGACCGGCTACGCGTTTCTTGCTGTTTCCAATGGCCGCTTCCTCGGGTTGGCACGGCGTTTCCCAACACCCAATCCGAAATCCCGGTTCGATCCCCAACAAGCCCGTTTTTTTGACCATTTTTTCAAGAACGATGATCGAGTTTAGCATTGTTATTTTGAAACAAGGAATGCATGCTTCACACTTTGTTTACGATTGCTACAAGATCAACCACACGTACCTTCGATGCCGATGGGTGAGGGAGCGGGGGGAGGGAGGGAGGGAGGGAGGGAGAGAGAGACTTCTCCTGGCCGGCCGGAGCACGAAAATAACACACTCAACAAGCTGTAGCACGTCCACAACACTGCCGGGCTATTTAAAGAATCAAACTTTGTACCGCCCAACGGATAGCCATCATCAATTTTTTTCTTTTTTACCACAATCTTTTAGAAGCTGCCACGTTCACTTAGCGTGTTCCGCGGTGGCTTTGTCTTTTGCATGCATGCCGCCGCTTGGAGAACCGCGTTGCGGTAGCATTCACTTTTAGGTTAGGAAACCGAAGCGGTGTGTCTCCGAATCGATGAGAAAAAGCACGTGGCACCACCTGCAAATGTCGGCGGGTTAAATCAATGTCGGTTAAAAACACTGCCGGGTGTAGTTTCACACCCGGCGGTGATGTGTAGATCACTACGGGAGTAGTATCACACCCGGCAGTGATGTGTAGATCCTTTGCCGGTGCGGATCTTTTCGTCGGTGGTATTCGACATCACTGCCGGGTGAAAACTTAGACCCGCGGTGATTTCCAAAATTCAACGGCCGCCGCAGCGGTTCTCAACTCGATTGGTGACCATCGCACCAATCTTTGGCGCACTTTGCTGCCATGTCCTCCCGATAACGGCAGTCGACTCAACCACGCCATCTCGCCTATTTAAACGGCAAGGGGGACGCTATGTTTTGCACCCAGTTTCTCCTCTCTGTTGTTGCATTCTTGGTTCGTCCAGTAGTTCCTAACCCTCTCCTCAAAATACAGAGGGCTTAGTTTTGAATTTTTAGTGTCATGAGTTTTGGATCTAGGAAATCTTTTTCTCCTTATTTTCCTTGTTCTTCGTCCTCGATCTTCTTTGCTAGCAGTACTTTCTAGTTCCACATACATATGGCCTTTCTTTGGGAGAAAGCCCTCCACATACTGAATATGCCTAGTCCAAGAAAATGGTTTACGTAAAAGGTGCTAGAAGAGTCTTACTGATGAAGGAGAGACACCGGGCTTGCGGCTTACGTGGGTGCCATGATTCAAGATCGAACTCGGACTCATATTAAGAGTCCGAGTCCTTGTGCTTTGGGGTGCTAGTGTTCGACCAATATTCCACACATGGGCATATAGTATCTGAATCATATGGTGCATCCATGGAAAAACAACCCTCATTGGACCAAGTTACTGTGATTTCATCCTTGGTCCAATGGTCAAGTTTGGGCTGAAGATGAAGCTCCCGGTGAATCTCATCCTCCAACCTCCTCAATGAGTGCACGTAGCAGCCTCGCCACTTCTTCGATCCGAGGAGATGCTACAAGAGACTTACTGAGGTGGTTAAATTTTAATGTGTTTGTACACTTTGATTGTAGCATTGACCTATCTGTGAATTGGTCTTTGTTACCGTATATTTAGTTCTATGTAAGGTCTTTGCTATAGAAATATATGTAATGTAAGGTCTTTGTTATGGAAATATATGCAATCAAATTTCTTATCTGTTGTATTTCTGTTTGTTATGAATCTTGATTGTCTCTTCGATATCTTTGAGTTCCCATTTTTTACCCTTCATCGAACATAATAAAGACGGTTGCGTCAATGAAATATGCTGCATATTGTGAGAAAAATTCAACAGATATATCCAAATCTAATGTGAATGAAATAAAGTTATATATGTAACAAAAACAAAGAACAGATAATGAATTTTATTCACATCCATATCCCCTTAAGAACAGATAACCAAAACCCCGGTTTACGCGTGAAGCATCTACTCAGTACATATGCAGCGAAAGATCGCAACAATGCATGCATGCAAACTGAGTGAAGTGACAACACTGTGAATTCACTGCCGGATACATACAAACAACCGGTAGTGATATTGTATTCACTGCCGGCTCCATTCAAATAACCGGTAGTCATGTTGTTATCACTACCGGGTATATCTTAATACCCGGCAAAGATGATGTACCCGCACCGATCAACTACTATAAATCAATGCGCCCGCCGCATCCACACACATACCCAAGCACGCACCCACGAGCTCCGGTCACTCTGCACGAAATCCACTCAGCTCTTTCACTCTCTCTCTCTCTTTCTAGGAGATTTGTTCATGGCTCCAGGATATTACATTGGTAAGGATATTTTTTTCTTGTCTAGAATTCCTATATAATATGCATATAAATAATACATATATATATACTATATATATATTTATGAGCTTTGTCCTTTTTTTCCTTTTTATCGCTCAGCTGGTGGCGGTCCTCCGCCTTTGCCGCCACCACAAGAACCAGGTTTCCACGCTGGCGATGAGCCATTCGCCCCTGGTGTGGACACAAGGCCATTCCCTTATCCAGTCATCGTATGTAATTTTTTCTAACATTTTTTATTTCTTATTTTACTATAACAAATACATGGACAATTAGTTTAACTTAACGTCATTTTGTTGCATTTATATGTTTCACAGACTTTATCCCCAATACAATGGCTAGAAACAACACTTAGCTGGTTCTCTATCTCTGGTTTTGTGGAGACCACGACATCTAGAGCATCGTCACCTGGTCATCAACTATATACGTGTGAAATAAGTTTTTACATCCCTTCGAGGATTCCAGGACACAACAGCCACCTAATCCACGAGAGGGGAAACGAGAGAACGACCGTGCAAAACGCCGAGTACCATGCCGTTTCCTTGTGCTTAGATTCTCTTCGACGTGTTTGCTACATTGTGCCTGATTTCTCGCACTTCAAGATATTTGCCTTGTCTGCTGATAATATCCCCCCATGGCAATATAGCGAATATGTTGGGAGTTACAACCATGATGATGTGGTAATAAATTAAATTCATCATTTTGGCAATGCATATTAGATAGATTCACATCATCCTCATTCATTTTGATTCTCCCACTTGCAGATTTTGCTCCACGATCTTACTTATGCTTTGATGTGGCTTGGCGGCCGTTCTCGACCAAGCTACACCGACTTCGAATACGATTGGGACTTACGTAGTGCACCTTGGCCAGCAAACTACGGAAGGGCGACAATACTGCATAAGGTTTACTAACTTAGGCACCGGTCGCTCAAGAGGTTATATCTATGGTCGAGCATTTTTCGCCCTTGCGAGGGAGAGAGAGTGCAATCAAAAGGGCATTGACCTTCATCGACTCAAGCGGATACTTAATCCGTGACATCAATTACCCGACATTTCTACAATCCTACATTCGTATGCATGGATCACAAGCCGGACCCATTGATCCCGACGATGATGATGATGATTAGTATGTTTACTATGTTAATTATTTGTAAGGTTGTATGGTTACTTCCTAATTAATTTGTAATGTTCTTGTGGCCCATGTGGTCTCAAACTTTTTTTTGAGCCTTTCACATGCAAATGGGGAAGCACCCATGAAGTTTGAGATTTTTCGAGTTGGTTTTGGTACTTTTCCTAGTTTATTTGAATTTCTCAAGTTTGTAATTATAGTTTGAACCGGCGTACCCATGAAAAGAGACGGAATGCTGCTAGACTTTTGCACTGGGGTCTCATGTGCCCTAGGAGGCAAATCACCGTGGAGGTCCAAGAAAAATTCTTGTGTTTCCATGGTTTAATTAGCCTTCTTGTCGCCCGGTTAGCTCGAAGAAAATCATAGTAATTAAAATATTTATCGAAAAAACCTAAGAACTTGTGTGGGGTCATATTTTGGGTGTACATGGCTGGGAAAAAAAATTCAAGCCATTTCCACCAAGGAGGATTACACATCCTTCACAGAGGCACATGATCCCTACCATCGAACCCGGGACTATACCCAGTAGTTCTTGTGCTCCATGTGGTTCATATGTTTGCCGGTGTTGTAGTGGTCTCAAACTTTTTTCTTGAGCCTTTCACATGCAAATTGGGAAGCACTCACGAAGTTTGAGATTTTTCGAGTTGGTTTGGTACTTTTCCCAGTTTTATTTGAATTTCTACGCGACGCCACCTTGTAATTATAGTTTGAACGAGCGTACCTACGAAAAGAGCCGAATCTTTGCTAGACTTTTCCATTCCTTCTCATGTGCCCTAGGAGGCAAATCACCGTGGAGGTCCAAAACATATTCTTGTGTTTCCATGGTTTAATTAGCCTTCTTGTCACCGCATTAGGTAGAAGAAAAAATCATAGTAATTAAAATATTTATCGAAAAAACCTAAGAACTTGTGTGGGGTCATATTTTGGGTGTACATGACTGAAAAAAAAATTCAAGCCATTTCCACCATGGAGGATTACACATCCTTCACAAAGGTACATGATCATCCATGAAGTGGCAAAGATTTCTATTTCACGAGCCGGTTTGCGTGTAATAACCGGGCGGAAAGCGAATAGGATTGGGGTGAAATTTTCCAAATCTATCCGAACCTCCCGCCATTTCGTTCCCCACCACGCCCAAACCAGCCTTGCCTATATATATATAGGTGAGTGGCTCGGAGCGAAATTTTGGCAAGCCATTTGAACACCGCGCCATTCTCGTTTCCCACCAGCGCCGAAGAGCACCATTTCGCCAATGCGGGCGCACCACCAACTCCAACGTCGCCGTTCATTTTCCCCTCTCCGCCCGGCGCCGTTTGCTCCACGCATCCCCTTATGCTCCATGAATCGAGGCTTGACGGCGTTCTCCCACGCCGCTCCCTCCACTCCGACGTCCCCAACGCCACGGACGGCATCCTCGCCCTTCGCCCCTTCCACGGTGAGAACTAATTATCCCTTTAGGTGTACGAGTTTTTACGCGTGAGAATGAGAACTAATTCGCCATTTTCCTAGCCTCGCGTCGCCCGCTTGGTCTTCCTCCACGGCGACGGAGGACCGCCGCCACACCTCTCCTGCCATCCGCAGCCTCACGCCCGTCTTCCTCTTCACCGCCCGACCCATACCGTCCGCGACCTTGTCCTCCTCAAATCCTCCAAGACAAGATAGGAGCGCACGAGGCGCACGAAAGCTTGGTGAGTGCGTCGGTCACTGCCCTTGAGGTGTTCGTTGAAATGCCCGTCTCGGTCACTGCAACCTGTGCTCGAATTGTGATTGAAATTCATGAGTTAGTGTTGTTATGTCTGTGCTTACTGTACAACTTTTATGAATAACATAGCAATATCATCCTATTTTGGTGACATGTATAGGCAAGCATGGCGTGGTACGTTTGTTTGTTGGTCGCGTGTGCCCTAGGATCTATCTAACCCGAAAGATTGCTATGCTCAAGTCTAAGGCTACGCTAATAATTGTTACAAAAATACAACACCGAAGGTGAAGTAATTAAAAATATCGCCGCCTACAATGGTGCAAACTAGCCGCCCTCGAGATTGAAGCCACCCCACATACTTATGAAGATTGCGAGAATTGCCGCTAATTGGTTTTGGAAAGATGTCATGCTTTTATTTATGTCTATGACTCTATGGTCATTGGTGTTTTTATTTTTGTAGTTCATGTAGGCTTAGTTTCTAGAACATTAGGTGGATTTTTGTTGTATGTAACCATTAAATCCTGTAATGTTTTGACGATATTAATGTATGATGATTTTTCGGATTTAAAAAGAGCTGAATTCCACGAATAAATTCAAAAATTTAAAACAAAAACGCCGGGTGGCATGGGCCCGGCAGTGAATGAGCAACAAACCGTAGTGTAACTATACCAAACACTATCGGTTTGAATTACTAACCGTCATAGACGGCGAAACATCACCGTCGGCCGCATTAACCAACCGATAGTCTCCACTCTAATAACGCCGTTTGGTTGAGATCACCCGACGGTGTTCACGCAAAAGTTCACTGAATCGGGTTCAAAATATATGCCGCCATTGTTAGCTCTTCGATACACTGTTTTGCCGCTCGCAGTCTAACCCGATAGTGTTATCCCCCACGCTTCCACCGGTTCGTTAAAGCCCGACATCGTCCCAATATCAACTCTGCCGGCCGACTTCCGAACCTGTATTGCTTGGATCAAAAATGCCGCCGGGGTCGTGGAACACCCGATAGTGTTCGGTGACGGAAGCTGCCGGTTCGATATCAAACCGCAGTCTCTCTCCTCGCATCACCGCCCGGTGTTTTGACCCGGTAGTGTTTCAACCCCACATCACTACCACACATGGGGTTCGCGCCGGTTCAGTTTTCGCGGTGAAGGGGGTTGAGCCCGCAGTGATAGACAATTTCTGTAGTAGTGGAAGCATTCCAAGAAGAACACGATTCCTACCTGACCGCTAGGTTAATTTGTACAACCTTTGATCAGCTAGAGCCATCCCTAGGTGCATTCATGGAGAACCGAACAAGCCCTTTGCAGAACCGGACAAGTCCTTTAAAAACCACGTGCACCATCGAACTTAGTTGAAGTTGTATGGTAACCATATAACTTCCTATATTGGAAATTTCAAAAAGATAGGCAATGTACGCCATAACCTTAACGGACTATTATCTTATTTTTCTTCGCCTAGATGTTTTCTTTCTCCGCAGCTGTCTTTCCAGTAGCTAGCTCTTTGCTATCCAGTTTCCACAGTTTGAGGTAAATTTGTCTGCGCTATAGTTTGAGGGTTCACGTACCCGGCTTGTAGACTTAGCATTTGTTTCACAATGTGCGCTTGCATTCTACAAATCACGGCGTGGATAGTTACAACAAAATTTAAAGATTACATAATTATCATATCGAGAGGGCTAGGACTTATAGGCACCATGCGAATTAGATTCATTTCCATTACTCCAAGATGATAGTATGTCTGGACGTCATTGAAGCAAAAAAAAAAAAAAAAACAATTCCCTCATATGGGCTTGATGTTTACGGAAGTACTAATCGCTAGTGGATCACACAGGACCAACAATGGGTGTTTCCAATTGTCGATTGTCACCTACTAGCTACGTATTGATACTACAGTGCCATGGTTTGCTTCATAGTACATTCTTGTAAACAACCCTCTATTAGTTCAGGTCAATTGTCTGTTACTAACAATTATTAAATGTAGCCAGCTAAAGTTTATTTGGTGGAACTGCGCACGGCGAAGCGCGTTTATGGAGCTACTGACATTTGGCAACAAAGTCCACATAGTGACATACACACACGGTGCGAAGGCGACGCTTGAATTTTATTAAAAACGCATTGACTGTCAACATTCATATTAAACCGACGACCCAATCGAATTCGAAATCAGCTATGGAACCTTGTAGCAGTCCATGCTACCGATAAGGGATTACTATGAAAAGTATTATCAATCCATCATTGCTGACGTCAGTGTTGATTCCAGATGGCCGCCCCCCAATGATCTGAACTTGCGACCCAATTCTGAACCTCCGACTTGCTGCTGAAGAAATGATAATCAGTTAGCCGTCCCGATCTCTTCGCTGACCAGTCCCGACTCCTTCCCCAACCCCAAGCACCACGCGTCTCGCCAATCACCTCCAAGTGGAACACTTCCCATAAATGGAGGCGACGCCTCCAACTCCAACTCCAATCCGCCTCCATCCACCCACACTCTGATCCGACCAATGGAGGCGACGCAACTGAACCCACCAATGGACGCGACGCGACTCTTCCTCGGCGCGCTCCTCCTCCTCTTCCCAGCCGCGCTCCTCCTCCTGCTCCGCGCGCGGGGCAGGACGCGCCGCCTGCCCCCGGGCCCGCCGTCGCTGCCGCTGCTCGGCAGCGTGGTGGTGGCTCACCAACTCGCCCGCCGAGATCGAGTCCCTGCTGCGTCGCCTCTTCCAGCGGTACGGCCCCGTCGTGGCGCTCCGCATGGGGGCGCGCCTCTGGTCTTCGTCGCCGACCGCCGCATGGCGCACGAGGCGCTCGTCGACCGCGGCGCCGCGCTGGCGGACCGCCCGGCGCTCGCGTCGGTCAAGTTCCTCGGCGAGAACGACAACACCATCACCCGCGCCAGCTACGGGCCCGTGTGGCGCCTCCTGCGACGCAACCTCGTCGCCGAGACGCTGCACCCGTCGCGGGTGAAGCTCTTCGCGCCGGCGCGCGCCTGGGTGCGCCGCGTGCTCCTCGAGAAGCTCGGGGAGCCCGGCCCCGACGCCGCGCCGCCGCCACGCGTCGAGACGTTCCAGTACGCCATGTTCTGCCTCCTCGTGCTCATGTGCTTCGGCGAACGCCTCGACGAGCCCGCCGTGCGCGCCATCGCTTCTGCGCAGCGGCAGGCGCTCATCTACCGCTCCAAGAACATGCAGGTCTTCGCCTTCTTCCCGGCCGTCACCCAGCACCTCTTCCGCTCTCGGCTGGATAAAGCGCTGGCGCTGCGGCGGCGCGTCAAGGAGCTCTTTCTTCCGCTTATCAACGCGCGCCGGGAGTACAAGAAGCGGGGCGGCGAGGCGAAAGGGGAAACCACGTTCGAGCACTCGTACGTGGACACGCTGCTCGACATCAAGCTTCACGAGGACGGCGATCGCGCGCTCACCGACGATGAGATTATCCTCCTATGCTCCGAGTTCCTCGACGCCGGTACGGACACCACGTCCACAGGGCTGCAGTGGATCATGGCCGAGCTTGTCAAAACCCAGCCATCCAGGAGAAGCTCTACAACGAGGTGAAGCAGGCCGCCACCGACGACGGCAAGGACGGGGTCTCAGAGGAGGACGTCCACAAGATGCCATACCTCAAGGCGGTGATCCTCGAGGGCCTGCGGAAGCACCCGCCAGGCCACTTCGTTCTGCCGCACAAGGCGGCGGATGACATGGAGATCGGTGGGTACCTGATCCCCAAGGGCACGACGGTGAACTTCATGGTGGCCGAGATAGGCCGGGACGAGAGGGAGTGGAAGAACCCAATGGAGTTCTCGCCGGAGCGGTTCCTCACCGGTGGCGAGGGCGAGGGCGTGGACGTGACTGGCACCAAGGCGATCAGGATGATGCCGTTTGGCGTGGGCCGGAGGATCTGCGCGGGGCTTGGCATCGCCATGCTGCACCTCGAGTTCTTCGTTGCCAACATGGTGCTGGAGTACGAGTGGAAGGAGGCGCCCGGCGAAGAGGTGGACTTCGCCGAGAAGAACGAGTTCACTGTCGTCATGAAGAAGCCGCTACGCCCGCGCCTTGTCCCTAGGAGGTCTCATTTGAACTAGAACTACTTTACTATTCTATAGCTACTTGTTCTATGATGTGTATAAAGTCAACAACAGACTAATATTCATAGCTGTCTGTCAATAAGTAAGAAGGTTCATCAATAATTAATTAATCGGCAGAGATTGTAACGTTCATTGGGTACTGTTGATCTCAGATGGCTTGTGAATATGGAAAATCACTAGCAAAACTATGCAATTATTATAAACAACAAACTGCTCTTCTGAAAACTTAAAACTGTTGTTGCATCTATCTTCAGATGCTCTTGATTCATTGTTGATCATTTTTTTAAATACTGCGCCTACGGCGTGCTCTTGAAAAAAAAAAATTGTTTATCATTTTTTCTCCAATACGCATGAGAACCATGTTGATCGTTCAAAATTCTCGAGAAATAAGATGTTGTGGTGGCTTTGAAAAGACTGGTTAAACTTTCCGGTTATTCCTTCGTTCCATTAGCAGAGTGAGTCTATATATTATAACGTTTCCTGCTTGGTTTCATCTTGATGAAGACTACTATAGATGATTCGTTTTGTAAATGATTGAAATCACTAGCGCTGTAATTCCATTGGTACAAACAGAACTACGCCCAGACAATGAACTGTTGACGATTGTGTCTTGAGTTTTTCCTGATTAGTTACTTTGTAATCAGCATGTTCGCGATGAGCATAGTATTTTGCATTCCAAACTGACATTGAGAAGAAGATTGGTCCTTTTTTTTTTTTTGGGGGGGTGGGGTATTCCAAAACTAACATTGAGAACTAGTTTGCCTATAATTACAACCCATTAGAAGATTGGTTCTCGTATTCCTTGTTTAGGGATGTGCTAGATGAGGATTCAGAATATTGTCAACAGTTACAGTTGATCAATCATCATCGGAGAGGCTGTCCATGTGGCTTCACCTGTGAATGACCGAAATTGCTAGCACAGTTTGGAGTCTTTGGACACACAGTCAGAACACCAGGGCTTATTGTGTGCGTATCTGAACCCAGCTGCTGCTGAGGTCCGTCTTCAGTCAATTTCGATTTGCCATTGCAGAAGTGAAGCAGTCGAAGTCGTGGACTAGTGTCAGGATTGTTACGTGCAGCAAGCAGATTCTGTCCCCAAAATATTTAGGTTCGGTGCCTGTTTCGACACGGCCGTGCGAAAGCTACAGAAGCGTGGGCTGGGGAGCTGCCGGCTCGAAGCTGTCCACGGCGCTCTGGGGCAACCCCGAAAGTGTGAGGCTGAAACCGGAAGGAAGAAGACGCATAAAAACTGAGATGACCTCTAGATTCACGTTGTTCGCAGGCGCTCCACTGCTCTGGAGAGCAACGGAAAGGAACATGATTCACGTTGTCCGCAGGCGCTCCACTGCTCTGGAGAGCAACGGAAAGGAACGTTATACGTGTCCACACGACCCATTCAAACAATAGCGTGACGGCTAGGAATTGAAAAACTTGTTGATGGTTGGGAGTTTTATGTATTTATTTTTAAAACGAACCAGACAAGAGAGCTATCAATATTAATAAAGAAGAAGACTTAGATTTTTCATTAGAAAAAGACCTAGATTGAGCAAACAACAATTTCAGATTACACAAGAAAAACGACGACAAATGGAGCTGTAAGAGCAATAAAGTTGATGCCCTATCAATTTATAAGTATGGCTTCCTTGCTTGTTCAGATTATAGCTACCACTGCTTTGTATACACTCTAATCAATCACTCATATTTGCTTCTCTACTTTCACTAACCTCTATTTATTTATAGCTTACACTAACAAATTAACCATTTTGTATGTAAATGATATTATGTTTCATGAGTTACGTTCAAACGTTTTTTTTGCAATGACTATTTTTTCCAACCAGATTTGGTTCTATTTGTACCTTATATATTCCAAAGGCTCTATTTCCAAGGGTTCCTAAGATCACTGTAGGGATTTGGCTTCGTTGGAAAAGCGTCATCACAAACTTCGGACTTGGGTGTTCTCAACAAAAATCCATTTCCATATGTTTTGAAACGTGAAAAACGCGAATGAGAAGATTTGACTTCGCGAAGACAGAGTAGCCCAAAGAAGTATCAGGATTGGAGAAAACAAGAGGTGAAGCCATCGTAAACCAAGCAAAGTTGAGATATCCACTGCGCTGCTCACAAGTTAGTAAAACTTGTATAGGAAGTTTGTAAATCTCATTTTTCTTAGTAAACTACGTAAGTCAGGGGTCTATAAATACCCCACTGACATGTGCAAAAGGACATGCTTTGAACAAATACTTTGTCTTCAACTGTTGACATTCGATGGTTGCGTCAGTTAACCCAACATCTGACGCCCACCGTTTGTATGTGCTCGAAGACTCTCACGACCACAAGAACCAATGGGAAGACCCAAAAACAAGACGACATTTGCCAATGAGAAAAGAGCCCAAGAAAAAGAGATACCCCTACCGGGCGAAGATGACACACCAAGAGATCATAATCAAATAGATAATAATCCAGAAGAAGAGCGAAGACTCAAAGAGCTTGAAGAAGAACTTGAGCGAAGAGAAAAGAACTTGAAGTATGTCGGCTCAGAACAAGAGAGAAAAGACTAAGGCAAAGAAACCTCTATGGTCTTGTTTGGTACAACATCCCTAGAAGTTGGTTAGTATAAATAGGCAATTGAGAGAGGATAAAAAATGTGTCGCTAGGCTTTTGGTTTAACTTACTTTGTCTACAAGCAAATTACAGGCGGTTTTGGAACCGCCACCGAGCTAGGGTCACCGAAAAATCGATCCATTTTCGGTGGCGGTTTTCAGCACCCAAATAACTACCACGGAAGATCAGAAAAAAATAAAAATCAAAACCTAACCCTAATGGGCCCAGATCTGGGGCCATTAGGGTTAGGGTCTCGTGCCACCGTCGGGAGGACCCCGATCTGGATCTAGGACGGAAGGATGCGCCGCCTGAAGCGCCCGCCCGACGCCGCTGGCCGCCCCCGCGACGCCGGGAGGAGCGCCGGCGCCGGGAGTTGGGAAGCCGCCCCCGCGACGGGGAGCTGAAGCGTCGCCGCGCCGGGAGCCGGGAAGCCGCCGCGCTGCCGATCGACGCCGGGCGGCCGACCCTCGAAATTTCCACGCGCTAGATCCACGCCCGGGCAGCCGCCCCGAACTTCCGCTGTTGATCCGCCACCCCGCTATGCTGCATGCGCCGCCGCCTCCGGAGGGACGCGCGCCGCCGCCGCGCCGTGCCGCCACCGTGACGCCAGCCGCGCTCCGCCGCCGGGGGCTCGCCGGCGGGCGCCCGGTCATCCGAGGAAGGGGCAGCGCCGGGAGGGTAGAGGAGGGGGGAGAGGGGTGAGGTCGAGGAAGGCCCGCGCCGTCGTGCTCGCCTGGGAAGACCGCGGGAGAGAGAGGGAGAGCGGACCGAGAGAGAGAGGGAGAGAGTACCGCGGGAGAGGCCGAGGAGTGGGAGAGTGGAGAGTTAGGGTTTCTCCGGAGGGTTCCAATTATATATGTGTCACGTGTTAGTGGGCTGAGGTCGGCCCAATGGGTTAGGTGGTTTTTTATAAAAACCGGCCACGGTTAATCGATTTACCGTGGCGGTTATTATTATAACCCCACGATTAATAAAAAATAACCGTCGCGTTTACGAAGTATTAACCGTGGTGGTTTTTTTAAAACCCGTCCGCGGTTAATGTTTTTGAAGTGTTGTGCAAAATCAATTGTGTAGTAGTGTTATACATTGTACCAAACATGTTTTGATGAGTTTGATGACAAAACAAATTAAAGGACTAATGGGTTTGATGAGCTTTGGACATATTTCATTGCAATTGATCACTATCAATCTCATGTGATGTCTCAAAATGAAGAAAAGGTAGGCAAAGGCAAAGAGAAATGGCATGGTCTGGTCTCAATAGTATAAGAATATTGCAAAAATATACCATAAATAGACAAAAGATCCATTTCTTTTACTATGTATCTAGACATAGTGTATAGCTAGGTGCATAGCAAAATCAATGTATCTAGAAATGCCAAAGTGAACTACAATTTGGAACGGAGGGAGTACTATAAGAACATTACAAAAACAAACCATGTATGAAACATGAATATTATAGGCAAAACTCAAAAATACATCATAGAATATCTCAAAAAAACTATAAAATCAGTCCTGAAACACCACATGAATACTACAACAATAGATCAAAATGTGGCTTGCTATCACTCTCTTTATTTTTCTTATTGAACGCTACCCTAAGTATAATTTATTTTCTGTTTTATTCAATTATAGTGTTTGTTGGTTTGGATCTTGATATTAGAACTGTTTAGTGTTACTGTTTATCATTCATCTTGTTTTATTTCCTTTGATTCTATTAATAGGATTCATTTCTTATGTATGTTGGGTCCTCAGTCTGTTTGTACCCTTGAAAATGAAGTTATTTTCATTGTTTGTTATTGAGAGTTTGGAATTAGTTGTTGGTGATCAATCTCGTCTTATTGCCGCCAAGGGTTTGACTTCTGGTAACATGGTTGAGCTAGTTGCTCGTGTTGTTAAATAGAATTGTGGGCCTTCTTTTCTTTTACAAGTACAAGTTCTATTTGAATTGAGTGAACAACACTATTTATATACTTGTTATTGAAGCTGAAGATGCTCAGTTGATTGCTGGACGTGCTTTCAATATTGATGGCCAAGATTTGCGTCTCTATCATGTCATTAAGATTGAGCAACAATCTTCTGAAGTTGATCTTTATCGATCAGCTTATTGCGGGATGACGCATCCTCGTCGTTGAGCAGGTCAATATAATGTCTCTATGAAACAATAATTTCAGTTTTTATTGTTACTTTGGTTTGAGTTAGCTTGCAGTATGTAGTATCAATTAGTAATTTCAGTTTGAAATTTCTTCTTGTGTCCCTAGAATGAACAAGAATCTGTATGTTTTCATTTTTATTTAATTTTTAATTGTTTAAAATCTTCATATTTGCCTTCATAGAAAAAAAAAACTGATAGTTTATTTGTATTTTTCATCTTTTTGGAATTTTAAAGTGAAACCCTGTTTTGTGTCACTCCGGTGATTGGATATCACAAATCACTCAGTATTGCATAGACAAACCTTTTTTTTTTACATAGAACAATAAAATAGTTCTAGTTCAAATAAGACCTTACTACAGGATGGGAACGTCAATTCCCCGCTGATCGAGTTTTTTTTTGTTCATAATAGAACAGTAAAGTAATTCTAGTTCAAGTGAGACGCCGCACAAGGCGCGGCCGTAGGGGCCTCTTCATCACGACCGTGAATTCATTCTTCTCGGCGAAGTCCACCTCGTGGCCGGGCACCTCCTGCCACTCGTACTCCAGCACCATGTTGGCAACGAAGTACTCCAGGTGCAGCATGGCGATGCCAAGCCCCGCGCAGATCCGCCGGCCCACGCCGAAGGGCATCATCCTGATCGCCTTGGTGCCGGTCACGTCCACGCCTTCGCCGTCGCCACCGGTGAGGAACCTTTCCGGCAAGAACTCCATTGCGTTCTTCCACTCCCGCTCGTCCCGGCCCATCTCGGCCACCATGAAGTTCACCGTTGTGCCCTTGGGGATCAGGTACCCACCGATCTCCATGTCATCCGCCGCCTTGTGCGGCAGAACGAAGTGGCCTGGCGGGTGCTTCCGCAGGCCCCTCGAGGATCACCGCCTTGAGGTATGGCATCTTGTGGATGTCCTCCTCTGAGACCCCTTCCTTGCCGTCGTCGGTGGCAGCCTGCTTCACCTCGTTGTAGAGCTTCTCCTGGATGCCTGGGTTTTGACAAGCTCGGCCATGATCCACTGCAGCCCCGTGGACGTGGTGTCCGTACCGGCGTTGAGGAACTCAGAACATAGGACGATAATCTCATCGTCGGTGAGCGCGCGATCGCCGTCCTCGTGAAGCTTGATGTCGAGCAGCGTGTCCACGTACGAGTGCTCGAACGTGGTTTCCCCTTTCGACTCGCCGCCCCGCTTCTTGTACTCCCGGCGCGCGTTGATAAGCGGAAGAAAGAGCTCCGTGATGCACCGCCGCAGCGCCCGCGCTTTATCGAGCCGAGAGCGGAAGAGGTGCTGGGTGACGGCCGGGAAGAAGGCGAATACCTGCATGTTCTTGGAGCGGTAGATGAGTAACTTCCGCTGCGCAGAAGCGATGGCGCGCACGGCGGGCTCGTCGAGGCGCTCGCCGAAGCACATGAGCACGAGGAGGCAGAACATGGCGTACTGGAACGTCTCCACGACGCGAGGCGGCTCGGCGTCGGGCCCGGGCTCCCCCCGAGCTTCTCGAGGAGCACGCGGCGCACCCAGGCGCGCGCCGGCGCGAAGAGCTGCACCCGCGACGGGTGGAGCGTCTCGGCGACGAGGTTGCGGCGCAGGAGGCGCCACACGGGCCCGTAGCTGGCGCGGACGATGGAGTTGTCGCTCTCGCCGAGGAACTTGACCACCGCGAGCGTCGGGCGGTCCGCCAGCGCCGCGCCGCGGTCGACGAGCGCCTCGTGCGCGATGCGGCGGTCGGCGACGAAGACCAAGAGGCGCCCCCATGCGGAGCGCCACGACGGGGCCGTACCGCTGGAAGAGGCGCCGCAGCAGGGGCTCGATCTCGGCGGGCGAGTTGGTGAGCCACACCACGCTGCCGAGCAGAGGCAGCGACGGCGGGCCCGGGGCAGGCGGCGCCTACCTCGCGCGCGGAGCTGGAGCAGGAGCGCGGCGGGGAGGACGAGGAGGAGCGCGCCTAGGAAGAGTCGCGTCGCGTCCATTGGTCGGTTCAGTTCCGTTGCGTCCATTGGTCGGATAAGAGTGTACCGGCGGCCGGCGGTGGAGACGGTGTGGTGGATGGATGGAGGCGGATTGGAGTTGAAGGTGTTCCACGTGGGCGTGATCAGCGAGAGACGCGGTGCTTGGGGTTTGGAAGGGGGACTATTCAGCGAAGAGAACGGGATTTCAGCGGATTCTGATTTCTTCATCGGCAAGTGCAAGTTGCAAGTACAGAATTTGGGGGCCATTTGGATCAAGGGTCGCTGACGTCAGGAATGATCGTGGAGCCGTGGACTGGTAGAAGGTTCCATTCTTCCACAGCTGTACAACAGTACAGGTGTTCGTCGTGGACCCGCTGATTTGATTTTTTTTTCTTTGAGATTCCGTTTATTTGAAAATGAATGTTTGCTCAACACGTTAAATATAAAAAGCAAGCATCATCTTCGCGCCGTGTGTTAAGTTTCGTGGCAATTGTCATGTACATACATACATTACATACACAGCTGCAGTTGTCTATCTATGACAGCTAAAAACATCAGTTCATTGGTTGGAGGATGAAAATAAATTTCTTGTACTGCTCCATAGTCATAGCAGGTGATACGATCTGAAAACAGTGTTTGAATACACAACTAATGAAGAAGGTTACTTATTATCTGGTTTGGTCTAACTAGCGTGATATAGGGCCTGTTTGGTTTAATGACATCGTTTGCCGCGCCACATCTACACTCGCTACAGCCGCGGCGGCCAAAACGTCCGCCACACTCGCCACAAATTCTGCCACACAAGATGACAAACTTAAAGAGCAAAACGACAAGAACTGAGTCTATAGCAGTTTGTGGCAACCTAAACTTTCACGGCAACCAAACACCAGCCCTAGAAAACTGCGGCGGACCAAAACGTGGCGAGGCGGTATGGCTGAAATCCAAACACGCCCATAGTTATTATTTTGGCGGTCTAGCTAACAATTATCTATTCTATTTGTTGCATTTGTTTCGATCCAAAAGAAGTAACTATTGACAGATACTGCAAACAGGGTGTTTTTTTTTTACAACATCAAACAGGGTGTTAAAACCAGTGTTTCTAAAAAATACTTGGCCTGTTTGAATCCATTAGCTGCTAATAATTGGCTTGCCAATATGCCACAGGTAATACTAGGAAAATTGTGTGGCGGCGTTGCCGCGGATAGCCATCCTTAGTTTTTTTTTTTTTCTTTGTAGTTAAATAGATGATAAGTTGAATTGTTCTTTATACAATACATTAATGATATTTTTATGTTAATTGGAAATTATCAGTTACCCAAGGTTGTATATGTCAACTGCGAATTTATCATTTTGTGATCTTTATATTTTGAAGGATGAATTGTATCATATTTTATTATTTAAGTATTATTTTTTTTTGAGCATTGGGATATATTCATTATGTTTGTTATGGCTACAGAATGGTAGTAACTATTTGTTAAGGTGCAAAGCAGAGTTAGACTAAAACTTAATTTATTTCTAGAATGAGGAATATTTGAACTCAGCATGAAATTCAACAATTCATAAGTTAATGCTCTTGTTAGTATGATTTTACATAAGCTCCATTTATTTGTAGCCTTACAACAATATGTTTACAATAGGGTCTATTTGTGATAATAATTTTTTTTGTTAATTTTAACTAGCCTATTGTGGATACTTCACATTTTTGGCTTTTTGTGGAGAAAGAAGGGGTAGAAGTATTTATCAAGGAGGGAGGCGCATAAGTAGCCCAAAGCCTAATATAAATGTCTGATGAGGAGAATTCGGCCTTGAATCATTCTGGCGAGAAGACCAAACTGATCAGTCGGTCGTTGGGGGTCTGATAGAGGATCTGAAAGCTTTGTCTTCTGCAAATTTTATTTCGTTTGTTTGCTGTCATGTTTCTAGAAATTGTAACAAGGCAAAGACATGTTCTAAATTGCTCTTGGTGTGGGTAGCGTTGAAGGGGCGCGAGCACGTGTGGCAAATGTCCCGGAGAGCGTCAATGTAATCATCGTTGACGATATGTCAACTCAAGTGCAATGAAATCAACCCGAAAAAAAAAAAAACAACTGGATTTTCTATTTGGCGATTTTATTTTATTTTGGTATTAATTTAGAATATGTATAGTAAAAACCTTCTACTAAGGTATGTTCTATTTTGGATCCACTACATAGATCTATTCATGACGATTCCAAAACAAATTGATTTTTTTACTTTATGATTTTCAGTAATTTACTATGTAATTTCAAAGTTTTAGCAACTTTATTCATAGAACAAAAAAAGATTAATAGGTAACGGAACACAACGTCAGGCTGAATTTGGCACCCAAGGCCCAGGGGCGTGTGGCAGGGGCCCACTAAGTCCCAGGGTGCATGCGGCCGGCCAACCCATAAAACGCCCTGAATTGCGGGTTGATTTTGGTCTTGAGGACTTTCTTTTTTATGAAAAAGAGTGATGAGGCAGACTATGGGTAGTTTTCGCTAAAGTTAAGGACCTTTTTGCAAAATGATCGGGGCTCACACAATCTGCACGGTTTGCACGCCCGATCTGATGGTCGGAAAAAGCAATGCGGCCACGCTCCAACTAGTGAAATAGTGTTAGTTGAGACTAACAATTAGCTAAACTATTACCTAGACATGTTTGAAACCCAGAAGATAATTATTAGCAGCTACTTCCTCCCAGTGCCGGCCCTACGTTTTTGAGTACCCCACGGCAAACTCGTCGCAAGGGCCCCTCTATACTATATATACTTTCGGCGGTAAGAACGACAAAGTTCATTGGTTGGAGGGTCATCTATGGTCTAAGACCTAATCAAATTATAACTAAATAAATTACAACTATTAATAAATTATTTTAAAGAATTAAGAATAAATTTACCTATGGCGGCCGTCGATGAATATGAATGGCTGTTGCGTGTTGGCTGATCGCCGTCGCCAAATCGCCGGGCGCCGGCGGCAATCATGTTGTTGCCTCGTGCCTCTCTCGGCGGACAGGGCAATCAGGATTCAGGCGAAGCGAAGGCGGTCTGCGTGGGATTGGAATTGAAACGGACAAGCGACCAGGATTCAGGCGAGGCAGTGGCGATCGTGTGTTCGTGTGTGGGCGTGTGACGCATGATGTGTAGCGGAGTCATTCACGACTCACGAAGGGCACAACGCACAGTTTTTCTTTAGCTAAACGAAGGGCACACAACCGTATAGATAGTACTCTGTTCTGATCTACTTGTTGGGCCCCCCTCCTTCTTGGGCCCCCGGCCGTCGCCTCCGTTGCATGGCCTTAGGGCCGGCACTGCTTCCTCCATTCACGAAATACAGGGCGTACTACGGTTTTGGATTTCTGGTTCTTTGTTAGGCGTATCATTCTAATCGAGGTGGAGATGGTAAATAGTTATGCGGCATTTAATACGGTATGCATGAACACGAAGCATTTGCATGCAAGACCCGGTTAAAAAAGAGCCGTGAGTGCGTGGCTTGTTGGCTTCTTCATTCTGCTGATTTGCGATGGCTAGGGAATCGTCGGTTTGCGATCACCAGCCGCCGCGCTCATCTTTTCCTTGCTATTTATAGTTCCTTGGTATTTGGGATAGTGGCCTACGCCCTTAGGCCGGTCTCAATGAGAGTTTCATAGGCGTTTCATGCACACATTAAATAAAAGCCACATCGGTAAAAGTCCACTTTTTACATAAAACTCTGAGTAGAGAAGAAAAAAAGTTTCATCTTGGTGAAACTCTCTTGACACTAATACCAACTATCTCAGTCATGAAATTAAATGCCTATGAAACCACAAGTTGAAACTCTCCATTGAGAGTAGGGGTTTCATCCAAATTTCATTTCATTTTATATGACACCTACGATCTTGGAAACAACGAAATAAAACTCACCATTGAGAGGCGACCTTAGAAAAGATGATAGAGGAAGTAACTATTATCGCTTTTGGATCAAGTAGAGCCTAATTAGCCACTATCTAGACTAAACAAACATTTGAAAGGGTGAAACGACCATTTAATAAACAAGGTAAAGCACAAATGGTGTACCTTTATTAGACGAGTCGTGCTCAACGTGGTGTTGCGCAACAAGAACACATGGTTAATATCTGTGCACATATTGTGAAGTGATGATCGATCAGAGCACCGGTTAAGTTAAGTGTGTGTGGTGGGAAAGGGGCTAACTGTGTCTGCAATACGTCTCTTGGCGTGCCGGTGTGCATGCGTTCAGTATGTCATGGCGGTCGGCATAGAAGATCAACGCGAAGGAAGATTCTATGAGCAATGGACCGGTCGCGGTGAACAGTGGATATGAAAGCTTGCGCTGAGGCTGAAGAAGGCTGAAGGATGGATCGTGGGGTGAAACACTCAAATGACAAATAGACACTCTTTTTTTTCCCCTCGGTGCTCAACGTTGCACATGGTTCTGAGCCCCAGCCCACTAGATCAAAGGAGCCCGGCAATATAAGAATCAAAGCAACCATTGTTTATATTTTGCAAGTAAAAGTGGGCAACGTGATCTTGAGCTGGTTTGCCGGTAGATGAGATACAGCTACTACTAGGAGAAGAGCCAGCAGCCAGAAGGATGGGTTGTGGTTTTTAGCCTTCTACTACTACAGAATACGGATGCGGTGATGAGCCATTAATCGCTATTTGTTCTGCGCACCAGCTGCGCGCGAAGCGGTTTCTTCATGACGGTGGTGAACTCGCGCGTCTCAGAGAAGTCCACCTCGTCGCCCGGTACCTCTTTCCATTCGAATTCCCTGACCAAGTTGGCCACGAAGTACTCCAAGTGAAGCATGGCGATGCCGAGCCCGGCACAAATTCGCCGGCCAGCGCCGAACGGCATCATCTTGATCTCCCTGCTGCCAGTGACGTCCACGCCCTCACCGTCGCCGCCTGCCAGGAACCGCTCCGGCACGAACTCCATGGGCCTGTCCCACTCCCGCTCGTCCCAGCCCATCTCTGCCACCGTGAAGTTCACCGTCGCGCCCTTGGGGATCAGGTACCCACCGACCTCCATGTCCTCCGCCGCCTTGTGCGACAGCACGAAGTGTGCAGGTGGGTGCCGACGCAGTCCCTCGAGGACGACGGCTTTGAGGTACGGCATCTTGTGCGTGTCCTCCTCGGCGACCTCCCCTTGCTCGTCGCCGCACGTCGCCTTGATCTCGCTGTAGAGCTTCTCCTGCGCGTCCGGGTTCTTGACGAGTTCGGCCATGATCCACTGCAGCGCGGTGGACGTCGTGTCAGTGCCGGCGGTGAGGAACTCGGAGCAGAGGTTGGACATCTCGTCGTCAGTGAGCGCGCGGTCCCCTCTTCGGGAAGCCTGATGTCGAGCAGCGTGTCCACGTACGAGTGCTCGAACGTCGCCGTTTCCCCTTCTGGCGCCACCGCGGCGGCACCTTGGTTCTTGAACTGCTGCTTGCGCACTCGGCGCGCGTCGATCAGTGGCACGAATAGCTCCTTCTGCCGCTGTCGAGCGGCGAGCCCCGTCTGGAGGCGGCCGCGGAAGAGGATCTTGGTGAGTGCCGGCCAGAACGCGAACACGCTCGTGTTCTTGGCGACGAACATGAGCCAGCCGTACTGTGCGGACGCGATGCTACGCACCGCGGGCTCGTCCAGCCGCTCGCCGAAGCACATGAGCACGAGGAGGCAGAACATGGCGTACCGGAACGTCTCCATCACGGGGGCGGCGCCTGTTGTTTCGCCTGGGCCTCCTGGGCCTCCCGCCCGAGCTTCTCCGCGAGCACGCGGCGCACCCACGCGCGCCGTCCCGAACAGCTTCACCCGCGACGGGTGCAGCGTCTCGGCGACGAGGTTGCGGCGCAGGAGGCGCCACACGGGCCCGTAGCTGGACCGCGAGATGGTGTTGCCGCTCTCGCCCAGGAGCGCGCCCGTGATCGGGGGCGGTCGGCGAGCGCGGCCCCTCTCGACCAGCGCCGCGTGCGCGATGCGGCGGTCAGCGATGAAGATCGTCAGGCTCGACCCTGTTCGCAGGGATATGACAGGACCGTAGCGCGCGACGAGGCGCCGGAGCAGCGCCTCGACATCGGACGAGTAGCGCCTCAGCAGCAGCAGGTTGCCGATGAACGGCAGACCCGGTGGGCCTGGCGGGAACCGGGCGCCGTTCTTGCCCCTTACGGGGCCATGCTTCTTTCAAGCAGGACGGCGACGAGGGGTAGGAGGAGGAGCGCGGCGAGGATTAGGAGCTGTGTCGCCATGGCCAGGTCGTCTTACTCTGCTCCGTCTCGTTGGTCTAATCTCTACTAGTCTATACCGAGTTGGAGAAGGAAACCTCACTCTCACGTCTCACAGTGCTATCGACGTCATGGCTGATGGAAATTTATTCTTTTGGGTGAACTTGTAGAGGAGACGACACTGACCGGCACATGAAGTCAATACTCTGTATCTGTACTTAAACAAGATAGCGTTGGAAATTGATTTTTTTGGCATCCTTTTCTTGAACGAATAGAAGAGAGCAACGACATGAAATCTGCACCATAACAAGATAGCAATAGTAGCTCTGTTGACTAATTTTACACAAGATAGCAATAGCACTTATGGTGTGAATAATAAGCAGTCCAAATTTCCAAGAAAAAAAAGAAGAAAAAGAAAAGAAATAGCAGTCTGATTGCGTACAACACGGATCAGATCGTCGTGTACCATTACCAACCGGAGAATCATTCACACGAATAATTTACTGGTAATATTTTAGGCAGAGAAGAAAGGGACCTTTGACAGAGCTGTCTCTAACCGTTGTCAACCGGTATAGAGCATGCTAATCACATTTCGCAGCAATCACAAGTGCAAGGGTCTACTAAAAGGTAGTTCGATTTAAGCAAAAACAGTGTGTTGACACCTGCACCAGGCACCAAGGTGAGCAACCTGCTCACCACTGCCCTCTCCCTTCTCCCGTGGACCAAGGAAGAAGAAGAGCAGGAGCTCTTCCCTTCTCTCCTTCTCACGCACATACACACAACACAACACATCAGTTCAGGTTTCAGCTCAGGCTGTCTAAACTCACTCTGAATATGGAAGAGAATTGGAGTCAATGAGCTGCCCTTGGCTGGTGCCTCTACTTCTTATGGCCCTAGTGGCTTTCTAGAAAGTTCCCAAGAGAAGACCTCGACCTGAGTCAAGTCTTCTACAGCCAGCCCTAGTGGCTTTCCTAGCAACTTCCTACAGCGGTGGGCGGGCGAAAACTACACCGGGGTATTCATGTGAACAAAATTGTGCCAATGTAAATATGGAACAATACAAAGGACTATAAGTCTACAGCAATAAGGAGGATTTAGTAAAACTTAACATGTACATTTGTTAGTTTTACCAAAATCATCATGGGTATTCCAAGGAATACCTAAGAATACCCCTCCCGCTGCCCATGCCTACAACCCTAGTGGCTTTCCTAGCAATTTCCTAGAAGCTGCAGCAAGCAATTGACTGACTTGCTATTGTTTACACGTTGGTGCAACAGACTATACAACGGCAGAAACAGATTATCTTACGCCGTGTGCATTCCTCCTTGTTGCAAATAGTGACGTACAATGAAAAAGGAAAGGCAGCGATGATCACTCACTCGCTACTTCAGATTAGATTAAAAATAGTGTAATGAGAATGATTCCCCAATCACATTAATTTCCCCAGCCAATAATAGTATTTGAAGACTAGTCCAGGGCAACTTATGGAGAAATTGTCTTCACGTGGACGGCACTCAAACTGTTGAAGAATTTTGTTGAATACTCCCTCTATCATTTTTTATAAAGGCGTGTAGGCCAATATATCGATACCAAGGAAGAGGATTAATTCCTCTTAAGCCGCGTGAGCTATGGATTAATCGCCCGTATTTGTATGACTTGCATGCAAACCTCCAACGCAAATCGCCAGAATGACCAAGCCAACAAGGTGAACAAACCCACGCACGGTTTACATTTTTAAACAAGCTTGCATGCAAATGTTTGGAATTCATGCATGCATACTATTAATTGCCACAAAACAATATGCCTCCTCCACCTCGATAGGAATAAGACACCTAACAAAAATTTATAAAGCCAAAACTGTAGTACGCCCTACATTTTGTAATGGAGAGAGTATCATACAGAGCAATCATCCTGAAGAAGAGCATGATCGAGAGGTGGGCTTTTCATACCAGTTTCTCTCGCTCATGATTTTCGTGCGATGTGAGCAGCTCAGTGAGCTTCGGCGACAGGTGGGCTCCTCTTGGGAGTCATCTCCTCTGCTACCAAAGCAAGGCCTCAGAACTGGAATTCACACAACCAAATACATGGAAATCTTACACTAGAGTCAAGACCGATGGTAGGAAATCATACGTATCTTATCTGGGCTGGGCCCGTATGGTATAACCTCAACCGATGGTTCGCCTAATGGCTGGCCAGCCCAGCCCAGCCCAGCCCGGCAAACAGCTCTCACGCTGGGCTAGGAAACTTTACAGACGCGCTTGTCTTACAACCAACAGCCCAATCAGTAATGTTGGGCTCGCGCCCCGTCGATGGTGGCACAGGACACAACCGGCCCAACCAAGTACACGGCGGCTCGGTTTTTTTCTTTGTCTGTCTGACAGCACAAGCTCGTGCATGGCACGTGAAGCCTGCGCAAGTGCGCTGTGCGCATCAGCACATCGAGGAGCCTGGCATGCAGGTTGACTGCCGGCACGACCGAGGGGCGGGGAGGAGTACCGCTACTGTACACTGGATTGGGACGCTTGGAGTTTTGTGCTTGTGCAGGCTGTGCCGCGTTTCCGGTTCCCGAGGCAACCAGGGTACGCTCTGGTCAATGATTGCGTTGCGTAAGAGCAAGTATTATAAAGGCCATCCCCGTTGGTTAAGCTATTTTCTTTATCTAGATGTGGCGTGGCGTGGAAAAAGTATGAGAGATTAGTCATTTACAATACGTGCGAATAAATTGAAGTATTTCACGTAGTCGAAACGTGTGAGATGAGCATGTGGGTCCACCAATATAAAATAGTCTTTGTTGTTGTCTCTCACCTCCGCGTCGGTATTCTGCGTAGCTAGTCTTAGATTTTACCGATTCTGCGGGACGCCCTAATCTGACCGGTTTGTTGGTGTAAGGATTATTCTGAGGCTACTTTTTAGGCCACAATGCGATGGTTAAGCCCTCGGTATTTAATAATGGGTCTAATTATGCATCCGCGAGTTTCTTGGTTCTTTGTCGCCAAGCCCGGTGTTGTAAACTTCGGCCCGGCTTTGCTTCTCTCTCATTCGCCTCCACCGCGTCGGCGTTTAGCGGGGTTATAGTCTGCTATAATACTTGCTCTAACCGGACCCGTCCTGGATCGCGACACGTGGCCCGGCCACCTTGCGTCATCCTCATCATCCACCACGGAGGAACGAAGCAGCACAGGCGTGCAGTTCCGTGCCTGTAAAGACTGTCAGCAGGATAAACAAGAGGGAGGCACGTTGTAAAGCTACTGGCACTGGCCTCACACTGTGCGTGACCATTTTTCTTTTTGGCCTAGGTGTGTTTTAGATCAAAAGTTTAGGCAAAATTTTGGGCCGGATGGGGCATGTATGTCGCGTCGTCTGTTATAATGCGTTTAAGTTTATTAGTGGTAAATATTATCCTATCGTGGCGTAACTAGGCTCCGAAAAGAATCGTCTGCCATGATATACATCTAAACTGTGCAATTAGTTTATTTTTTTACCTAAATTTAAGACTTTCGAAACGTGTGCGGCGTTTTGATGTGATGGGGAATTTTCTTTTTGCATAGTGAAATTTGGAGCAAATTTGGGATCTAAACACACCCCTAGGGAAACATGTGCACGACGTCGGCACTCCTGTACGGCAACACACTGACTGGCTCGATTTTAAGATTAAGGACCAACGCGCCCGCGCGATTGCCCCATATTGGTTCTAGTAATGACATCATGCCCATGCCCTGCTGCCACTCGAAAGAGACCGTCGTCATGCTCATGCATGCACCAATCGATCTACGAGTAGCCAATAGAGGCATCTATTGTGCTGACAGTTGTTGAACCCTATCAATATCCAGTCGACACCAAGACGAACCTGAGAGAGAGAGAGAGAGAGAGAGCAAAGCAATCCAAAAACTCAGCCAGATCGGAGCAGATGCCAAAGCCACCGAGGTAAAGGTGGCGCCAAAGCGACGCAAAGGCGCGCGCCCTTTTTGTTTTTTGAGCTCTCGTCTCGTGCAGCCTTCACGCCGTCGCAAATTAAACCAACCCATGGCCACGACGTTGTAGGCTGCTCGTCGATCGCAAACCAACCCGGACAGGCGTCGCTGTAAAGCGCGGGCCGGGCACATGGACGAACGGAGCGAGCGGCGCGCGGCGGCCGAGGCAACCATCGTTGGCGGCCATGATGAACGGATCGATGGATGCGAGGAGTCGGGACCCCTTGAATTTGCTGTTGCATGCACTTAAATCCCTCCTTTTGTTTGGACACGCGTACGTATTGTTTCCTGTGTGTGCTACTGCTCGATCGTAGTCGTATTCCGGATGGACGTTTGGTGCTTGGACACCTTTCGTACACCCATGACACTCTTTGTCTTGTTTGCTCGAGGAGAGACTAGCTGCTGCGGTACAGTACAGGCAACAAACTCTTGAAAGCGCCACACGAATCGATCGATCGGCAGGGCTGTTGGATTTATGATGATGTATACGCACATTACATACAGTAGCCCTATAGACCAGTACAGTACGTGTATGATATGGTGCCCATATTTGTATACTCCGGCGGCGGCCTTTCTCTCGCGCGCGCATTATAGGGAGTTGTTAGTACTCCGTGCCAATAATCATCGCTAGCTGCAACTGCTTTGTACGTACATTTTCGCCTACTCCGGCGCCGTTACGTTGCTGGCCGGACTGGATCGATGCATTATGGATGGATGGATGGATGGATGGATAACAGGATAATTGGTTGCTAATTGGTGGCACGCCGGGCGTTTCAAGATCCAGCTAAGTAGTGTCCGTGGAGTGACGTGACGTGCTAGCAGGAGGTCTAGATAGGAGCGAATGCGGCGCACGTGACACGGCGGCTTGAGTGCGTGGCACATGCATGCATGCGGGCCCGGCCGCCCGCCTCGGCTGGAGCCGTCTGCAGCTGGTGAGGTGGTGGTGGATCCGGAGAGGGCACGGCACGGGCGCCAAAATTCGAATTCCGGAGAGGTCACGGCACGCCGGCACGGGCAGACGTCAGGCAACATGGAGCTCTCGGTCTCGGGTCCCCGATCCAAAATCCCAGCTGACGGGAGCAGCGGAGTGGTCAGGCTGGCGGTCCAACCTGCGGCTGGTTGGGCCCACATGCCAGCCATGGTGCTGCGTGACGCCACCCGTGGAGTCAGAGCAGAGATCCAGCAACAGCAGCATTGGCAGAGGGAGGACCGGAGTGCAGAATCCAATCTCGGGCCTGCCCAACTGCTACCTGCTCGTTGCTAAACAATCCAATTGGAGACCTCGTTTAGGTCGCAAAATTTGACACCTTCATTCATCCGATCGCGTCCACTGAATCTTTTCTTTCTGACCGCACACTAATCTAGCTACATTATCACTAGGACAGTACTCTAGTTGCTGCATTATAGGAGTTACAATAGTACTACCTCAGTTCGAGAAAACATACAATTCTCATATCCCGAGAAGTCAAATTTCTACAAACTTTTGTTAAAATTATTTTATAAAATACTAAAAATTACGAGACAAATTAAGTATCATTAGATTAGTTATGAAATACATTTTTCATAATAAATTTATTTTGAGACATAATTTCTAATATCTTTTGCTATAAACTTTATCAAAGTAAAAAAAAAAAATTACTTGCACGCTTCCCATAATTACATGTTTTTTTTTTAGGAACGGAGGCAGAGGGAGCACATATTACTCCTACAGTACATGCTTGCTTGCCTGATTGCGGGTATGCAGTCAGTGCCTGCCAGACTGACACGACGACTCACTGTTCCACCAACTTACAGTACCCTCGCGGCCTCGCTGCACGCCACGAACAGGACGATTGCAAGCAAAGTAACGAGGCGTCGAGGTGGCACGCCGCGAACAGTGTTGCCTTCATCTTCACCAGCAGCAAGACAGAGAGAGAAGATGACGAGACACGCATGCATTCAGCGTTCGCGTCAGTATCAGGTTCATCAAGCATGTGGCATGCATGAAAGTGAAACGATCAACCCTTACCCTGTGGCACCCAGCGTGGGTCGTGGCCTACTCGCATTCATAAGCCGTTTTCCTCCATGGATGGTCGTCATGACTCCTTTCTGCCTCCGATCCATCGGCCGTCACACCCACCCCCACATGGCATGCGCCCCGGGCAACGGCAACAAACACCGCTTGCATGCTCGATCCACTGGTCGATGATCCATGCAGCATGATCAAACAGTGTAGTGACCGCAGAATGTTTCTGCTGATGCTGGATATATAGACGATCGGTCATGCATCATTTGGGAGATGGAGGACCACGCCATTGCTTATATGCTTCGTCCTTCTGAATAATCGATCATGACACCTAGCAGTATAGTAGCACCGTGCAGTACGCGCGGCGCCATGCTCGGATAAGGCTGCTACTAGCTGCATGCGCGCTAAGGTGATCGATGGATCGATCGAGATGAGGGAGGTCCAGACTCCGATCCAGAGAACGTCATATGATGAGCTACACTACACGACGACGCATAGAGATCGGCTATCATCGATCGCTGGGACGCCGCGTGTGTGTGCCCGTGAAGAAGGATATCGATATGCGTCTGCACCTTTCCTTGTGCTTACAGAAATGGATAGTACACGCATACTAGGAGCTAC
Source organism: Hyparrhenia diplandra (assembly GCA_015847255.1). Taxonomy (NCBI): domain Eukaryota; kingdom Viridiplantae; phylum Streptophyta; class Magnoliopsida; order Poales; family Poaceae; genus Hyparrhenia; species Hyparrhenia diplandra. Next base: position 59,281 of record JADLZK010006219.1, on the reverse strand, counting down.
TAGTGTACTATATGCATGGGACTCCATTCAGTGATACGTACACACCCATACTACGCAGGATGCATTATTTATGGAGCACGTTAGCTAGGCCTGTGACGATGTGTGCAGCTAGCTTCCAGCAATCATGCAAGCATCGCCTAAGCTATAGCTAGCCAGCTCTGGGGAAATCAGAAGAAAAAATGGATGCATGCAGCTGTGCCTAGCTATCTTATTGGCTGACCGGTATCTAGTATCAAATGCCAGCTCGACTTGATAGAGAATTCAACCTACAGTTAGTAGTTAGTGGCAGCAGTAGTACTACTCCACCATTACCATATTATCGTTTATATTAGCAAAATGAATGATTAACCAGCAGCGTCAGCGTGCATCGTCGTCATTGTTCTTTAACAACTGGTGGTCCTTCAGAGGTCGCGCGCTTGATACGGGATAATGTTTAAGGCCAATGCAATATTTGGGAATGGCTGTCAATTCTTATGCATATACGCACAAGATAGTTTAACTATTGCCAACTTTCACATATTCTAGTGGTAAACTGGAATGTTCATGTATTCTAGTAGTAGCACTAGTACTATAAATTCCGGTCCTATGCGTTTGTTGAGTTGACCTATAGATCAAGTGACCAATGGATGCTGGCATTTCTTCCATTATCCACGCACATATCGCTGTGCCTTGCTCTTGCATGTTAGGCCAAGCAAGATAATGCATGGCGGCCGGATGATAGATGGACGTGATGAATTATAACTAAGTTTGTTGATCAGATCAAAGGAGTTCCTTTATGGTTAGCTCCTACTCCTTTATGGCCACCAAGAAAGCCTGTATATTTAATTTTTTTTATGGTATATACTACTTGTTGATATAATGGCAAATTTTGTATACATGAACAGCAAAAATCGCTCGATATGATTTAATTACCATCATCATGATATAATGTGCGGTGTCCTAGAGTCAAAAACACAATTTTGCTATGTACATTAGGGCATCAGGCACAATCGCAGAGTAAGGGCTTGTTTGTTTATATTTTTTCTCTGCCAGCTATTACTAGTTGAAACAAACATCTAGCAGGTAAGTTGGATTTCGATTTTTGAAAAGCTAGCTTCCGAGGAGATGAAAAGCACACTACGACAAGGAGTTTTTCTGACTTTTGGTGTGCTGAGAAGCTCAATTGTAGGAAAGCCAAATAGCAAAAAGCTAACAGCCAGAAGCCAAAAACCTAAAAGCTGCAGCTTAAACAAATATATTCTGAATGTCTTTGAGATCGACCACAATACCTTTTTATTGTCCCGCAGGCAAATTTCAGATATAATACTTCACACGAGACTTGTTTGCTTTGCAAGTATATTAGGAGTAGTTAGTTATGAGGCTCTGGCCTTTTCCTTGTGCTATTGTTGTTGATGATGTAATGGTAGTTAAGTAGTTAACACCTCTGCGGATGTCAACCTCCAATAAGGGCATGTGCTAGTATATATGTTCTCGTTGGATGAATGACGCAAGCTATTTGGTAGATGTGACACTGCAGAGTGGTTGATAAGCTCGTTGATTAACTAACAGATTGTTAGTTCTTTACAAGTGCATGCAAAAGGCCTCATCCCTTTTCTTGTATGCCTGCAATCCGTGAGCCGGTAGTACAATCTGATTAGGCCGATGCTTGGTTGGTGTTCCAGTAGGGCTGTAGCTGCTGCATGCTTTTTCTCCATGAACAACCTGTACTACTCTGTATCTGATATCGGCATGTTTGTTTTTGCATGTTCGTTCGTTCAGTGGTGATAGTTCCATCATCTCTTATTGGTAAGGTGTGTACTCCAGCAGCTATAGCCATGGATATCACAAGGACAGTTAACAGCTCAGAGATCTGATTCTGCAGGTAGTCCTCTTACAGATGAGGGGTTTCACTAACTTTACATTACAAAAGGCAGATATATATCTTTTGGCAACGTCAATAACAGCATCATAGAAGTAGTGCTCCGGATTCTGATTTTGTACTAACTTATAGCCATTAGTAATAATAACACTTGCAACAACAGCACGACCAACAGCATTGCAATTAAAGAGACTAGCTAGCTGATTGAGTTCTATCCATTCCAATGCATGTGACCTGCTCCTCATTAGGGTATCAGAAATCTGGAGGGATTCGTAAGCAACTTGCAAAGTAACATTCTCTTCGTTCTAAAGAAAAGCTAGTTCTTGCATTGCTATCCACATTTAATAATTCTGATCCCATTAAAAAGATATTGACGATCGTCCCCAGTTGCTTCGGAACGATTTTCTTCTAAAAATTAACTTCGTTGTAGAACAGCTCATGCGAAATCGATACCGCTAATCGCCAAGAAATCACGTCGTCGCCCACGCATTGCTGGAGCATGTGGTTTTCTTTCTTTCTTCGTGTGTGATGAACCATAGTCCATAGTACATTGAGATTTGCTCATAACCACGCAATCTTCCTAGAAAAAATTCACTGGAGTGCGCAAAGAAAAAAAAAAAAAACGGGGCTGTTTTTTTTTTTTTTTTTTTTTTGTGCTGGGGCAGTTTATCATTTCTCCCTTTTATCATAAAGGGCACAACCCAACCTAGATGATGGCATGTGACGCTGCTACCTTCCTTAGAAAACCATCATGCAGATATAATGGCATTAGAATAGGAGCGTAATCGCACTGCTGGACGAGCTCCGTTGGCTCGTGGCTGCAAATTATTGCTTGCAGCCAAGACGGAACAAGTGAGCGTTGGTTTCTTGGCGTGGCGCACGCAGCATATGATCCAGCCAACATTCCAGCCAGGCGACTCAAGTCTTTTTTCTTCTATCTGTTTATTTTTTTTTTCATTTTGTTTTCTTGCCAAAATGGAGAAATCAGAGAGCAAATTTAGTTGCTATGGTATCCGGCCGTATGATGATCTACTGTGTGTCCAACTGTCTCAACTGCTCCCTGCATAATTCGCACACGCACCTGCAGAATTATTCAGAGCTCGCCTGACCCTGATCCTCGACGAGGCCTCTATCTGAACTGAAAAGCTCGCCGACTGCCGGATCCATAGAACTTTGTTAATTATATATACAGGGCCTCGGACCACGACAATTAACCAGTGCCATCGTTATCTTTCGGTGCCATGCCAGAGTTTTTTTTTTAAACAACAAGAACTTTTTTTTTTTTTTTTTTGGGGGGCAGTCTTTCTGCGATCTCTGAAATTATGAGGCCAGATCAGAGGCTTTTACAGTGCCCCATAGTACTGCACAGCAGTATTATAGTAAATCAAATCTACTAGACGTGTCAATTTATCTGATATTGTCATTATTATACAATTCTACAAAGTTTATGGTCTATTAGCTGGAAACCAATACTCACCGGATGACGAGAGTTGGAACGCCATGGGTGATTTCTGTGTGGAATTGAATGGCTTTGATACCATGTGAGAATTGGGGAAACGAGTTGAGTCCCTAGGACCATCGGTTACATGTTAATATACTCGTGGAAAGCCCCATGTGCCTTGTACAACAAGAAGATTACATCTTGGGTTACAAGTATAGGACTATCCTATCTATGACTTGAGTTACAAACATGGAATGTACTAAGTACATCCTAACGTGAGAAGATCACGTGTACAAGTATCAATACCATTTAACAGAGATTATCCTTGTTTGCAACGGTTAGATGTGAAGACCTGACGAGCACATGCCGCATCCATGGAATCTCGAAGGTCTAGAAAGGAAAGGATGCCTCAATCAGCCGATCGAGCACAGGCCACCGATGCAGTGCCTGCTGCGTTTTGTATTTTTGTATTGTATTCAAAATGGATGTTCCTTAACTTTTACTAGCTGCGTTCTTCAATTGTCTTCAGCGAGCAAACAATCTTCATATAGAATTAGTATCGGACGCTGTAAAAGCATTGTGGTATATATAGGCCAACGAGGGAATATGCCGTGTGGAAGGATCAGACACGAGCCTCTCGCTAAGCATGATGTCACAGCACGCATGCCGGCCTATAAGATCGGATCTGGACATATTTCTATTCTATGAAGTAGTACCATGTAAGATATGGTCCGGCTAATCGACATGGAGCTTCGCTATAATGGAATGGCGCTATGCATCTTGTCTAAGCTCTAGACTTCTAAAGTAATCAGATTTATCCCCTTTTTGGCAAGGGGTGACTTGGGCTTTGAAAGCTGATCAAATGGGGATTATGTGGAAAGTAGGAAATGGTAGAAAGGTAAGATTCTGGGAGGACCATTGGATAGGTAACTCCTATTTGGCAATACAATATTGGCCCTTATATATTATCTGTGAACAACATGGCAAGTCTATCAGCCAGGTTTGGGATGGGGAAAATCTCATGCTCTCTTTTACTAAAACTATATCTGAAGCTTTAATGAATATCTGGTATGAGTTAGTTAATGTAGCTGGGGGGAGATTGATCTCACTGAGGATAATGACCAGATTATTTGGAGTTGTAGTTCTAATGGAAAGTACTTTGTACAATCTTTATATGCTGTTATAAATCACCATGGGGTTAAACCTGTACACAGTGGCGGAGCCGGGATCTTAGAGCAGGGTATTCCAAATAGAAAAAAAAAAAATACAATGCAAATATACCTATACACCCTCTGTATAGGAAAAAGAAGCCGTTTTTAGAAAAGATTTGGATCAAATATTGTAGTAATATAAGTCATTAATAACTTTTAGGTCTTTGGGTTTGGAAATGTGAAAATCATATTAATAGATTTGGCTTGAAAATTATTTTGATAAAAATATACATATATAACTTTCTAATAAATATTTTTACAGAAAAGAGAAGTCAATGTCGTGCTTTGGAGACCATGTCACTGTCCCTAAACGACTTCTTTTTCTTATATGGAGGCTTTGTCCCAAAATATAAATATGCCAGTGCTAGGATGCTTCTTTTTCACTAGCATTACACTCCATGAAAAAAAAATCGCGGTCTATAGAATTTAGCAAGAGGTTGGCCAAAAACGCAATAGCGGCGCTATTAGCGCGCTTATAGCGCGCTATTTGGCATCGCGACAGTACTTCTGGCCGCTATTAGCGCTATTTTTGCCGCTATAGCGCGCTATTTTTTCATGGATTACACTTTATAGAAACAGATGTAGAAAAATAAAAATATTTCTAAAACTTAATCACGATATTTAACAAAGTAGCACGCAATAGCATGGACAAATAAATTTGTTTAAATTGTGGCAAACACATAGACACATAGTGCTTCCCTCCAAAATTATCATCAATTAAAAAGATTGTACTTCATTCTAAATTAGAGAAAACAAAATATTCATTCTAAATTGAGGAGACTTGTAACTGTCTGCCTTCAATGCTTGGTCGGCAGTCACCGGATGCAGATGCGCCAGTTTTAGGACGCAGTACGCGATCTAGGTGCTGCACAAGCAGCGACGCGAAGAGAGCAATGTGGGACGCTAGAGCTGTTTCTTGTGGCCCTTGTGGGCTGCTCATCCGTGGGCTTCTAGCTCAATTAGACAGCCGGACGTACAAGTATATGATGTATATTTTTTCTTACCAAAATCTTGGGTATTCCATGGAATACAGGGGAATACCCCTAGCTCCGCCAGTGCCTGTACATGTTCAAGCTGTTTGGAAAGTGAGAATCCCCTAGAGTTCAGATTTTTCTCTGCCTCTTATCTAAAAGCAGATTGCTTACTAGGAACAATCTAGCTAAGAGAAGACATGTTGAAGATAAGTCTTGTGTTTTTTTTGTGCTGAGACAAATCATTTGTCATGTGTGTTTTTTTAGTGTTATGTGGTAAGGACCTTGTGGTCCCATTTTGCTGAATGCTTGGGTCTAACTGAAGTCTGGTCATATGAAAACATGGCGGCCTTATGGATAAACAATAAGAAATATTTACTTACCAATTCCTTATTTGTGAGGTGTGTTTGGAAACTTCGTGACCAAATTATCTTTTAGGGAAGCACATAGTTGGGTAGGAAGGTTCTGTTGCTGTGGATAGCCAAGACATTAAGACGGTGGAAGCCTTTGTTCGTTGGTTCAGCTTGGGCGATCCAGTCACCTGGAACCAACACAGGAGTCTCAGCCTTTGGTGTACTTCACCGCTGCAATTCGTCTGAGCTCTAATATGTTGTTGTATGATTCTGTTGATGTGTGTACTTCTGTGTGGTGGGCGCACCTGTATACTTATGTTATGTTGTGAACGTTTGAACACGCTTTATGTTCAATAAAGTTGGGGAAACCTTTTATCTAAAAAAAAACTATTTTTTACTTCAATCGACCTCAATATATGACAGTGTGTTCCTGTAAGACCTTTTTTTAAAAAAATAATAAAGATTTTTACTGCATGGACCTCCCCACAGTCCTTTTTGTCAAAAAAAAAAAAAAATGACGTGTGACAGCTCAATATCCGAGGGGCTATTAAGAGGAACGTGTGTCCTGGTAAATATGACTGTGAAAAAAAAAACAATGGACGACGCAAGCAAGGTAAATTAACTGACCTCCTGCAAACAAAACAACTAACTTACTAACCCACAGCTTTTCACAAATGTCGTCATAACCCCGTAACCCATCAGGCGGATGCCCGTCTCGTCGTCGGCTTCCATCTAGAAACACGAAAAAGATGGCAGGCCAATGTCCCCGGCGTTCCGGGTGCGCCATCGCCGACGGAGACTCGCCACCGGCCAGTACGGCACGGTGCACGCGCCGCGCCGCGCCGCTCTCCTCCGTCCGTCCGCACGTGACCGCTTTCCGGCGACGCACCATGTACGTACTATGCCTGTGCCTCGCCGGCATGACCACGGCTCTCGTTGTAACGTGAGGCTCCTGGCCGTCACGGTGTTTGTTTCCCGTGTGGGCTGTGCGGGGTTGTCCTCAGCACGTCGACGTCCAGTTCCGAGCTCGTCTTTGTCGCGTTGGCCTGCTAGCAAGGCCGGCCTGTGACAGTCCGCGCCAATAATAAATGCGTGCCAGTTCAGAGAAAAAAAACGGTGCGTGAGCCTAGTTTGGGAGCACATGTGTGACGTGTCCCTTTCAACGGTTTTGTTAGAGTCAAGCTCTGCGCTGGCTGCTTCATCGTGCCTCGCTAAACATCATACATATTCACATTGTTTAATAATTTATCTTGTATTAGTAGGGCTTAATTTTTTCCTCTATTTCATTTTATACTTGGTCGCTTTCGGCAGTATGGACGATATTCTCTCGTTGTACAAATTAGAAGAATTGTTTGGCGACATGTTGGTTCTTACTTGCATTTTTGTTTTTGCACCGCTTTAATAAGGAAAAGAGGAGAGAGAAAAAAAATATATAAGTTCTTGACCAAGAATATACGGACTAGTATTTTCTTATGTCAACTGGTAGCAGGGTATGGGTTGGTATTATACTCGGTCAGAGAGCAGCATGGGTTTGAGTTGTCGCCAAAGAAAGGAGAGGCGAATATGTGCGTTCAGAACTAGGGTTTTGAACGCTTTGATGCAAACACCCAATTATTAGCCCGGCACGAGCTCTGACAGCGGAATAAAGCCGTAGTAGTAGAGTATCAACAACGCCCATTTATTTTTGAAACAAGGACTGTGCCGTTCTGCCAAGGGCACAACATTTTCGACAAGCAATTTCTTTTGTTTTTCCATGCACACATTTTTCAGAAACCAAAGCCGTTCTTAACACATCCAATCCAATACAAATCGAAATCTAGCCAAATTATAGGTACAAGCAACGCGGCACGGAAGAAACACTTGATGTACTTTACAAAAACAAACAAAAGAAACTACTAATAAGAATCAACAAAATCTTGCAAATCGTGAGCAACACGATCCATTTTTTGTGGGCTTTCGATCCCAAGCAGATGCCGCTTTGGCATAATATATGATGGATGGAAATCCCCCATCATCAGCACACAAATTAGCCAGCCTTGCCAAATACTTTCCTCTAAATCAACGCTTTTTCACCACGCTTTTCTCCTCCTTTTTCTTGGATTCGTCTTTTTGATATGCTCGCCCACTAATAACGCTTTGTTCTCCTACCAACCAATGGCCGTGCGCCACGTGTGCAGCGCACGCACGTCAGCACGACTCGGCAAGCTAGATCTGAGGGAGGGAGCGCCTCGGAGGACGCGACGACTTTGCCCCTTGGGCCTTGGTGACTAGTCACACCTTCCCGTGGCCGTCCGATCTCCTCCCGACGGCGGAGATTGAGATGGAGATGGACCCCTGCGCGCTCTGCTCCAGGGTGCGCACCACGTCGGCCATGGACGGCCGGAGGCTGGGGTTCTCGCCGACGCAGGCCGCGGCGAGCGCCGCCACCGCGTTGGCCTCGGCGGCGTCGTAGGCGGTGCCGAGCCTCTCGTCGACCAAACCGCGCGCGTCGCAGCCGGCCCTGAGCCGCGGCGCGGGACGGCGGTGAGGAGCCGGCCTTCCTCCGGGCAGAAGGCCTCCATCCCCGTGAGGAGCTCCAGGAGCAGGACCCCGAAGCTGTACACGTCGCTCTTCTTGGTGACGACGCCCGAGCGGATGTAGTGCGGGTCCACGTAGCCGGGGAGCCCAGCATGGTGTGCGCCGACGACCGCGGGCGGACGGCCGCCGAGAACCCCATCCGCGCCGACCCGAAGTCGCAGAGCTTGGCGGACATGGACGCGTCCAGGAGCACGTTGGACGCCTTCACGTCGCCGTGCACCACCTGCGGCTCGCACCGGTCGTGGAGGTACTCGAGCGCGCGCGCCACCTGCAGCGCCACCGACACACGCCGCGCCCACGGCATCGTCCCCGACGCCTTGCCACCGCCGTGGAGCCGCTCGTGCAGGTTCCCGTTCGCCGCGAACTCCAGCACCAGCACGCCTTCCTCTGCGAATCGAAAGAAAAGCCGCAACCATTCGTCATCAGCACCACAAGCCGCACTAGCCGGCCGGTCGGCCGCGGACGCCGGAGCAGAGGAGAGGAGATCACACACACACCTTGCTGTTGCTGGTCGCAGAAGGCGAGGAGGCGGACGATGTGCGGTGCCGGACGCGCTGGAGCGCGTCGAGCTCCTGGCGGAACACGCGGTGGAGGCGCTCGCTGCTGCGGTGGACCTTGACTGCGGCGAGCGCGCCGGAGAGGCGGGCAAGGTACACGGTACTGAACCCGCCCTCACCGACCACGGCCGAGGTGAACCCGCCGGTCATGGCCTCCACCTGCGCCCACGACAGGCCCGCGGCGGCGCGGCCTCGACCCCCTTCTCAGCGACGAACGCCCCGAAATCCCCATCGTCGTCGCCTTCCCGGTCGCGCCGGCCGCCGCATTGGCGCCGCACCCGCAGCAGAAGAACCTGTACCTCTGCACGCCCATCTTGTCTTGTCCAAGCAAGTTTCTTGCACAACACCAGAGATGAGAGGGAGGAGGAGAGGTGACAGGAGAGGAGGAGGACTTGTGAGGCACACCGAGGCTTGTGTGTGAAGATGAAGAAAGGGAGGGAGATGGTGCCTCCTCTGCCCTCGGCTCTGCTCTCTCTGCCTCTCTGTATTTCTCTCTGTGTAGAAGGCTTATATATACAGGTGGGCGTGGGGAATTTCAGATTTGGTGGGGGGTTTGAACTGTGAAAGTGTGAAGGACGTGAGCTGTGGTGGTGATGAGGTAAGCAAGGGAGAAAATTATGCGGTAGTGGCAGGCATGATGGGGGGTGCCTGACATGTGGGGCCCACCTTACTCACAAGTCTCCAATAGTAGGAGTACGTACGTACAATTGTGCCTCACCAAATATGCTTCTGGCTGGGCCTCAGGCTCAGCTAACGAACCGTTGGTTCGTTATAATTCATAGTATATAATCTAGTCCTCCATTATCCGTGGAGTTCCATGGATTACAGCGAAATTATGCTCTTGTTTAGACGTATAATTGGACCAGTACACCAAGATATAAGTGAGTACTAGTACTAGCTTTGTACTACACACACCGATATATATATGGATGATGAATCATGTCAGTGATGATCAGTGAATCTGTCCAGTAGGTGTGGAGCTTGCGCCGGATTAGGTTGCAGTGGAGCTGAAGCCTAACGGCACACATCGATCATATATGCGTATAAACAGTGTGGATGTGGTTCCTTCACGGTGCAGGATGTCTCGCACCCACCACTGATCGGTGATGGTCGATGGATAGATGCAGCACAGCACTGGGCCGGGGCAGGTTCATTCTTGAGATGATGGCACGTACATTAATGTACGTTCAGGGCTAGTAAAAAGCCGGAAGCTTGAGCCGCATGTCAGTCTGTGTGCCGCTGCCGAGCTCCGATCAGCAGCTCAAATCAGACAAAAGGTCGGTCGGCACTGATGACCGCTCACTCACCGCAGCAGTGAAAAATCACTCCAGTCAAGGATCGGTTTAACCTACCAACCAGCATTACTTACTTATTACTGTTACCAGTAGTACCAGTAGTAAGATAGTTACGGCACCTTGTGTTTGGGGTGAAAACGGAGGCCTTTTCGCCGTCTCCTGTAGCACGGGTGGGAAGGAAGCGCGTCGTGTCGCCGTGTCGGAGACGCGCGGGACGAAACGCTCGATCGGTTTGGTTGGGGTTGGGGATGGGTTTGGTGTGGTGGCGCCGTGGTCCGGGCCGGGTGGAGGAGGAAGCGGACGCATTATGGTCAAGGAGGGGAGGCCAGGCCGACGGCGACGGGCGGCGGACGGCAGGGAGCTGTGCTGCACACTGTGGCCTGTGGGCGCATCTGAGGAGAGTAGAGTCGTCGTGATAAATAAATGCGTCTTGTTTGGTTCGCTTGTGATGATACAGATGCAATCTTGATTCCCCGAACGAATTCCGCGTGTTGGGGAGTTACGAGTATGTATATTGCAGCGTTCTGCGTTCGTTCATGCATACGGTTGGGAGCGCTGGTGTTCAGTTAAGCAGAATCCTAATTAATTCCCTTTCCCTACACAAAAATGGGAAAACAAATCCTCGCAGTTTGGAATACGGGAATGTTGGTTCCACGGGAGTTTGAGCTAGACATACTTCACGCGAAAACTCAAAAGACTTGTACGTTTTGTAGACGGACGGGTTTCTTGAGATCGTGGTCGCTTTTGAGCTGTGTGATAGAGTGACTGATCGATCGGATGAGCATGCATGAGCTTTGTTTGATCTGAGGGAGGGACGGATCGACCAAAAGGTTAAAAGCAGCATAGCAAGCAAACTTTACACGCGTACGGGCATCCACGAGCACACAAAGAGGAGTGAGGAGGCGAGCGCATCGGATTCCTGAACCTTCACAAGAACTCCGGCGCCCTGCTCGCGTTCACTGAACTCAACAAGCCCGCATGGGCGTACGAGAGCGTTTTTAAAGGTGACATGCCATGCCAGCCAGGATTTATTGCGTTGCGTCAAGCCACTTCCGACTCCGGCCGGGGCCGCCGGCTTTTATGGGTCGAACGATGCTATGCTCTCTTCTCCCTTGCCATGGACTCTCTGATCTGATCCATTCGAGTCCAACAAGCCAAGACATGGAGAAGGTGACAAGTCGCTGCAGCCAAAGAGCAACAGGTGGCTTGTTTCTACGCCTACCAAGTTGAGTTGGCTCTGAATCGGAAAAGTACAGTACGTACTCCTACATTGCGGGTTTCAGACACAAAAATCTTGTCTGAATACGGAATCATCAGTGAAACAAACTCACTCTTGCACACATTTGCTTCTCATCAAGAAAATTCTGAATGGTGGAATGGATGGAGGTCAGGTGGACATTCACCGAGAGAGATGAGACGATCGGGCGTCCGTTTCCATTCCAGGAGCAACAAGCAATCTGTGCCGGGCGGGCCCCCCTTGGAGGTTTGGCGGTGGGTGCGTCGGCGGGCGGCGGCGCGAGAGCCAAGCCATCGGTCTCGGTGTGACGCGCCACCGGTCAGGTCCTGCACGCGTTTCATCATCGGCCATTTTGTTTTGTTGCTTCCAGGGAGGGAGGGCCGGCCGGACCGCCGGAGGGAGGGAGTACGGCCGCTGCTGGCTGATTGCTGAAATCAAGGCCGGCCGGCCGGCTTCGTACGGGGATCAAGCACAAGGTCGCTGAGCCTAGTATGTCATCAGGCACAGGGATTCTAGTGTAGGCCAAGATGCAATCATTTGGGCGTTGCCGCTGATTCGGACGCCTCACTGGACAGACACCACAAACAACTGAATAGAGCAATGCAGCATGCGTCTAAATGTTCTTCAGGAGCAGGAAGCCTGTACCTGTAGTAGTAACTCACTCGCATCGCATAGGCTAGACTAGTCTGAAACAGAGGAGAGGTCCCTCCCGGTCCCGGTGGCTTACACTAGTCTGAAACAGCTGGATGGAAGAACAGTGCCATGGAGGACTCTCAAGTTACGGAGAACAGGGATCAGTGTCCTGTGCCACCGGAAAAAGAGAGGCGATTACTGTTATCGGGACATGTTCAGTACGATTCAGCGCTTAATGTACCATGTACTACTGCAAAGCTGTTGCGCAGTTACAACAGTACTTTAAACTCAATCAGTCATCAGTCAGCCAATTAGTAGCTTTTAACTACGTACTGCATTTCTTCAGCAGGCTATTCTTCACAGTTTTTATGCGCCTGATTCTTGTCTTCAGTGACTGAGTTTCATGAGAATATATATTGCAATAAAATAAGCAAGGTGCCGAAAGAGGTGAGGTGAAGCGAGCTTGCATCTCACGGTTTGGATCGGTGACTGCTGAGCTGAGCGTATCTCGCCTCTGAATTGGCCGTGTGCAACACATGTCCGAAAACTTTCTTGGCCTCCACCACATCTCTACTGCTGCTAGAGCCATTCATCGAGTTCATATTTCAGCGTCAGCTCACGTCCATTTGGTTGCCGCCCGTGAATTATAATATACATGGCGACGCTACCATGCTAGTGACTGACGGTGACGGACAGCGTTTGCCAACAACTTCAATGCGTGAAAGCTGAAAGATAACTTGTGACAGTGCACCGCAAAGCTAGCGCTCAGGGTTTAGGTTCCACGGTTAAGCAACTGAATAAACAACACTGGTTTTAGTGAAAACTTGTGGAGACGAGAGGAAAAAGGAACCAAAGTGATGGGCTCCGTGTATGGGGTCGACAGAAATTCAGAGACCGCCAGTCTGTGCGGCTGTCGCGGTTAGCATGTAGTCAGAAGCAAGAAATCTCAGCTCAGATATTGAAATCATCACATATGTAGTCGTCAGAAAACAATATACTAGAAATCATTCAGTCGTCAGAGAAAAACAATATTGAAGAAATCATTGCCCGGTCTTCTTCGATCGGCAAGAAAAGGAAAGGAATATTGCAATCATCCAGTCTTCAGAAAACGACTATACAAACGACTGTATGCATGTATATATGTTGTGGTGTATGTATTATCTGAGAAATTAGTGTCCCGGACCTGCAAGGAACTGAATCATTGGTTGATAGGCAAACAGGCAGACACGATATCTGAATCGAAAACGCGAAGGCCTGTGCCTGTGTGTGTGTCGTTTGTCGTTCGATCGTCCATCATTTTTCAGAACATATCACCGCACTGAATCGCAGTTCACGTCAGGATATATGGATTGACGTCCATGGCGAGTACAGGTACAGCGGCCGGGGTCCCAACGTAGAAGACGACGTCCTAACGTAATGACTCGAAATCCCGTCCAATTTCTTGCATATAACAATACTGGTACAAAAAGATTTCAAAAAAGTTCTCCTGTCCGATCCCCTGCGGGGCCATCATCTGCTCCTGATTGCTGATGGCTGGCAGGCTCCCAATTCCATCACATTTCTGAATTCTGAATAGCACAGCACCGCCCCCCGACCCGAATGGCGAATCAACTAAAAATAATTGGGCGACGTACGCAAATTAAGACCGATTGATCGATCAGCCACTCGAAAATCACGCGAATTTATATCTCTGGAGGATCAAAGCGATAACGATGTGGCTGTATTTATTTCTGTGAAAGGTTCGGACGGGACGCGTGAAGCAAGCGAGAAGCTTCACGAGTTGCGACGTGTATCTGCAATAGGACTGGGGAGCCCTACTAGTAGAGAGAATCAGACAATATTCTTCCTAACCCGTGCGTGCGGCTACTATAATTAAAACAAATAAATAAATTTAAGCTATGATTTAAATAGGAAACAGTGTCTTTGCTTGCCGTGACAAATGACATGCACCGAACGAGCTCTGCAGGTTTGGTGCGATGGATATGGATTAGAAAAAAGGAGGAGAAATAAATTAAATCAAATCAAATGAAGTGTACAGTGTGCTTGGAAGCTACGTGCGAGGAGCAAACGACGTCGCAACTGAACAAGACCGTACGTGTTGTAAGCTGCAACAGCGCTTTATTTGGAGCAATCTTCTGTAATAAAGCAAACAAACAATTTACTAGTCCTTGAGATGGGCCCGATCTGCGCTGATTGCAACAGCAGCGTTGAAAGCTGCTTATTTATACATATATATTATATATAATAAATAAATAAACTTTTTTTTTGAAAAAAATAAATAAATAAACTTTAGCTCGACAGGATTGGCAATTCTGAAAGTTTATTAGGGCCATGCATTGACTGCGTGATTCGGCGTGTAGGGCACACGGAAATGAACAAAAGCGCCCGTGTGGAGGATCCCTTGCGAAAAATCCTGTGCGTGCAGCAACCGGACACGGGCGGCGTTTGTTTGCTCTGGTGTCGGCTGGATTCGTGCCTCCGATCACGAATTTGTCCACGGAAAACTGCAAATTAAGCTGTGCAAAACGTGTGCGTCTTGTTGGGTGCAGCTGTACGACCGTGCAGTTTTCAGTACGTGTGCGTCTTCGACAAACGTCTCGGTGGTCATCTACTACGCAATAGAGAAGTACGCAAAGGAAACTACGTCGTGCAAGCAGCGCAGACTGCAGTACTGTACTGTGTACGTAATCTAATGCTTGGTGCTGGGACGGGTTAGTTAAACCACTCCTAGTTGATTCCGTAGTTCGCTAATCCCGTTTTAACTCGCCTAATCCGACAATCCGTGCAAGGATCCGGTTGCCCGCGACACAAAGATACGGTGTCGTGGAGGCTGGAGCGATCGAGAGATGCCGCCGGGCAGTCTGCGCGGGGATCGGGAGGCAGAACTGCTGGAGGGATATATTCTACGCTAGTGTTCATCTGTCCAGAGTCTTTTATCTGTTGCCTCTAATTAATCATCTGATGTTGCACATTTACTCAGCGCCGACTGTGCACCTCGTGTAAAGGCCGTGCGTGCGTTCATGGCGTAACTTCAAATATTGGCACCTGCCGCACCTCTTTTTACCTTTGCTTGCATGGAGACAAAAGAAAGGGTGCTATTTGCGCTCGTGGCATGGAAGATATTATGGAAAGAAAGGAACGTGAGATGTTTTCGGAATATTGCTTCCTCCGTCAAGCAAATTTTATCCATCGTTAAGTTATAACTGTGGATTAATGCCGAATCTTGCAAGCTTGGTTGTCTAAGTACCCGAGTAGTGTGGATCGTAGTCCCTTGGTGGAAGCGAGAGAGAATGGAGAGATTGGACGTTATTGTATTTTCTTTTAATACAAAAATCCTAGCGCTCCTAGGTTGGGTCTGCTTTAAAAATTTAAGTGTTCTTAGTCCCTTAAGGAAAGATTGATTGCACGTTATTGTAATATCTTTACCCAGTATGAGCGCTTAGGCGCATGTTGTAAAAATCTAGTCTAGTTCTTAATATAAAGATGTGCAAGCCTTTTGCATATTTCGAGAACAACCTTTGCTTGCATGATGTACATTACGATTACTTTGTGAAACAAGGTGTAGATTGCATTCACAGTTATTCATAGAGATAATTACTTAAAAATGTTATACCTTCAGTAACCAAGGATTATATACAAAAGCTTCTAGTCATGTACTCCCCCGTTGCAAAAAATCATCCATTTAGTTATGTATGATCTAAAAAAGTTGAAGGCGACTTATACTATATAATTTGGAACGGAGGAAGTACGAAAGACCGCCTCCATGTTAGCAAACACGAGTGTCCTAAGGAGACCGCCTCTATTTTTACTTCTCTAATCACCTCATAACCAGTATTTTGGATGCTTGTTGCGTCTCTTGCACAGACAAAGTACAATCCCAATAGATCCATACAAACACAAATACTACAATTCAAATCACAAGAAGACTCAAGATTTGTTTCTCCCGGGTTCCCCCACATCCCCGTTTGAGAAAACTATGAGTGATCACTCGTGATCAAGCTCTTGCGAGTTTTATTTCAACTACTTTACTCAATCCACTAATTTGACTAAGTGACCATCACTTGGATTTTTGCACAATGATTGTTATCTTAAGAGCATTCCCCATTCGGTTTCGTGGTGCAAAACGGTCCTTAGGACAAAATTAGCTCCAGTTGTATTATGAACAAAAAAAAAAAGAAGCTTTCCATCCTCAAATTCATTTATGACTAGAAGCTTTTGTATAATACTTCTTATTTTCTTCGTGACCTTTTTTTGTTTCATGAGTTTAATTTGAACTCTTTTGGTATTTTTTTTTGGCATTTGACTTGTTTCAACTCCCATTCCAAAAAAAATATTTCAAAAAAAACACCTCCAACTACCTCAAATTTTGGTTCACAAGATGGGAAAACTATTAGGCTCAAGATTTGTTGGTTCAAGGTCTCGCGGTGCATGGTGCACCCCACAAGCTCCCAAGTTTGGCAAAAATGCCAAAAGGAGGACCCGATTTTACCAAACTCACTAAAATGCAAAAGGATAAGGCTCTTGCGATTGTTTTATTTTTTGGCAAAAAAAATGCTTTACCCAATCCAACACTATTGGAGATGCTAAGTTTAAGTTTGAACTCTTTTACAACTATTTTTTGAATAAAAGGATGTCATCTTCAACCCATGGTGCTTTTTAAAAGAGTAAAATGCCTTCCCCCTTCGGTTCAAAACCAAAACGTGTTTGGAACAAATCACTCCACAGGACAAAATTTGCCTCAAACTTTTAATTCCCACGTACGTACCAGTTAGCCCATCATGAACAGAAGAAGAAATCTTTCCATCCTCAAAACGGGCCTGGCATATTTGACCTGACCCATTCGAAAGAGCTGCCGGCAAAGTCGGTCCGTCCACCTAATCCAATCCAATCCTTCACCTTTTGAACAAAAAAATGAAAAAAAGAAAGGAAAAAGTCCACATTGAGTTTAAGTTTGAACTCTTGTACGACTATTTTTCAGTAAAATTTTGAAAGTTGAAGGATAGGAGGAGACAACCCCACCATGGTGCATTTTTTATTTAAAAAAAAAAAAAAAAATATATATATATGCTTTAGGAAAACCAAAACGTAGTTTGGATTGCTTATACTTTTTTTTGATTGCAGGTAGCCTTTTTTTTTTTGAGAATAATTCGTGTATTTATTTTTTCCAAAAAGATACATATTATATATTCACTGGATTGCTAACAAAATTGAATTTTCTATTTTATTTTTTTCCCGGCGCCGGGAACGAAGTTTCAAAATTCCACCGTCAAAACCTTGTACAATACCAAAGTACGTACCAGTCAGCCCATGACGACGGAGCCCACGACGCGAGAAATCTTCGGACCCAGACAATTTACTATTTTGCCTTCATGGAACGGGCCTGGCTACACGGACCTGAGCCCATTAGAGAGAGCTGTTTATTTTCGTCTCCGTCGGTCGGTCCGTCCACCTCAGCGATCTCATCCGATCCAATCCAATCCAAATTCTAAAAACACAAAAACACAAAAAAAAAATGAAAAAGAAACAAACTGCCCCATACTTCCGTGTCTTCCCGGCCTTCTTCTCCGGACGGCCAGACCAACCCCCACTTCTCCAAAAATCCCAAAACACCTTGGGCTCCCGAGCAGGAGAGAGCAATGCAGCGTGCCATCCGGAAAGCCGCGGCTGCGACAAGGCGAGCGCTGTCGTCGGCGGCCGCGAGGGCATCATCGCCCGCTCCTCCCCGCGGCCCCCTCGCGCCTGGCTGGGGCGCCACTAGGTGGCTCTGCTGCGGGCGGGAGGCGCTGAGCTACGACGTGGTCATCGTGGGCGCCGGGCCCGCGGGGCTCGCCGCGGCGATCCGGCTGAAGCAGCTCTGCCGCACCGCTGACGCTGATCTCTCCGTCTGCGTCCTGGAGAAGGGCTCCGAAGTCGGTGGGGCGCCTCGCGTGGCGTGACACGCTTCCTTCCCCTTCATTTCTTCGGGAGCAGCGATGTGCTTACTCTGCGTCATCTGATTTGGGCAATTTTCTCTCTGGTTGTCCTGCAGGTGCTCATGTGCTGTCGGGGAATGTGTTTGAGCCCCGAGCCTTGGACGAGCTCATTCCCAAGTGGAGACAAGAGGATGTACGCATTTCTGTCTTCTGAACTGTGACGAGTTTATTTATTCATTTTTACTTAGGATAATCTCTCATGCATATACAGACCAAGTATTACCTGTGCCTCTGTGAGCTCTTGGTTCATTCACTTCACACTTGACTAGTTGACTTAAATTCATTCAACTGATTGTGACTATTTTTATCTAGCTTTCTATTCACGTATATGACAATTCCAATTGCTAGTCTCTATGGCTGTACTTTTGATTTTATTAGAAATCCAAATCCTTCTGAGAATTTGAATTGTAGAATGCAGTATGTTTTGTTGGATACATCTGCCTTGGCCTTGCTGTATGCGTGTTACTTGAATTATTTTCCTCGTCAGGAATGCAGATTGGAAACCATGTAATGAGCTGTTTTGTTGTAATGTGGTTATGTTGTGTTTGACAGTCTCCAATCAGAGTTCCTGTCTCATCTGACAAGTTCTGGCTGTTAACAAAGAACCAAGCATGGACACTGCCATCTCCATTTGACAACAAAGGAAACTACGTGATCAGGTGCCAACATTCTTGCTGTGTTCATCATCTAGATTCACGCCTTTTAATTTTTAAAGAAGTCTGGCTGGTGTTTCTCCTGTCCTAGAGGGTCAGGCTTTGCTGAAAAATTTACTTGCGTCCAGCTTGAGCCAATTGGTGCGATGGATGGCCACAAAAGCTGAAGAGTTGGGTGTTGAAGTATATCCAGGTTTTGCTGCTAATGAGGTACCATCATTCTTCATTTTAGAAACCCTTATGTGGAAGGACTAATATTTGTCTGAATTCTTCTCTAACAGATACTTTATGATGAAAATCAAATAGTTACAGGAGTCGCAACCAATGATGTTGGTATTGCTAAGGATGGTACCAAAAGGGAAACTTTCCAACCAGGTGTAGAACTAAGAGGCAAGTAACCTTCACTCCTTATATAGCAGGGATAATGATCTGTATAGCAGATAATATGCTGAAATTTTGAGGGTATATTGAGTTTGTCAGTGGTGTTTTTTATTTTCTTGTTTGGAATTTGGGTAGACAGGCAATACCCAGACTTATACTTATCTAAACTGATAACTTGCTTTTCCATTCTGTGTGTTCCACCGTGCATCTATTCTCATGGCCAGCTACTTTGAAAATACAGGGCGAATAACACTGCTTGCTGAGGGCTGCCGAGGTTCACTATCAGAGGTCAGCATGTGGAATGCTAGTTTCATTTTGTTATTTAACAATTTATTATTATTACGCTTGCAGTTTGATGCTAAGGCCCAACCATATTTCAGAAAATAATAAGAAATCACAAGCTCAGAGAGAGAGGGCAAGGGCAACATCAGACATATGCTCTTGGAATTAAGGAGGTATTTTGATATCAATTATACTACTGGTTTCCAGATGCCTTGTTCTTAGTATTGATGGAAGCAACCTTATATCCCCCATAAAAACAGAAGATTGTGTCACTGAATTTTGTCAATTCATCTACATCATTATACAGACAATAAGCCATATATACTGTAGGTCTGTTGTGTTAATATAGTTTTGATGATCTATGTTTCTGTTGTTTCACAAATCTGTGTTTGTTTTGTTTATGCTTTGTCAATGTTTCTGAGGAATTTTACAATTCCAAATGGCCTTTATATATATATATTTTTCGTTCCAAACTATTCCCTAACCCTTTGTATTTCAGTTTATTGAACTGTGACTCATGTAAACCTTTGCGTCATTAAACGTTTTCTCCTACTTCTAGATGAGTTATTAATGCCACTCATATACTAAGTGCATTCTATTTTAAGGTTTGGGAGATTGAAGAAGGAAAGCACAAGCCAGGTTCTGTTATTCATACTGTTGGGTGGCCTTTGGACACTAAAACATATGGAGGATCATTCCTATACCACCTTGATGATAGACAGGTAACTGTTCTGGTAGAGATGCAAACTTGTACTTCAAGTATTATGCATGAGCTCTGCCACATAAATAAAGATGTATTCTATCCTTAGGTTTTATTTTTCTGATAAAGGAGAAATGGCACTAAATATCAGATTGTAGGTTGCATTGTACACAAACTAAGCAACATTAACTTTACTTTCCACTGCTCTTGCTTAGCGAAGTTGGCTACTTAGCACACTGCAGCAAAAAAAAAGTTTAGTTTGTGCCCAAAAGAAGACTCAAACCACCAATTGATCACTTATCACAGGGCATTTAGTTGCAGGCTGGATAGATATGAGTTTGGTTTCATAATCTAACTTTCTGCAATGTTTGTTCATACGTTTAGGTCACTGATGGCTAAGTAGTAAGTGGTTGCACTTAATGTGTTATCTCCTCTCATTTTTCAGTTAGCGATTGGTCTGGTTGTTGCGTTGAATTATCGAAATCCTTTCCTTAGTCCCTATGACGAATTCCAGGTATGTGGTTTTTCTTTGTCGATGCATTTTGATGGCAAGTACTCCACATGTCTTTCTTTAAGGGTAATAGGATGTTATAGAGATTTCAATAGAGGGGCCTCCCTGAAGTACCCCTACCTAGTTTAGTTTATGCTACAATTTAGAAGACTGAGCGATTTTGCTCATTGCTATTAAGATTAAGGATGGGTAATTTAGAAGACGGACTGATTTACTGCGAATTAATAAATAGAATGGACCTATTTTTCTCTAAATGTTGTGCAATCATATTTCAGAAATTTAAGCAGCACCCTGCTGTCAGAAAACTTTTGGAAGGTGGAACAGCTATTCAGTATGGTGCACGTACTCTCAATGAAGGTGGTTTCCAGGTAATCTGACATTTCAATTTGGCAATTCTGTAGCAAATAGACACACATAAGCTCTATCTGTTATCCATATCAAGTTTTTTTTTTCAACCATTATACATGAGTGTCACTGATGGTTCACCTCATAACATGGTTAACTACACGATATGATACGACCTTTGTAAGCTGAAGGATAGCTTGGTACTCGTTTACTGTCCTATGCGAATTTTAGCACCTGTCTAAGTTTGTGTTTTTGTTGTTGACAATTATTACAAAAGATCTCCAAGAGCTCCTGGTCAGGGATTTTACAGGAGGTGTGTGTGTTTTAGTTTCGGGGTAGTTGGTTGCCTTTTCTGCCTTTTTCTAGTTTTTTTCTTTTTATAGAATTTAGAGTTTTCGTTTTTTAGGTATGTCTTCGGGTGGGAGGACTCCTCCTTTTCACACCTGTTTTCTTCTCTTCTTTTGTATTCATGAAATGATACACTCATACTCATACACAAATCTTTTGCGTGTTCGAAAAAAAAAAACTAATATGACAATGATGAGTTCATGTAAAATTTCAGTCAATACCATATCCAGTTTTCCCTGGAGGTGCAATTATTGGATGCTCTGCAGGATTTCTAAATGTTCCCAAAATAAAAGGAACGCATACGGCTATGAAATCAGGTATCTTTCAAAACTCTGTTGCTTAGCTTAGCTTCATGGTTGATGTTATATCTCTGCCTATCATCGCTCTGTCTTTTGGTCGAAATCCTTTTCAATGCTCATTCTTTTTTCTGATTATATTTTCAAATTGTGTTAATTATTTTTGGTGGAATGCTAATTTTAGACTCCATCTTCGTCAACAGTAAATGGTGTTAGGACATTGCACTATTTATCGCGTCCTAACATCATATATTGTTGACTGGAGGGATTAGTTTATTGATAAGCCTTGTACTAAAGGGATGGATGTGTAAAAAAGGTATGCTTGCGGCGGAAGCAACTTTCAAGTCCCTTATTGAAGGATCTTCGATGGAACTGTACTGGGAGAACCTCAAGAAGTCATGGATATGGGAAGAACTTCATAAAGCTAGGAATTATAGACCAGTATGTTGTTATTTTATGGTTGAGTTTTCCAAACAAACTTACCTTTGGTATCTGGTTAAATATCTAGTTCCGTAAGCTGAGGGGGAAAAGAAGGCAAATTCTGCTATTTTTTTTCCGAACGTAGTATGTTGAATGTGTTCTTTTTACTGTTTTTTTCCCAGGCATTTGAATATGGATTTATTCCGGGCATGGCTTTGTCTGCACTGGAACGGTGAGCTCCCTATTAAGAAAACTACTTGAGCTTAGTCATTGAGATATTTCTACTCCATTCACTGAGTCATGCCTATATTTTGAACTTTTAGCTACATATTCAAAGGGAAGTCACCTTATACATTGAAGCACGGGAGACCCGATCATGAAGCAACAGATGTGAGTGACAACTGCTTTGTTAAAAAAACATTCAAATGCATGACATTGCCTATTCAGACTGACAAAAGATTTCCTTGTGCACAGACGGCCAATCTGCATGCGCCTATTCCATATCCTAAACCAGATGGACAGATAACATTTGATGTCCCAACGTCTTTATACAGGTAATGTCTGCAGCAAGAGACAACCTTCTTTCTTTGTATGCACTCCATATTTCTGCTTGTTGACTAATGCTTCACCATTCATGTGGTAACTGGTAACAAGTACGCTATATGCTTTAGCTGTATCTAACATGGCATTATTGGTATAGGATTCATTACCCAAATGTGTGACTAGGAGATTTGCCTCAATAATCATAACCAAACAATTATTTTTTGATCTGACAATTACTTCAGCCTGTATATTGTAGCCTTCCAAGGGGCTAGGTCGTTCCAGGTCGTGTGTATGTGTAACAAAAAGGCGCGTAAGTAATTTTGTGATCCTTTGGGTGTGTGGGTTTAGTGTAACCAGGGCCCTTTTATCCTTCTTTAATATAATGATACGCAGCTTTCCTGCATGTTCAAGAGAAAAATATATTGTAGTCTAGAAATGCACTTATGAGAATATATTTTCAATCTGTCTTTCTCTCCATCCGCCGTTCCTTTGGTACAGGAGCAATACAAACCATGAGCATGATCAGCCGCCTCATCTCCGCTTGAGGGATCCTACAATACCCGAGCGAGTAAATGTTCCACTGTATGCGGGGCCAGAATCACGCTATTGCCCAGCCCGGGTTTACGAGTATGTAAAGTAGACACACATTGTTGAATTCCTGTTGGTCCCTTCATGCATCAGTGATGCTAACGTGCTTAGTGACCTATAGTTTGCTGATCACTATTGTTTATGCCCATTTTTGTGTAGATATGTCTCTGACGAGAAAGGTGACCCAAAGCTTCAAATAAATGCACAGAATTGTCTTCATTGCAAGGTAAATATTTTGTTGCGGGTGAGATTTTTCAGAGTATGTGCATGAAAATTCGTACCCTTAGTTTGTGTGTATCACGCATTTTGACCAAAGGTTTGCAATGGCTGGAAGTATATTCGTCTCCATTCACTTTACTATAGAAAGAGTAGATCTAGACATATAGCCTTTTGATAATGATAGCTATATTATACTATGCACGAATTGACACTGTCAATGCTAAGATATTCAGGAATCAGAATATGTTTTTAACATTGTTTCTTGGTTTATTAATCACAACACAACTGTTTCCTGTGATCTTTGATGGCGACGAGATTGAGCTTCTTAGCTCTTGCTCTTCCTTTCTGCTTTTAGCCTCTGCTGGGCATCCAGCCTAAATTACTTGTTCACTGAACCTTCAGGCTTGCGACATCAAAGATCCAAAGCAGAACATCGAGTGGACTGTTCCAGAAGGTGGAGGCGGCCCTGGTTACACAGTAATGTAGAATATTGAAAGGGAAAAAACATGATGCCTTCAAGAATAATAACGGCTCATTCACCACGGGTTGTCACACTGTACCAAATCCCCATCCAAACCTGGCTAATAAAAGGGTTGGAAGTTGCATCGTCTATCTAGCAATAAGCAACCTCCCTAAGCAGTAGACAGGATGTCACAGGAACAGGATGTTCCTAGAGAGCTATGTACTGATAAGGATCGGTACAGTAAAAGAAGCGTGCTTCACATCACATGGATCTTCTTTGGGGAGCTTCACATCACATGTGGATGGCACAAGTGATTGGTCGAGTGGGTGTCGTGAATGTAAAACTACTGGAGTATGCAATTTGTCGATCGGTAACATGAGATGTGGATGGAGATCAATGTCATGATATGTTGCGTTTGGCACTAATTTTAATAAACATGTTAATTAGCACAACTAACACATCAAAAACAATGGAGTAATTAGCACAAAAACATGCACTAATAAATGTATTAGCACTTATCAAAACTAATCCTACCATCATAATTACTAAATAATAATATAACATACTAATAATTTTTAATTTATTTACTAATGATAAATATTAGAAGATATAGATGAATTGGTTCGTGAGATTTTCACGAACGAGGAAATCGACATCTGAGGGTATATTCTCTGTCCATAGATTTGCTGGTGCCAGTGATCCATCCAACCAAACACTAATGATCCAAGGATGATTCCATCCCATCCAATCCAATCCATTGAACCAAACACACCCTAAGTGTATCATATATTGTCAACTTCTTTTCTCTCTTCAATTTTTTTGACATCTTTCTTCAAGGTGATATAGGCAGTTAGGCACATCATTTTTTTTTTTTTTTTTTTTTTTGAGAAGATCTCCTTCAATACATGTCGATATGTATTGTATCTGTTCTACTTTTACTTGGTGGGGAAATAGTCCCCAAATGACACACACACATGTGCAGGTGTCCTCTTTCTCCCATGCGTTCCAAGCATTCTGTGGGCATCACGATTCACGGGCATCTCGTGGCACCCACGCCAGTAGTCAGGATGCGGGGCGATAAGCAGACGTGCCTGTGCCGACAACGACCTTGGACCTAGACGTCCAAACAAATTGCTCTTGATTCGTCCAAGAACATCTTTCCAGTGCCGCAATACATTCCAGCTCAACTGAATCACCTGCCAGGCGGCTATGGCGTCATCCGGGCACAGCGTCTGCATGAGCGGAGATGGAGAGACAGAGACGAGCTACGCCAGGAACTCCGCTATTCAGGTTGCCCCCTCCTCTTCCTCCTCCATCCCGTTCACGCGGTCTCAACGGATCTATATATCTTTGATGTACTCCACTTGCAAGCCATAACCAATTTGCTTGCACTTGCACTGTACTTCTCAGAGCGGCGTGCAGAGCAGAGTGAAGCCTCTGGTCGAGGATGCCATCTCGGACCTGTGCCGAGCAGCCGTGCCGGGCTGCCTCCGGGTAGCAGATCTGGGGTGCTCGTCGGGGCCGAACGCGCTGGCGCTGGCGTCTGCCGCCATCGACGCCGTGAGGCGCCAGCCGCACTGGGCGGAGCGGTGCCGGGAGATGTGCGTGTACCTCAACGACCTCCCGGAGAACGACTTCAACACCGTGTTCAAGGACGTGCCGTCGTTCCTGCGGGGGCACGGGAGAGTGGACAGCAGCCAAAGGCAAAGCGGCCCGCTCGTCATGGTGTTCGGTGCCCCGGGGTCGTTCTACGGCCGGCTCTTCCCCGCCAAGACGCTGCACTTGGTCTGCTCCTCCTTCAGCCTCCACTGGCTCTCCCAGGTTATATATTTTGCATTGCCGCCCGGCCCGGCCGGTCGAAACCGTCGTATGCGTGCATGCCAATCAATCGGTAGTTTTTCTTCACTAGGAGTATGGAATTTGCATTGGCAGGTTCCGCAAGAACTGGTGGACGGAGTGCTGATAAACAAGGGCAGCGTGTCGGCGGGGAGAACGAGCACGCCGGCCGTCACCGCAGCCTACGCCCGGCAATTCGAGCAGGATTTCAAGCGCTTTCTGGCGTTACGGGCCGAGGAAATGGTGCCCGGCGGATGGATGGTGCTATCCCTCTGCGGCAGACCGGCCATGGATTTCTCCAGTCAAGACCGGTACCCGGAGTTCGTCGACGAGATCCTACAAGACTTGGCATCCCAGGTAGCTACAAAAGCATGCATGTGGTATGCATGGTGACGGCAACAAACTGGATTCAGTTGGTGTTTTAACTGCCTCGATCGCTAACGGCAGATCGGCGCAGGGTGTGATCGCGGCGGCGGAGGTGGACTCGTTCAACGAGCCGTTCTATAGCCCCTGCCACGAGGAGCTCCGCGGCGCCGTGGAGCAGGAGGGCTCCTTCGAGATCGTCGGCCTGGAGAGCCACGAATTCCTGGAGAGGGGGCCCCGGGGCGACGCCGAGAGGAGCAAGGCCATGGCCAGGTTCCTGCGCGTGCTGGACGAGTGGCTGCTCGTCCGGCACTTCCGCGTCGACGGCATCGGTGACGCGTACGCCAGCGCGGCGGAGGAGCGCTACATGGGCCCGGCCGCGGAGGAGGACATGACGGGCGTCGTCCTCATCCTCTCCCTCCGGAGGAGAAAATAGAGCCATGCAAGTGCGTGCGACGGCACTATTGGCAATCCGATCCGTATACAAATCACTACTGCACAGATCAAATCAAAAGTAAACCATGCCTTTTCTTTCTTAATTAATTCCGCGCGCGTGCACACTCGTTATGCTTTGGGCACCCCCTGTAATTTGTTTTAGCTTCGCCACTTTGATGTTATTATTTAAAGACTCATGTATTAAGAATTTAAGATATGTGTTTCGTCCCTGGCGTACTGTGCCATGTTTTGACGGCTTGTTTGGATTGTGTCCTTTCAAGCATGCTCGTGCCCAGGCAACCATCTTGGCCTCAGGTGTGTGAAATCGGGAGCTGCTCGCGCCATTTGACTGGGTCCAAACCAAACGAGGTCTTATGGTAGTCACAACATGTGGCGAGCAATTTGGACATCATGCCTGTGGCGAAAACTGTAGTGTAGAAAAGTGTTGTGGCACCCTTAAATGAGTCATCAACCAAACAACAATAGAAAAAAGTGTGGCAGCCTTTGTGTGACCGGATGGTGGCTCCCAACCAAACACACCCAAAATTGTGAAGACAAGTTTTATCACCGCAAGAGCAAAAATAATAAGACCAATATACAAGTCGAATCATAAAAAGTCCATCGTTGATGAGAGAAATAATGTGAGGGACATGAGCGGGTGCTTGACTCATCGCCCGGTTGTGTGCATCATACGAGAGGGGAAAAAAAATGCTCCTAGCCGGTTGCCACCGATAAGTTGGCTTTTTATCTATAACCCCTATAAAGCACGGAGGATAGCCATGAATGACACAGCAGCACATACTTCCGTTACTATTCGCTCCTACCGACGGGACGGTTTCTCGTCCGCTTCCCTTCGCCTTCAGGCTTCCCATTAGCTGCCATTAACTTCCCATTAGCTGCCATTAACACGTCCATGTAGTGCTTCGATGGTTTTCGGTGCCCCTTCCCATCCAAGAGTCTCCATAATGACATATGTTGTATATATAAGAGAATAAGAGAACTCCAGCCTTCATCGTCTCCCCCGTGCGCAAGGGCAGCAAATGCAGGGCTTCCACAGCAAAAATTGAACCAGCCAACAATGATCCCTCGGATTCATGGTTGAGAGGGAAAACACAGCTGAACTGAAGCAACAAAAGAATTACCCGCTTCAACTCGGCGTTTCTCCAGTAGGTTTTCTTTTTCTCGGGCTCCGCAACCACCGCAATTCCGGGTGGCCCTCCTCGAGGCAGTTCGAGCTAGCATCCGAGAGCTGAGTATTCCGCGAACAAGTGTTGCGCTGTCCCTGGTCAGCTTGCCCTCGCCGGTCGATCCGCGGGCAGCTGATCACCGTTTTGGCTTCCGGGAGCCGGACCGAAGCCACGCATCCACGGTCGCGCTCAGCCCGTCGGCCGACGCGCAACGGCGCAGGGGATGTGAGATTGGGAGGGGCGTGCGCGGTCCAGCCGCTGGCCGATGCATCGGGAATGTATGATGCGAGTTGGGGAGGAAACAGGAAAGGATGTGACCTTTTTTTCTTCTTTAGTGGGCTTTCTATTGGGCTTTGCTACTTTGGGCCAGATTTGCAGCATGTGACAACAAATACCAATATACATATTCTTTTGTATGTATTTAAGTTTGTTTCTAAAGTCTTGGTATTCCATGAAATACAGGGTAGCGACGGCCTTGACGGGAGGAGAGAGAAATTGGAATAGAAAAGAGATAATTGAGGATTAGTATTTTGGTATCTATAGATGGGTGATGAGTAGTAAATATTCCGGTTATCGCTGCCACAATTTTACGTCTGCGGGCGATTATTACTTTTGTGGGGCCAGAGAATTACGGTTAGCGTGGTTTGGGAAAAAAAAACATGCTCGATCGGCCTAGCAGTATTTGGATGCATCTATTGGCTTCTAGCCGTTCGTGATGATATAAAATCGAATGTCTCATCTTTAGACATCTCCAAATATGGCTCTTCGTTACATGAACCATTCAAATGAATGGTGGAAACTATGTAGTATTCTATACTCAGATGATCCGAAATAATATATTGTATATCTACCCGTTTTAATCTAACTACATATATCCTCTATGTTATTAAATAAAATATATAGGAAAGAACGCTGCGGGAATTCTTCTAGTTGCATATATAGCCATGAGTGAAGACGACACTTCTTGCCATTATACCAGTGAAGGCGGCACTACTTGTTCTAGAAAGACCATCGTTTTTATTTAAAAAACTAAAAAAAAAACCATTGTTTTATAAGGTTATATATTCCCTCATTGATCATGGATCAACCTAACAATAGTTTGGGGTGGAACCAGTTTTCATGGTTTGGTTTTCTTGTTAGGCCAATTCAATTTGGGTGGAAACGGTTCGAGTCGTTGCTTGGAGTAGTTCAGTTTGGTTTGGTTTGGTTTTGGGCTGATTGTTTTGGCTTTCTAACGGACTGAATCCACGATTCGAACCCAGTATCACACCACGGTCCAGCTCGCTCCGACGCTTTGTGCCACGAAGCAGAGCATCGCGCGCGCGCACATGTGCGAGAACCGTTCCACGGTGACAGTTTGAAGTTGGTTTCGAATCCCGGTTTTAGCTTGTGGATTGGTTTTGTTTGGATTTAAGAACATTGTAGTTGGGTGTGGAGTGATTTTAGAGGGGGGACGAGTGGGGTGGGGTGGATTGGGTTTTGAACACAGACGTGATTAGTTTGGTTTGGTTAGGGCCTGGATGACGCACCATTACCAGGTTTCATGGAGGCTCCTTTCATTGTCTAGTTTGCGTTATCAAATGCGCCATGAAATTTTTTCCTAGCTCCAGTTGTGGGCCGTGGCTCTCCAATTGTTGGCTGTGGCTCTCCAATTGTTGTGTTGGCTGGCCGGCGTCCTTCCTCTTTCTCGGCCCACTCAAACACGCGAAGCTGACGACGAAACAATCAGCCCCGCAGTCCTACCCGGACTCGGAAACCAGCCCGCTCCCGTCTATAAATCCAGAGACCCCCGCCTCCTTCTTTCTTGGAATTCCTCAGCAATCAAATCAAAGTCGGTGGAATCCAAGCCCTAGGCCGTTCGCACTCGAGCCCAACCAGCAAACTAAAACCAACCAGCAAACTTCTCTCGCCCTCGCCAGATAAAACCCACCGCCATTCAAAACCGTTTGCCTCCGTTCCGAGCTCCCAACAACGCCTGCGCCGCGCCGCCGAGTCCTCCCTCGATCATGGCTTCCGCGGCGGGCGCGGATCCGACGGCAGCGCTAGGGCTGGGGCTGCGCAGCGGCAGCGGGGCGTGGGGAGGAGGCGGAGCCGCGGCGCCGGCGATGATGAACGGCGCGCATGAGCCCGGGGTGGACCTCGCCAGGCACCCGTCCGGCTTCGTCCCCACCCTCCAGTGAGTCCTCCTGACTCCTGAGCCCTCGACGCGCGCAGATCGATCGATTGCGGTGAAAAACTTGGACGTGAGGGCATGAGTTGGGTGGGGACGCTTTAATTTGTGGAGCGATGATGATGATGGGAATTGGGTATTTGGGTGGGACGTTTTGTGGAGCGACGATGATGATTGATTGGAATTGGGGACGGGGTAAACTTTGGATTCGACCAATTGCACCGGCCGGCTCTTGGTTTTGATCTGTTATTACGATTTGCCCACCGGGAAGGCTTGAGGGTTGGTTGGCGTCTGTGTGGATTGGGAACCGATTCGGGGCATTGCGCGTTGCGTCGGGGGTGATTCCTTCGTGTCTGATCCTGTCAGGGCACGATTATGAAAGGATTAGAGTTCCTTAGTCGAACATCGAACTGAACCGATTGTTTGCGACTGAACATTGTGCGCTGGATTTAGCCACCTCTTTGCAAAGTTCTTGAGACTGACTCTGACCGAGAGCTCAATCTTTGGATTGCATATCTAGTCAACTAGTACGAGATAGCAGTAGCTATCTCCGTGGGGCAGGGGAATTATGCATGACCTGTTTGATCCTTGGCATGACATGGGGGAGATTATATTAAAGTGCGTTGAACTTGCACCAAAAGGAACTAGCATGCCATCATTGTTGGTCTGGCTGTAAAAGACGTTGCTGTTTTTCTTTTTGAGGTAAAGAGTTGCTGGTGCTTTTTGTGACGTTTTTTTTCTTGATTTGATTTCAAAAGGGTTGAAACTTGATAGGTGTGATTGCTTCTTTAATTTTCTGCCTAGTTTGAAATAATGGAGTCGTCCTAACCAGCCTCTTTGCTTGATGTGTCAGGAACATCGTATCGACAGTCAATTTGGACTGCAAGTTGGATCTGCAACAAATAGCCAACACTGCTCGTAACGCAGAGTACAACCCAAAGGTATCATCGATCAGTGCTGCTCTGCTACTGCCTTTTCATTTACCCTTGGGCATTTTCCATGGAACTATATATTACATTCGTTTATCAACTGCGGTCTCACTCTCACCGTAACCCTTGCTACTTGACAGCGTTTTGCTGCGGTTGTCATGAGGATAAGGGACCCCAAGACAACAGCATTGGTATTTGCTTCAGGGAAGATGGTCTGCACTGGAGCAAAGAGCGAAGACCATTCAAGGCTTGCTGCGAGGAAGGTATAAAATCTTGTCATATTTCACCATGCAAGGGATAAAACAGTTGATGGATGCCAATTTTTGCTTTTTGCTGAATTTTGCCATGTGACTCAATATGTGTATGTATATGGCGTTTATTAATGCTATCCTCCATTGCAGTTTGCGCGCATTGTCCAGAAGCTCGGCTTCCCAGCTCGGTTCAAGGTAATACTTTTGTCACTTTGTTGATTCATTCAGAAAGGAAAAGGATTATTCCTGATCTCTCACTTTGTTTCAATGGGTTTTGGTAACATGCAGGATTTCAAGATCCAGAATATGGTTGGGTCATGTGACGTCAAGTTTCCCATTCGTCTGGAGGGCCTCGCTTTGCACACTGGCAGGTCTGCCAATGTAAGTTCATAACTGCACAATTAGCTACATTTGGAGCTCGGTCCTCAACTCTTTCTTCAGTTCAGAACTTGTATGCATTGTTGTTGTTGATCCTCACTGATCTGTTGCTCTCCTGATGTTTGACAGTATGAACCAGAGATCTTCCCTGGACTGGTGTACCGTATGGCGGAGCCCAAGATCGTGATCCTCGTCTTCGTCTCTGGAAAGGTCGTCCTCACTGGAGCCAAGGCGCGGGAAGAGATATACACCGCCTTCGAGAACATATACCCGATGCTCGTGCAGTTCAGGAAACGGCAGCAGCGGTATCATAGGTAAAGTGTCCCACATCGCTTCTTGTTGACATTCCAGCCCTGTTTCTCATATGTATCTCATATCTGACGCGAATTCCTACTGTGTGCCACCAGATAGGACGCGGTCCGTCTGGGAAAGGGCGTGATTGGCATATGCTTGATGCTTCAGCCACTGTAGAAGTGAACATAACACGACCTGGGTGCCAGAACCCAGAACTTGGACACGGACTGTCGGCACCCGTTTTTGTAATACATACTTTTCATTTTTGGAGTTTTGTTAGTAGATTGGGAGGTTTAGATGAGAGGAGAGGTTACACACTTTTCAGCGAAAAGAGCTGTCGAGATTGAATCTCGTTCAAAAGATTAAACAAGAGGCGAGTACGTGACGCTTGGCTGGTGTAAAGTTTTTGACGGCCTTGATTATGGGCGTTCAAATCCCTTTCCTGTGTATAGCTTATTGTGCGTTTCAGCTTTGTCGGTCTCCTACGGTCGTCTATTTGTAACTTTCCTTATAAATGGTGCACAATAACATTGTTCATTCAGGAAAAAAGAACGAGGTTATGTACGAGGGCCACTGATCTGAGAAAGAGCATGTAAACAATCTGAGCTTCACTCTTCTAAAAGGGATTCATGTAAAAGTTGCGAAGAATGCACCTTGGATCCGGTTCCGGCCTTTTTTTTACGGACGACCGGCCGGCCTGCCATGCCAACACTGCGACACAACCAACCAGGCCAGGCGGACCAACAAGGCCAGACTTCCTCATAAAAAAAAACAACAGGCCAGGCCTTTCCGCCACCGAGCTGCGCGAACCGTGAAAGCCCATTGCGCTTTACTCACGAACCGCTGCAAGCTCTGCAAACATCGCCTCGTGCTCGTGTGTTGCTGGTGCCGCCACCCCCAAGCCCCAATCCAATCCCACGGCCGGCGCGCGCGCACAGGCGAGGCGAGCAGCGAACTCCAGTCTCCAACCCCTCGCTCCATCCCGCCGCGGTTCGATACGGAGGAGCTGGCGAGGATGAGAGACCCTCCAACCTCCCCATTAGCGGCCGCCGCCGTCAGGGGGCGGGACGGGACTGGTGCTCCCTCCCTTCGATCCCTGGTGCGTCCCATTCCATCCCCTCCTCAGCTTTCAGTCTCGGGCCGGGTGCGTCAAGCCTACGGTTCCCGATGATTGCGCGGCGCTGATCTTGCGACCGCATTGTGACATTCGTATCCGGCTGTGATTATTTCGCCCACCTCTGGTCATCATGCGGTTCACCAGTCCGTTGTGCTGATTGATGGATGGCTTTGGCTTAGCTTTATTATGGGGGCTGGGTGGTGGCTCGGCGCGTAACAACTGTTTCGTGTGCCTGTAAGGGCCCGTTTGGATCCCTTCATTTGGAGGAATTGAAATATTACTTGAGAAATTAGGCTATTCGGCTTGGAATTTGAGATTGCACAACTTTCCAAATTCATATGGTGGGAGATGAGAAATGAATTTTAGGAATTCTTCTTCCTAACTTAAGTAAGTTGTAGACTTTATTTCACTAATATTGGTCCTCAGTTTGTACAACCATATCAGTTTTTTTTTACCATGTGGTAAGCGTATTTCACTAAGAGCCTGTTTGGATCCCATGAATTGAAACCAAAGTGTTTCTCATTTTATTATTAGATTATTTTTTTTCAATTTGTCCCAATTCCTGGGAACCAAGCAGGGAGTAGAAAGTTACAATGTGTGGTCTTAGGAAGCCTAGGCTTACCAAAATCAATGCAATCCTTGCAAGACTATTCTCGCAAGGATCAACTAGAGTTCACAATTAAGTAACTACATACAAACGATTTGCGACCGGACGACTACAAGCACTAAAAGAAACAGCCATCATAGTGACAACTAGCAGCTAAAGGGAACACCTCTAAGCAAAGCCTCAACGTAGCAGAAAACTTATCATATTTGGTGCTATGTTTATCTCCTACTGCTAGTCGTTCGACTCGGGGCCTGACCAACCCGACTTGGTTTTTATCAGGTTTGGGTCATGGTTTTATTGTGTACAGCTACACCTGATAATTCATAGAAAAGTATAATATCGAATTACTGATCACAAATAACTGGAATTATACTATTGGTGATAATTTCATACATTGCTATTGTGAAAGTTCTGCCACTTGTTATTTGTTTCTTTTACTGTTGTAATGAATTGTTTTGTTATTGACACAATGGGCTTTGATGAGTTTTGATAAACGTGATGGATTTCTTAGAAACTCTTTTCTTATTAATTGAAAGGCAGAGGTCCTGCCAGTGCGTTAATCAAAAGATAAAGATAATGGATTCAATAGTTCTTTTTTGTTTCTCTCAAACACACATCAGAGCTACACATCATTATATTGAAGGTAGAAATGGATCGTGTGCACCTGTTATTAGAAATCACAACTGCCTAGGCCTAGTACTACTGCTGTAAAGCCCTTACTCGTGTGATCTAGCCAGCACCGCCCAAAGGCCAAAACTAATCTTGCTTGGTCACTTCTCTCAATACAATCTGGCGCATCTGTTCTCTGTCAAAGATGGCGCATCTGTTCTCTGTCAAAGATGCAGCAGTTATGGTGCTTCCTCACCGTCCAAGTGACATACAACATCATTTGACCCAAATATCATGGTATTGATGCTCTCTGCAGTAGCTATGTAATTTTTTTTGTATACTCCATGCATGTTTACTGCTGGGGCAAGCATATGCCACCCAATATATGGTGGTTACCTGGAAGGATTCTTGGATATTCACAAGAGGAATGTGGAAAACTAACTAAACCAGGTTAATACTTCAATCGATTTTGTCATGTGGACCCAATTGTCCAACTAAGTTTTATCCATTCCATGGTTTCGTTTTCTGACACTTGAGTTCATGTCTTGTTCTGGTGTTTTGTAAAACTTAGTTGGTACATCTGAAGTAATATCCATTCCAAGGTTTAGCTTGGCAATAAAAATATCCACCCTTCATGAGTTTGAGTAAATGATTTATCCATTCATTTATCCATTCCAAGGTTTGTGCTTAACCATGGATAAAAAGGGATATTTTTACTTCAGAATGGATAAACCCTGGGCCTTATGTCTTGTTCTGGATTTAGTTTGTTTTCTGACACTCAATACATCTCAATTTTTTTTTCACGATCGGGCCTTTAACCTGTGTTTCCTCAGTACATCTCAATAAACGATATAATTATCAGAAAAAAGGCTTGTGCTTAACTCAGTATTTTTTTAGTAAAAGAAAGGAACTAGGAAAATATACCACTAGCTTATCTGAAGTAATCTCCAGAAAGGGGTGCGAGTTCTATAGAGCTTAGTTAGATATATATCCAGTAGCAGACCTGGAGCTTTTTAGGGGCCTGAGCGGTTTAGTGGGCTATGCAGCTGAGTAGGTCTAATCCCCTTTGTATATGGACTGCACACTAATTAAATTTGTTGTGTCCAACAGCAATGAACTCAGGAGGAGGCCCAGGGTTGCCAGGCCGTGGGTCCGCCAGTGGATATATCACTGTTTTCAATGCTTTAGGTAGAACTGCAAATCAGTGGTAGTATATTTAAGAATGCTACTGAGTAACTTCTAACATTTAGAACTCTTTCTGAGATGCTGATTAACGACATTGATGTGAGTGGATTATTATTCTATAATATTGAACAATCCTTCTGTCATCGTACGCAGCTTGCACCATATCGCATCCAATATTATTTAGGTCGGTAGTCAACTTGTTATAGGACATGTATTGCTTCCTTCTTTTGTAAAGCAGCTTATGTAGTCTTTGGTACATAATGCAAGTTATGTCGGGTGAAGCAATGATAAATTATTTGAAAGATATATCCTTTTGACTATGATTGAAAGGGTGGGCTGTATTGTTTGATGTGACATGTGTATAACATAGGATAAGGAAGATGACTGTGTGAAACTTAGGTATAATGGTTCTGGATTTTGATTCTTATCCAGCAAGTTGAGTGACTAGAGATCCTGTGCTTTACTTGTGATCTCTTCAAGACATCCCTACTAATTTCATTAGAACTAATTGTACGTTCACTCTAATATAATGGTGCTCACTGCTTCCATTATTCTGTTTTCTTGAATGCCAAACATCTGGTACAAAATTTAGGAACACTGACCTCTAAAGAGTCAAGCCAGATAGTAATGATCAGATGCAATTATTCTCTTCGATATGACGGCATGCTTACTATGATTCATTCATATTTCATATGGCATTCTAAGGAAAAGAGCTTATATATCAATGATTTCAATCCAAATCCAAATGTTTATTTCAGGTGAAAAATCTTAAGACTGGCATCTGCTGTTTTGAGAGATTATTTGGCTCATATCAGAACTATACTATATCAATCCGTTAGGCCCAACTTGGTGAGAATCTTCCTGTTCTGGGCTATGCAGTAACGATCAAAAGGTTTCCTTTAATGGATATATGTAAGCTCTACAATTTCTTATCTAGCTTCAAGTTTGAATTATCACCCCCAAAGTTGTGCAACTGTAAGTATGGCTTGTGAAAGTGACCCCTCAAAGGCCAACCCATTCGTATGGCTGGAAAGTTGCTAGAATTTATATGCTCATATGTTCCCATCAGCGAACAGTAGTCTGCTATATTTCTAGGGCATCAAGATTCATCATGCAGTTCCCGCTGTGGTGTTCAATTCCCTTTTGAGCTCTAAGGCCAACCTGGAATTAGCTAATTAATCACCCAGCCCCCTATTCAAATATATTTTATCCATAACTTACGAAATGATAGGATGAGACATCAATGACTAGCCTGACAGTGAAAGGTGTGTAGATAGGCATCAAAGTAAAATGATAAAACCTGTTGCTTTCTAAAGAACTGGGACTCTACCAATATGGAATATTTATCTTCAACATCATCCCTGGACTTACTGAATTCAAGTCTTACACGTGGTACAGGATGCTGATTAAAGATTCTCTAATTGCAATTATTTGCCACGTATGGTTTTGCTTTGAAGTTTCATGTTCTGTAGCGAGATCCTGTTCATAACAAGGCCAGCTAGTGCAAGCAATAATTCATGTAAGCTGGATGCCTTCACTAATATCGTTTACCGTAGTATAGATATTGCCGCACCATACCATTACTTAAAATAAAGCACTGTTTGAATACAGAAGTACTGGGTACAAAGGAACGGAGGAAGGTGGTGATAATTATTCTGTATGGAAAGGGGGTCCCATGGCAATGTTAACTCTATAGGAGGGGTGGAATGGTTGGTTACAGGGCCATGTGCAACGGGAGGGGCACAAGTGGGGAACAGGGGTTGCACGGGATAACATGGGAGCCATGTCTCTCCATGTTGCTAGTGTGTATTTGTGTATAGCTTTCACTATTGGCTGGACCCCTCTGGCAAGGGAATAACTACCAACAACTCATAATTCCGGCACTTCACCTTTCATCTCCTACCCTTTTCCTGCCTATATTAGCAACTAAAAGAAATGGATGCTTTACAATTTCCTCTCTTTTTTTTTCCAAATTGACTTTTGCAGATCATGTTCTGATTGGCAGTCATCGTCGTGGCACAGCAGAAGAGAATTCATTCTCCTGAGACATGATACTTTGTTGAGTCTGGCTTTTTGACAAAGGGAATCAAACTGATTCCTCAAAAACTACCTTGTACTCAGCTAGTTTCAGGTATTTGGACAACTTGCCGTTTTATTATTGTTTCCTATTTGAACTCAGTTTGGAGTTGCACGGGAGGATTTGCGTGCTTTGGACGTGGAGATAGATTCTACATGTTTCCAGTGACTTTTACTCATTGCTTAAAGTATCTGTGCCGATGTAACAAAATGGATATCTGGAGAAGTTCTAATGCCCTTCAGCTTTGGTTAACTCAATGAATCATTAAGCATGATATATGACTGACAACCAGAGTGGTGCAATAGAAATATTCACCTCACTCTACTAGTAACTAAGCAAATTCAGGTGAACTGGACCTCTGACTGGCAGTATGACATTTTGGTCGCTTTGTGTTTGCTCTGCAAGGACAATCTCACTCAAGTGTGTGCTTTAGGTGATGGTACCTTTTGTGAAACCATGGGGTATCTTTGCAGTAAAACCATGATAACATTGAAGAATGGCACTTTTAACCCAACCAGAAGGAAGCCAACAGCTCTGATGGTCACATGGGCAGGACTGCCAGGACACCTTATTTGGATACGACTAAAATTCTGTGAGTTTGAAACTTCAGAGGTGTCAAAGGCAGCAACCACATGGAGATCAAAGCCGATTTTTGAGTTTGGTAAATTGCTTCGGTCCAGCTCAGATATACTTGTACGTCAGTGTCTGGTTAGTTCCCATGCCAATGGTCAGCTCTGCAATTTGCTCACCGTCGCCTAGTGGCACCAATCCAGCACCTTTCTGGGAACGTTGGTTGAGGTACATCAACATTTCTATGCCAGATTGGTATGGTTGTGCTGCAACCACTGTGTCATCCTGGTTAGTGGTGCCAGATATTGTAGTGCAAGCATCTAGTACATATATTCTGATGGCATCAAGAGACCTGTATCATCGCGCGTACAACTCCACACAGGGCCAGCCAAATTGGCTGGCTCACTTTGATTGTGGGCGTTGAAGCATTGTTGTCAACAGTTGGTCCTAACTTCACTTGCTGGATAGGTGCTGCTTCAAAAGGTTAAGAGTTGTAGTGCACCATATAGTTTTGTACAACCACACAAGGGCAGGGATTATGGAGGGCCCGACAGTTGGCAAAGGTTAACATGTCGAGCCAATGACAGCTCCTGACTTGGACAAGAACAAATCTTGGAGGTTTGCTGCAACAGAAATGGTCCTCCCAGGCACACAGCGTAAAGCCAGTGCAGTACTGTCTTTTTCTTCCAAGAAAGAAGCTTCCTTTCCCCTAATAACGCCAGCTTAATCTGTGATTAACTTTGCACTAGGGCGAAGAGGAGGATGGATGGAAGGAAGGACAGGGATCCAGGCTCTGATTTGCTGGGAAGCTATTCATCACTTCCTTCAGGGGCAAGCTCTAATTATTCGGCGAGCTTAGGAGTCACGTCTCGGCATGTGATTCGATATCAGAGGTACGCATGGCTTGTGGCTAACCCTTGGTGTGTGGTCCAGCAGCACAAGCCACAAGCCACAAGCCACAAGCCACAAGCCACAAGCCACAAGCCACAAGCTGTGCTAGATTTGCGGTTTCATCTTGCAATCATGGATGGTTCTGCTTGATTAGTTACTTGCAAGCTTGAAGAGGACAAACAAAGCCACGAAGAGGGGAAAAAAGATGCTCGATCAGATGGTCTCCAGCAACACTGGACCATTTATATACGTGTTTAGCTGGACCATCATCGATCACCGTGGCTCGCCGGCACGCAGTAGGTGTGCTGCGATGGTGGACCTAGTTGCTCTTCTCCGGTCAGGTGTGTAAGAATGTGTCGTCTAATTTTGTGACGTGGCATGGCCGCTGAAGAGTCGAAATTATTGCTACGTACTGGTTGCTGTTAGAATCCGAGGTAAAACTCTACCAATAATGCAAAACCGGATTGAAGGTTTTCCCTTTTGACTCGAAAAAACCTTTTGGATAACCAATTTAATTGTTAACGTTGCTTTCACTCGCTAATGTGATACACATGTTTGTTTGTAGTACTGACCAAACTTTGAATAGTCTGTTTAAAAAACTGTTTGTACTGACCAAGGCCTCTCCGTTCACTTTCGAGCGCTTCTGCCTTCGCTTGGTAAAATTCCTGGCCGGTGCATTCTGATGCTGCCATGCACGCACAAGTAATCTCAGCATCATCAACAGCATGCTGCTTTGTCGACGCTGACACCACAGAACACGACACGCATAGTTTAGCTCCCCCTCCCGGCATCGGAGGGAGCTCTCTTCCTTTTCTACGGCTGCCTGCACCGGCCCTGGCGGCTCCTTTAATTTTTGCTTCCGCTCCATTCAGCCGTGTTGTGCTGCAGTGGAAAAGCCGCAACTTTTCCGGTAGGGTTCCCGGCTCTTGTTCTATATAATATGCCTGCCGTGTGTCAGTGTAGTGTTAGAGTTAACATATATGTATATATATAAATAAATATTATATAAATAATAATAGCAGATCAAAAGAAGGAACTGGCACATCATGGTGTCGCTGTCAGGCGGCGTAACGCAAGCCATTAAGAAATCCAGTCTTGCACACTTGTACCGCCTCCATGCTCTCGCTTTGATCCGATCTTATCATTTGCGTTGCGTCGCGACCCAATCATTTTAACATCAACTTTTCTTGCACAAGCGACGATGCCCTTTTCCTCTTTACCGGTTTGTCACCCTAGGACGCATGATGCGCTCTTGATGCCTCCCCACCCATTACTCCTACCCTTTCG
Organism: Hyparrhenia diplandra; assembly: GCA_015847255.1. Taxonomy (NCBI): domain Eukaryota; kingdom Viridiplantae; phylum Streptophyta; class Magnoliopsida; order Poales; family Poaceae; genus Hyparrhenia; species Hyparrhenia diplandra. The sequence goes on along the minus strand of JADLZK010006219.1, from coordinate 19,241 downwards.
GGTGGTTAGCTAGCTTCGCGCCGACATGCATATGCTGATATGCATGCGTGCATGTCTAGTAGATTATAGAGTATCTAGTTTGCTTAGAGCAACTCCAAGAGTTCCCCAAAAATATGACCCCAAAAGCTCTATATTGGGGGCTCTCTTAAATAATTGTTTCTCAAAAACCAATGTCCTCCACAGCAGCTCCCCAACCTTGCACCAAAAAAATTTAAACTTGCCACATCATCGATTAGTTGCATGAGGATGATCCTAAAAATAGAATTAGTTGGTGCGAGCAGGGGAAGACGAGCGCGGGAGGAAGGTTGGGGGGGCGCTGCATCGCTCTGCATATACCAGGGGCGCCGGGCTAAATTATCCAGAGCTACTAAATATTGGGGGAAGGTTTGGTGAGCTGTTGGACCAGTGATTTTTCTCCTAATCATGCAAATTTAGTTTTGGGGCTATTATTAGCCTTCTCTTGGAGCAACTCTAAAGAGACTAGTTAAATGTACTTGTGTAGCTATTTATAGCTATTGTGCTCTAAAAATGTCTATTTTGTTTTTTATTTTTCTATGCTAGCAACCCACCATTCTCATTGGCCATATTTGTCTAGCATGCTATCTTGTTTTTCAATTTAGCTAGGCTGTTGTAAAACTCTACATTTTTATATGTCTTTCGATTTTACATAATGGCTAAATCTCACAATTTAGCATATAATTTTACAATGTCTCTTGGAGTTGCTCTAAGGCACTAGGTAGCAAAAAAATATCTCTAGTGATACAAATGGGAGGGCTAACGATTTTTTGTCAAGTCTTCGACTAGTTGTTAGTCAACTAGTTAAGCTATAACAACAACTAATTTTACCTCAAAACAACTTTATTTAACAATAAAGGCACCTGATTTGTAGAGACAGTTGGATCTCAATCAAAGTCGGATGAAGACAAAGTTTATATAAAAAAAGTTGTAGAGACTCCAACTTTATTTTTTGGGCCTGATTTGCGATTTATGGAAAATAGTTTCTATTTTGCTATTTTGACTTGATAAGTGATTTCTAGAGATGTCGAGCCGCATCTAGAAATCGATTTATATAGGAGGTTTGTATTTCCGGACATCTATCTCGCAAACAATTTTGTAGGCACAAATAAATGAAGGTGGCTAGGCTAGCCGCCTCATAAATCCTTTACATAGTAATGTGAAAAATACATTCCACATTCCTCACAATCCAAGTTGCCAAATGAAACACATGTAATTATACAATTGAGATTCTCATATTATCTAGTTTTTTCACAATCCACAGTTCACATGTAGTCTTTAACTTTGCAATATGAAGTTGAAACAAAAACATACCTTTAGACTAGTCTTAGAAGTTTCATGGTCTCTCATTTGCATTTAATACTCTATCACATAGGCATTTTTTACGACATGACATTTTTTTATGAGAAGAGAGAAGTGAGCTTAATGGGAATAAAACCTCTTTGCATGATTACCAACTCTAGATGAGTCATAGAATTGAATGTCTATGAAACAATAGAATAAAACTATGCATTGAGAATGGGATGTTTCATTTCATTTCATTTCATTCCATTCTATATGATGTGGTATCCTTGAAAACAATGCAATGAAACTCTTCAAAGAGAATGACCTTCATTTTGATAAGATGCTAGCTTAGCGTAGTGATAATATGTATGCAATGATTTCATATGTGTGTCACTATCACCTAATTAGGAATTAGCTATGCCTGAGGCATTTAAACAAAGCGGGGTGGTCACTCGGCAATTAACTACAGATATCCATAGATTAACTAAACCGCTAACTCCAATTAAAACTCACCACCTAACCATTGAGACCACTATTATCTGGATGCAAAGTATAACCCCCTTGCAAGTAAAATTTTGAATAAGACTTTCGCTCAACAATGTGCCAAATAAAATAGCAGTAGTTTGCTGTGCACACAAAGCTAGCACTAATACTAGTTTTGTGCAACCTGCATTATAATAGACATATTTTAATTTCAACATTATTTTGCTCACTTTGAAGGCCAACAAATTCAAGCCTGCTTAGAGAGAGAGAGAGAGAGAGAGAGAGAGAGAGAGTCATGCATCTGAAGATTTAAAACGATAGGATTGAATTATGATTGGATTTTTTTTTTTTGTTTTTGAGGAAATCGTGCATCGGAGCTAAGATCGAGATCTAGCAAAAACGCAAAATTTACGTGCCGGTCACGTGATGGATCGATGCTTTCAAGTGATAGATCGGGATCGACCCATGCATACAACGCTTGGCACTGTGGTAATTGGTAAATGTACAGCATGCAGCTAGCCTGATCCTCACCTTGAGCAGATAGATCCAACAATGCATAGTTTGGTGTACTACCCTAGCTAGTTGCTACTATGTCGAGAGCGCATGGATGTTTAGGAAACGCTCAAAGTCTCGGCATGCGTGAGTGCGCGCGGGCAACCGTACTTTTTCCCTGCCATACGCTCCTGCTCCCTCTCTGTGCTGGTGCCTGAATCAGGAGACCCGGTACGATTCTGATGCTTGCAGTTGCAGTAGGTACTGCTGGCGCAAGGTATTTCTAGTTTTTGACATGTTCAATCCTATTCTGTATCTGAAGCTTCTACTCCAAAAAGTAGGAGTAGGTAGCTACAGTAGCTGTCAAATTAAAATGGCATAGTAGTGTCGTTTGAACACGTTAAAATCCGTTTAGGAAATTGGGGTTTCCATGTTCCACATTGAGGGTATGTTTGGAACATAGGAGTTTTATAGGAATGGAGTACGATTTTTTTGATAATTACACAGTATAACGCAGACACTCATAACACGCACGCACACTCACCCCTATGAATATACGTACGTAAACCCTACCCTTATGAGCAGCTCCGAAGGACTGAGCACCCGACAGATCTGGAGATTCCCGAAGTCACCATTGGTGCCTCATAGTCGACGGGAACGTCGCTTACCATTGAATGCATTACGCCAGTAAATCTTGGGAAAATTTCAAAAAAAGATGCGAGCACCAGGATTTAAACCCTGGTGGGTAGTCAATTCACGGAATGGAGTACGAATTTTACAGGAATTAGTTCAATTTCGCAGAAAGAACACATGAACATGAAAATTTCCACGCGTTCCAAACAGGCCCAGAGCCTGGGTTAATTAGTCAGCAGTTCACATGGGTAAACCACTAAACCTTGATGTACATAAAAATAACTCAACAAACGACGTGTGATTCATAGTAGTAGTATATAGTACTACTATATCATGATTCACAATGCACTATGCATGACAGCGGCGGCAGAGTCATCGTCGTCATCAGCACGATAAAAGCCCCGTGTAGCCGCGGCGCGTTCGTGTAGCCAGCCAGGCCAGGCCAGGGCTCGTCGAGGCTTTACTCGGCCGCGAGTAACAGCGCCTCGTGAAGCGTGGAGTCACCGCCGCACATGCATGCTGCCGCGCAGTGAATTCGTACGCCGGCCGGCCGTGCTTTCACCCCAGTAGGCTTTTCACCACCAGTACGCATCTTTTACTGCTGCCACCTCTCCCTGCATACGCCGTCGTTCGTACGCGTACCTGCACTGGAACAAGAGAATCTTCTGCGCCGGCTGCCGACCCCTGCCGGCGGCGTCTGCATCAGAGTTTGCCGTTGCCACGCACAGCTATCTCTCCCGCTCTGTCAGTGTCACAGATGGCCGTGAGAAACGAAAAGGGGAAATTTTTACTGGGCTCGGAATGTCCCTTGCATTGAGGTGTGTGAAGCCAGTGTGCATGCCTTCGCCTTGGTTCAGCCTTCTGGGCTCTGGCTCATCTACTACCTTTTCTAATCATTAGAAAAGCTGCCGGTGTTCGAGTGAAGTGGCACACGGGTTGTGTGTGTGTGTGTGGAGTGCGTGCTGCTGGCTGCTGCACCAGCCAGCCTACTGGTACTTCTATAGGACTACTCCTGTTCCGTACACTACCACTCCTACTACAACATGTTGTTGTACAAAGAGCTACTCGTAGTACGCTTGAATAGCTCATCATGAGTGGCATGTGCGAATTTACATTCTGCACGGATCAATGCAAGAGCTGAGCGAGCGAGGTTGCTTTTAATTAATGCCACTTTATCTCGATCTCCCCCGGACCTCTCTTTTTCTTTAGAAATCAAAATGGGTAGGGGAAATTGGACTTGTCTAGCAGCACTCTAGCAGGAGTAGCTAGCTAGATACTCCTACTAGCATGCTTGTCCCTGGATTGGTGGAGACCTTTTTTTTTTACCGTGTCAAGGTAGTTGGGTAGCCAGGAGAAAGGTCAATAGAAATGGTAAAAACGAAAAGAAGAGATAAAAGGCCCGGTGGAAAATGTGAAGCAGGGTGCATGCAACGTGGGCTCCGGCCGGTCCTCTGGACATCCCTTACCATGGACCATACATGCCCCCTCTCTGTTGTTTTTTTTTACTACTACCTGTACCTTTCTCACCTTCCCATGTGCATCATTCAGACTGCGCTGCGGCTACAAGAAAGTAGAGCCTTGTGCCCTCCCCTTCTCATGCTAATTGCCCAAGCAAGCACAGAGAGAGTGATCGAGCTCCTGATTCCAGAGTCCAGAGAGGGACCTACTGTATATAGACACAGTATGATGAGTGTGTGTTAGGCGCTGTTCAAGTGTCATGAGCTAGTAGCTGCTTCACGTATAGCTGCACTGTAGGAAGAAGGTGCCGCAGCAGCAGCAGTGTGCAGTGGGTACTTCTACTAGACCAGTACTACAACATGTCGTCACGGTGTGGACACCAGGCATCTCATCTCGATCAGTAGTGTACCTCCTGCGTGTGTGTGTATATCATCGACGATCCTTGCTTGCTTGCGGAGCTGTACATACTCTACTGTCTACTCCAGCAACAAGCCAAGACGACGGACGTGCCGGGTGATGTGACGATGGCGTAGCAGGGCGGCGGCACCCGGCCGTCTGTCCGTGGGGGGGCTCGGCGCCGGCCAGCAGTGGCCACCACTACTCCAACTGCGACGCTGCTGCTAGCTAGCTGCGGCCACGCACGTTCCCCCACATAATTTTAACAGGGGCGTCGATCCCACAGCGGGATTTTTTTTTTTAACTTTTTATGGCAGACACGCCACCCCACGCTCCAACCGTTTCTATACGGATCCCCAGCCAGCCTGACTGAGTGACGACTGACCCCCAAACCAATTTTGTAAGCTTGCCAAATGGATCATACGCTGCCTACAAGCCCAGGCGCCTGGCGCCGACTCCGAGGCATCTCGAGGTAACAAGGAATATTTATCCATACAGTAGCTATAGGTGGAAGTATATATTTCGAGTACGTGATGACGCACTACTACTCTACAGAAGATCAAATCGATCAAATTAACAATAGTTTCAAGTGATTATTGCTAGCTAATAATCTATCATGAAGAACCAATCGTTTTTTTTCCTGTTTGTTGTCATATCCTACATTGACCTAGGCTTTTATTTTCAAGTAGGGGGGAGGGAGAGGTGAGGAGATTTTTCAACAAGGCTACCTACCATGTGATGAGTTGGCCTTAGTAGTGTTGGGAATGAATGAATAAATTGCAACCAATGCATGCAAATATGAATATAACTTTTATATATCTTCTTCATTGTGATTTGTCCACGGAGTGGTTAGATGTATTGTCAACGGTCATATATAAGAGATAACTCCTATAACTCTAGGCCGGCCTGATTGATGAACCTCAAATTTACGAAACTATTTTGTTTTTGTGGGTAAGCCATCCTGCCTTTATTGTTAACTATAGTAAGGATCAAACTCGAGCACATATATTGTATAAACAAAGTGCGATTTAAGAGCAATTGGACATAATGTGCTTCAATTGTGTAGGAGTATCATCATCACAACAAAACAATGATTCCTACAACACATAGAGGAAAGTTATGCATTCCAAATCGGTCTCGTCCTTTGTTTCATTAAGAAAATTGTGTAAATATAGGCTAATTACAATTTTTTAACAAAACTATGAGTGCTCCATGTTATAATAGTTACATATTTTCTACTTATTGTGAATCTCCAATCTATAGCTTGCTTGATTTTTATGACTCATTGATATTTCCATGGTTTGAATTAGCTTTGAGAAGCAATGCGTCTTATAAATTCAGGATTTGATCCAATTGTTCAAAAAAAAGTGATTTCACTTGCACATATCGTTCTCAAACCATGAGGTAGAATGCAAGAATTTTACAAGAATTTTGCTATAGTATGAATAAAATCTTACGAGTACAAAGAACATATCCACATTTTGGATAGGACTCATCCTTTGTTTCAACAAATAAATTGTGTAAATATGCTAGTTATATTTGCTAGATAATATGGAGACTTCATATCCTAGAGTCAACTTTAATAATTTGGGTATTCTTTTTCCTATTTTGTGACTTTCCTAGCATTTTGTTAGTATCATCTTTTTTTTTTTTCATGCCTATATGAATGAACTTTAAGTTGCAGTATGCCCCATTATTTATTTATTTATTAGATAAAGGCCCCATTATTTATTTGATTCCTTTTGGTTTGAAAATGTGTGACATCACCTCCCTCGTGATATAATAATCTTGGCATGCATGTGAAGGAAATCTCTCAAAGTATACCAATCTTGGGACGTTAGTATAATATTCCATACGAGATCCCTTGCTGGATTTAAACACAAAAGTTAAAATAAATGACAGATTGGATCTTACTAGTAGCAGAGCACAATCAGAACTGAACGTATGCAATTTTATCATACGCAATGGACTAGGCACACAACTGAAATATAAAATCCCACTTGAAAGCAGCAATAATTACGATACTATATATATAATATAATAGCAAGAATTTTAACATATAATATTTCTCAAGTATACACTGTAAATTTTGGTAACAACAGTTTGAGAAAGAAAGAAAGAAAAACTTAGGTAATACTTAATGGACAGTTTACTTGTTGCAGAAACATAAAAGAAATGGTGAAAAATGAAAAGGGAAAAAAAACAAGGATAAATAGAAAAAAAATTCCCGCATGCATCAAACTGGCTATTCTTCATGCCACATGACGAGCAAGCTCTCCTTTCCATTTTTTTTTTTTTGCTGCTCCCTTTGCAACAAACTACCCCCACTGTGGAGTAGTAGCCGCATGCACAAAATTTACCACAGTAACAGTAGAAACACCCACTGCGTCATCTGTCCTTTTTTGTCACCTTGTCTCCTTGTGGTCTCTTTAACCGCGCGATCGATCTCTTATTACCCTTTCACGTGCCCTTTTTCACCGCATCAATTCAACCTCTCCGCCGTGAACACCCCAAGCTAGCTTGAGGGTTCTTATTAATTACCACAACAAATCAATAATAAATAACCACATCACCACCAATATTCTGTTTTTTTTTTTTGTACTGTGACACCTAAGAGGAGGCGACCACTGTAATTAACACAGCAACGAATCAAGAAATGGGAGGGGTGGACACGACGACATGGATCGAGGTGTTGCTACGTGCATGAGGATTGGAGAATTGCCGGAGCATGGAGGAGGGGGATTTTTCTTGTGATTTTAGGTTTTGAGGTGTAGAGATATGGACGAGCATGGAGGCGACAGGTAGGGTAGATACAAATGTCACAGGTAGGCGAGAGAATGGAGAAGAGGAGGAGGAATGAGTCGTCACCGGGGTGAATAATGCTTGCATTGGGTGCTCGCAGATGGATCGATCGATCACTTGACCATGCCCAAGAAAGATCCGGCTGTTGTTGTCGGGGCTGCAGCCGTGCTGGGAGCGGCGGTGCTGGGCGGGTTGCCACCGCCGGCGCCGGCGTTCGGCCTGACGACGGCGTTCGGATGCTGCTGCGGGTGCTCGTGCTGGAACTGGATCTTGTACTGCATTTTGTTGCCGTCGACGTCTTCGTCTTCGTCGTCGTCATCATCGTCGTAGTCATCCTCGTCGTCGTCCTCGTCCATGTTGTCGCTGTCCGCGCCGTCGATTCTGTTGTAGCCGCTGACCACCGCCTGCGTCTGCGGCTGCTGCTGCCTCTGCTCTATCATCTCCTTCATGATGTCCTCTGGCTTTAAATGTGCAGCGTTATGCAATCAGCATTGGATCACCAAAACGAACAGCAGGTACCACATGTACGGTGCACTTTAGCTATGGCCACACCGAGGGCGCACATGCATGTGTGTCTGTGAATGGAGGCTGGTGAGACTCGCTTACCTTCTTCGCCGCCGAGGCCGCGCCGCCGCCTTCGCCGACGAACCTGCTGGCTGCAACGCTGCCGTTGCCCCTGGAGCCGTGCTCTGATACGACGACTCCGTTCCCGTTGCCGGTGCCAGCGGCGTTGCTGGCGGTGCCGCCGTTCTTGGCCGCGTGGTGGGACGACTGGGAAGCTGGCTGTGTCGGCGGCGGCGGCGTCTGTGAGATGGGCGCCGCGGCCGTGACGACCGTGACCGTCTCCTGCGGCGGTGCCGGCAATGCGTTGGCGTGCACCGCGGCACCGGCGCCGGAGGAGGAGCTGAGCGCCGCCGCCTTGTTGCGGTAGAGCGCGTCGAGCTGGTGGAAGTAGGGGCACGTCTTGGAGTCCTCGGGGCGCTTCTTGTTGCTCTCCTTCACCTTCTTGAAGTACTTGTTGATGTTCTCCCACTTCTCCTTGCACCGCTTCGCGTTCCGGTTGTAGCCCATCCGCCGCATGCCGGCGGAGATCTCTCCCCCAGAGGGGCCCCTTGGGCCCGGCCTCCTGGTACCGCGTGTCGAGGTTGCTCCGCAGCTGTATCAGCGCGTGAACCTCCGCCTTGGGCCACCGGGACGACGTCGCGCCGCCGCCACCGGACCCGTCGTGCACCGGGGTGTCGGCGCGCGTCGTCGTCGCCTCGGCCGGTGTCATGACAATGTCCGTGCATTGCTGTTGCGGCGCTGGCGCTTGTGGCGTCGCCGAAGCCGGCATTGGCGGTTTGTGCTGCTGTTGCTGCTGCGGGGGCGGAGTCTGCGAGGCTGGTGGTTGCGGGACTGGCGAGGCGGAGGCAATGGGTGTGGGGTGAGGCGCCTGAGGCGGCGGCGGCGGCGGCTTGGGATGCGACGGCGGTGGCATGGCGTTGATGGTGGGCGCGGCGATGGACGGCATCGGGATGGTCTGCCCGGTGATCTTCTGTATGAAGGAGAGGACGGCGGCGTCGCGGGAGGCGGCCATGGCGCGCTCCTGCGCCAGGATCTCCTGCTCGCGCGCGAGGCGAGTCATCTCCTGCCGCCGCCACGCCTCCTCGCGGATCATGCGGTCCTGCTCGCGCTTCTCGATGGCCTCCAAGAACCTCTGCTGCATCGCCTCCTGCCGCTCCATCACCTGCTTCATCAGGCCCTCGAAGAACCTCATCATCTTCCCGCTGCTTCCGCCGGCGGCGGCGGCGGGAGGCGCGCCGCCCTCGGACACCCTCTTCCTCTTCCCGCGCTCGTCCGCGCCGCCCACCAGCTCCTGGGTGCCCTCGTCGTCGGAGTCGTCCTCGTCGGTGTAGTCCTCCGTGTTGGACGTCGAGAAGCTCGGGTAGCCCAGCGTCGTCGTCGGCATCCCCACGCCGCCGCCGGCCGACACCACCGCAGGCGGCGGCTCGGCAGGCACGCGCACGGCCGACGGCCCCGCTGCCCCGGTGGGCACCTGGCGACGCGCCCCCGGTGCCGTGCAGCGCCTCCAGCTGCGTGAAGAATCGGTACGTCTTGCCGTCGTTCCGGCCGGCGCGGCTCTCCTTGGTGCGCTTGTAATACTTGTGCACGTTCTCGAACTTCTCCTTGCACTTCTTGGCGCTCCGGCTGTACCCCTTCTCACCCAGCTTCCTGCCAACCACCCAACGCATCGATCAACATTTTAGCAAGAGAAACAAAAGAAGCTTAATTGGCTTATCAATGGCGTGTCGCCGCCACCAACCACCACAAATTTCAACCATACATGCAACTGTAGCCCTCACACGAAAGTTGTGCATGCATACATATGCATGTAGTAGAATTTTACTCGATTTGGGCACCCCCCATGGAAAAGATAAAGAAAGGCATATGACATCCATGCAGCACACTAGGCCGGAGTGGTAAATCCCAAGAAGAATGCAAAGCAAACCACAAACTGCATGCGAATAAAAATTCCATCTTTTTGCGAGAAATTCAGTTTGGGATTGATGCCTTTGGATCTGAAGAATATTGCTGCTTACTGCTACCTATCGGAGAGACGAAGAGAGATTGGTAAAAAACACTGGAGCGGAATTCTTTTTTCTGGAAAAGTGGGGAAGCTAGGCCGGAGGAGAGCGATATCGAGCTATTTTAAAATGGAAAAAAAAGTCACTGTTCTCGTGAAGGATGGTTAAGGAAAAAGTAGAAAAGAAGTGTTCTTTAGCCGGGAAAAAGTAATTAATTAACTGGGCCTGCTTAGCTTGCCGAATCGGCGACAGGGGCCGGTCCGGAGGCCGCCGAGATTTCATGCAGCATTCCGCCGACGAGAATTCGATCCGTTGAGGCAGGCAATTCACTCAGCTCGTCACGTACCTGGAGACCTGCTCCCAGAGGGGGCCCTTGAGGGTGGCGTCCCGGAACGCGGCGTCCATGTCCGACCGGATCTTGAGCAGCTCCAGCGTCTCCTGCCGCGGCCACCGGTTTCCGCCGGAGCCGCCGCTGGCGCCCTCCTCGCCGGCTGCTGCGGCGGCCAGGCCCTCGGCGTCGAAGCCCACGGCAGCGGCGGCGCCGAGCTCGTCGTACTGCTGCTGCGCCGGCGCCGACGACGACGACGCCGGCGGGCGGCTGCTGATGGGCGACGGCGCCTCCGCCAGCGAGATCCGCTGCTGCCCGGCCGGCGAGAATGGCGGCGGCATCTCCACCTGCTGTGCGCCCAACTGCTGCTGCGCTGCAGGTGGGCCTCCACCGCCGCCGCCCGCCGCCGCCTCCCCGTGCTGCTGCTGCTGCTGCATGCTCGCTCACAGCTAGCTACCTCCTGCGTGCGTGCGCGCGCGCGCGCGCACTCGTGCACGTCGTCGTCGCCCGGCCGGTGTTACCACTGGGGAATGGAGGTGATGCGACGATCAGTACATGACGGCCGGGCAGGTGAAAAAGATGGGAGAGGCAAGGACAAGAGCTAGCAAAAGGAGAGACGGACCTCACCTCCTCCGGAGAGGGGAAAAACGGAAAGGAAGTAGCCCGCCCGAGGAGGAGAAGGGGGAGGAAGCACTAGTAGTACTACAGGAACAACGCTGCTGGCAAAAAAGAAAAAAAAAATGTACTCCTTGAAGAGGAGGAGGAAGAAGATGGAGGAAGAAGAGAGGAAAAAAGAATTAAGATACCATCTATAAGCAGCCTTGAATAAATAATAGGGAGGAGATGGAGGAGAGAGAGAGAGAGGAGGAATATGATATATCTGTGATTGATGAAGGTAAGGAGGGGGAAGAAGATGGAGGAGGGTAGGGTGAAGGAGAGAGAAGATATAGATGAAAGTTGAGAAATGTTGAGTACTGGGGCTGCAGGAGAGAGAGAGATGGATGGAGAAGATGATGAGGGGGCTGATGTGGGAGATAAAACAAACAAGATGCTGCGCTGTCAGAGGGGGGCTTTAACCTCCCTGCTGCTGCCCAATACAACTTGTTAGTAAAACCAAAAGGACAGAGGGAGAGGAGTGTGGGGCAAAAAATGGTAGGGAGAGAAGCATGTGAAGCAGGAAAGAAAGGGAGGGAGGGAGTGCTGGAAACTGTGGGATGAGTGAGAAAGGGGTGAGAGAGATGGAATGGAGATGGAGAGAGGGAGGCTTGTAATAAAAGGGAGAGGGGCACAAATACCCCCTTCTACTACAAAACTCCCCTACATCAATCCCCATGGAAGAATATGTTGGATTCTGTGATCATCTTCCTTATTTTCCTACATAATATCTAGTCATTTGTTATGCATAAGATTATTATTACCAGGGCTTGGAATACATGCAGTAAATTTTGGATGTGTTATCTTATGCCATAGTAACTACTATACGTAACATGTGGTAAATATATAAGGACAGTTTTACATAGTTTCTAAAAGAAAATAATACTAACTAGCTGCTCTCCGTGGTGCCTTATAATGATGCGATGATTATTAGAGAAATCAAGGGGCACCAAAAAAAATATTTACCTTGACGTACCCAAGGTTAATTTTGTATACGAAAATTAATCCACTTAGATGAGATAAATAACAAATAAAACTTTAACAACTAGCATACATACAAAACAAAATTAGTTAGAGTAGAGAGAAAACAAAATGGAGAGAGAAATAAAGGCAGTAGGAGAGTGTGATGAGAGGCAGACAAGACCACATTATAACAGCTGTAATGTGGGCCCTCCCGGAGAGCGAAAGAGGTGCAGAACGTGCACGGCGATTAACGCGGACCCTCAATCCCCAATCAACCCCCACCAAAGCGACCTGCGGGGAGGCGCCACTGCCTTGTGGGGCCAAGGCATCTACCGGGCCCATGAGTCATGTGGACAGGGTGGGGTTAGATGCGTGCCCAAGTGGAGCAGGGGAGTATAAAAATGGCCATGCATTGGCATGTTGTGGTTAATCCCTCACTTTCCAGGTAATAAATGATCATGTGGCCTTTTTAATGATTAGGCATAAAAATCTTGGTGATTAATTAAGTTAACCACCCCAATTATATATATCATTCCCGCTTAAGTTAGTGTTGTCAATTTTATTTCACATGGGATACAGTTTTAGAACAGGGGCCTTGAGGTGCATGCAATGGGACACCGCTATGGTTACTCCATACCTGTACCAGCTGAATAGGTCGTACAAATCATTTTTCTCTTTCTATAATGACATTGTAGGTTCATCACAATTATTATTATTATTATTATTATTATTATTATTATTATTATTATTATTATTATCATCATCATCATCTCTTACATCAAACCTTTAATATCTAGAATATCTTTTGCCGAGCATGTTCAATCGAAATGTTCAACGATTTGTAGATGCCACCATATCTTTAAGCTATCAATTTCCTCTAGCTATATTCATAATTTTAGGTTCGCCATCCATGCATGTATTGGGGATTCAGCGTATCTTTGCTAGATTTTGAATTGAAATGTTCAATAATAAATCATAGATATCTTTGTATCTTTAAACTATCAATTATATATGTCTAGCTATATTCAGGATTTTAAGTTCGCCATATATTTGGTCAATGCATGTATTTGGACTCTAGGTGCTAACTTTAATTGCTGGGTATCTTAGTCCGACATGTTGAACCAAAAAAAAAAAAAACCGACACATAGATATCACTATATTTAATCATCAATTTTGTATATCCATCTCAATGCTTTTAGGTTTGTTGTCTCTTTTGTTAATGATGAATTTGTACTTTTAATGCCATAAAATGTAGTGTGAGAACCAAGAAGAGAATGCCTCCAAGTCTTATCTATTTATCCTTATGCTACAAAAATACTAAAATAGTTTATTCTCCTATGTAAATATGCAAAGATACGATCATCAATTTCTCCATCTGTATCCACATTTTTTAGGTATGAGATCCCTTTTTTAACGCTTTAATATTATTAAGTGAAAACCTTGACTATCACCTCCAATTTTATCATATCCTCCCACCCGCCGAATCAAAATCTTTGAGTAGTTCTTATATATCACTATATCTTTAACTTGTCTGTACATGATTTCTTACTTCACTATATCCAATGGTATAGATTTAGAGTAGCAAGAGAACACCTCTAGAAAAATGCACATATTATGTACAAAACTCTAAAAGGATTGCAAGAGTGATTTGTTATATCATATGGAATCTACTAGTAGCATGAATTGTATAGCTACAGGTTAGTAATTATAGTTATATATATATATATATGCAATTTAATCATGAACTTTATAGCTTCATGTTAGCACACAAATGACTTTTAGAAACCATGAATAGTTTGGAACTATATATACATAGTTATGTGCACAATCTTTTAATAAATGCAATCTCCTTTGGGGTGAAACACATCATGTTCCATTCTCACAATCGAAGAACTCACAGAAAGAATGAGTGATTTGTAAGTTGAACATATATCTAAATTGCACTTACTAATGAGCATAATTTAGCTCAGAGATTATAAAATTAAATACTATGAACAATTAATAATTATGTATGATCTTTCACTTTATATATTCCTTGTATACAACACTTCAAATATAGGAGTAGGTACAATGGATATGTTGGTTGCCACTATTGGAGAATAGTTGAAACTAACTTGGGCAGGCACGCCTGGATTTGCAGTAGTATGTGTAGCACTAATATTTACTGTGGTGACGATCGGGTGTACGTGTAGCACCGCACTAGTGCAGGCAATTGCTGAAATTGAGGGTAGAAGAAAGAGGAGGAATCTTTCCCTCCAGGTGGCACACGATCCCACCTACATCACCCATTATCTGCCTGGCCGAGGATAATGATTGATGATGCCTTGAGGGGCTGTAATAATAGGCAGGCACCCCTCCCTAATCGCCCACATTAGCTGTAGCTACTACTAATGACATCTTTTGTAGTACTAATTAATAAATAAAATACCATCCATAGACTTGTTAAGGTTCACTTGTTGCATGCCGTGTTGTCGCCGCCGGCCGGAAGTTCATGAACTCTACACATCAGTAGATCAGTAGATGGTATCGGTATGTTGGTAACACAGTTACAGCCTACAGGACACGTTGGAAGTTATCTTCTGTTTCCTGTTATCAAGTTCTTTTCAAACTCAGACTTTGTATTTCCGTTATCATATAATGGAAATGACGTTATCCCTCGGTTCAAAAAAAAAAAAAAAAAAAAGGACACGTTGAAAGTTCAAGTATGAAGGAATCGGACCTTTTACTTCTTAGCCGCCGGAGGAACAATTCAGGAGGTAAACTCCGCGTGCTAGCAATCAGAAACAATTCAGCGCTGGCGTGGACAAATCCGCAGTACACAACCATTGCAATCAGAAAGTCAGACTTAAGAAATTAAGGACATATAGACAATATTAGACGTTTACAATGGTACTAGCAATAAGTTACAAAAATAAGGAAAAATTCAGCAATAGGGAACGAGCGCGTAGCTCGCTTGGCCAGTAGCATGAGTTGTGCGCTTGGCCACCCGGGTTCAATCGGTTCCCACCGTATCCGTGCACACAATGTATGGGAATGAGGAGCAAAGCTCCCCGTTCAAAAAAAAAAAAAAAAATGTAAAGGTAAATTTCTTTCATTCCTTGGTAACAATTCATATTATCCTCCTCTTTTCTCCGATGCTAATTGTATATAGGAGTACCGTCTATCTAAAATATCCCAATTTTCATTAATCAGATGTGTGGGGCACACACCTGCAACCAACTTCCCTGACCACATTTGCGGCGTGTTAATCCACAACTGTTGTGACTTTAATTGGTTTTCTCAGGCTGTGCCTCATCTCTTCTTCCAAACTCATCCACTTAGGCTTATTATAGGTGCGTGTGACGACGATGCTAGCTGCAGCGTCGCTTTCAGATGGGATATCGATCGATGCATGCACGTCAAGGAGGTTTACCATAAAAACTCAGCTCAGATCGATCCAACAGACTTATGAATGATTAGTGGAAACCTTGAGATGAGCTAGCTAAAAAAAGTTGGATTAGATACGGTAAATTCGCTTGGAATATTTCTACCCACAAAAAGTAATAATTTAAACCCCACCACCTAACTTGCATTGCGTCATCCATCTTCTCGATCATTTTTAATTATTTTCTTTATTTTTAATCAGTCTCTGCATATTCTGTGTTTCGTTGTTTCTTATCCCTCTAAATGAATATTTTTGTGGATGCGTCTAATTAGGTTCCATTCATTTGATGAGAGAAAATAAATAATTATATATTGCCTCGTCATTTTCTAGCTAGCTCCTGAGTTTCTTTTATAGTTCAGTTTCTGACCTGACGTTTTAAAGAAAGCACTTGATCGAGGAGATGCTGATGTTGTGTACGTTCCTCTCAATTTAATAACGTGTTAAATCACAATCAAATTATTCCTTGAGTTAATTGGCTTACTTCTCTCCGCTCCTTCCACACTTCGAGCAAGAATCAAGTCAGCAGATCAATGGACTTGGACAGGTAACCTATATCTTTTCAAACATGAACATGTATGCTCCTAATTGGCAAAGGCCGCCGTCAGACGGAACCTGATGCACGTACGGACTTGCTGAGATGGGAAGGCCAAGATATATGTGTATATGCATGCACGTATGAACTTGTTGTATTCCAGGGCGACCCATTGCCGGCGGTGCCACAGCAGCGCGTCGACCATTTGGTTCTTTTCTTTCTTTTTGAACCGATATCACAGCAGCCGCGAGGATCACGGGATCATTTGTTTCTTTTTTTTTTAACCAATATTTCTTTCCTTTCAGAGCCACGTTTACTTTTTTATTGGTTGCATGGGCGCATGGCTTCCTTCTTGATTGCACATGCATAATAAGACGCCGGCGTGTAAATAAAAATCGGATCAAGCAAAACCGGAGAGGGAGAGAGAACCGCTCAGAGGACAGCCGATTAAATCACGATCTTTTCTTCCTCTTTTACGGAGCCAGGTGGGAGACCGATGGAGGACGAGATCGCATGGAAGGGTGGGCAGTGCATGGCAGGATCGCAAGCGGAATGATAGGAAGGATCGCACGTCGGGGTTTCCTTTTCTGGCGCGTGTGTGGTCGCATGGGAGGCTGGGGTGGGCAGACTCAGGCGATTGTCGCACCAAAAACGCCTCTTTGTTTCTTTTTATGTTGTAGAGATATAATCGGTCCACCGCGATATTCTGTGTTTCGTTGTTTCTTATCCCTCTAATGAATATTTTTGTGGATGCGTCTAATTAGGTTCCATTCATTTGATGAGAGAAAATAAATAAATTATATATTGCCTCGTCATTTTCTAGCTAGCTCCTGAGTTTCTTTTTATAGTTCAGTTTCTGACCTGACGTTTTAAAGAAAGCACTTGATCGAGGAGATGCTGATGTTGTGTACGTTCCTCTCAATTTAATAACGTGTTAAATCACAATCAAATTATTCCTTGAGTTAATTGGCTTACTTCTCTCCGCTCCTTCCACACTTCGAGCAAGAATCAAGTCAGCATATATTCGATCACTATCAGCTGCAGACCTCCGACGGCCCGCCCGCGTCGCCCCACCGCCCGACCCTCACGAGGGCGCGAGGCCGATCATCCCACCGGCCCATGCCCCGCGAGCGGCACCGCCCGCCCCGACCCATGAGGGCGAGGCCGCCCCGACCCACGGCCCATGCCTATGGCGCCGCCGGGATCGAGGTGATCGGGTCACCGCCTCGCCCAGCACCGGGCGAGAGCAGCACCGCCGCAGAGGGCTTCCGGGCAGGAGTGGGAGGAGGAGGCGCGCGACGACGCGGTGGGCGCGCGGCACGGGGACTCGAAGCCACCGGCCGCCGAGCGGGAGGGCCGCCCCGCGGTGCTCGACGCTGGTACTACGCTGGCTGCAAGGTCAAGCCAACAACCGCACCGCCGCGCCCAGTACATTCGCGAAGTATCGAGCTCAAGACGCCTCGCGAACGCCAACGCCCCGCGCCCTCCGATCCAGCCTTTCCATGGCTAGAGATGCGCGCGGCCCTCCGTACTACGGCGGAGGACGCCTATGGAGATGCTTACGGGAGCCTCATCGTGGTCTTCCTCCCACACAAAAGATAGAGGGTCTTCCTCCCACACAAAGATCACCGCCCTCCACCGGGCCGCCGGGCGCGGCGCCTAACGCTGCTGGCCTCGCCCTATTGCAAGCAGCGTAATGGCGGCGTCTTCGCTGCATTTAGACCACGAAGGCCGCCACGCCCCCTGTGCAGCCGCAAAGAAGCCGCTTCGACGCCCACATCAAAGGACGCCGAAGCCGGATCACCGCCCCGCATCAAAGGTTGCCTCGCCAAAACCGGTGAAGACTCGCCGATCATCTCCGCATATCGCCGCCGCAGTTTCGGGCTTGATGTGCTTTTTGCAGAACTTGATTACGGTGAAAACCCCGCCCGGTCGGGCTATGGGTCAGGCGGCGATGACGAATCAAGGCCATATTCCCCTTGAGGCGTCGTGAGGTTGCTAGTTTCCTTCCTTGCGGAAGCCTTCCCCCTCTCCCCCGCTAAAGACGCGGCATTCGAGACTTCAGGGCTGCGGGCGTGGAAGAGCAAGCCAAGGACGCCTCCCGCCGATCAAATAGAGGGTCAAGCATTATATCGCTTTGTCAGAATGTCCCCGTCGATGTATAAGACTATGGCTTTTCTCTCTTTTGTTTTTTCTCCTTTTTTTTAACTTTTGGCTGTGTACATCTGTAGAGACCGGATTTGATATCCATTATCTAAAAAAAAATGTACTATACACAGTTCATTATGGGTGCGTCCATTATTGCTACCGTGGTTCATGTATGTCAAGTTTGGTTGGGAGAAAAAATCACAGAGGCAAGTGTTTTTTCCCCAGCCCGTCTTCGTGATGGTACGTGTAAGTGTGATGCTGAAGGGTTAAGCACGTATCACCTCTTTGGTTGCGCCACTGATATGCTATTGGACACACATTAACCTCTCCTCTTTCATATCACAACATGCCACTCTAAAATTCACACATTCAGCTCTATTCCGCAAACACAGTGGCTGTGTTTAGATGGATGGAGTTTGGGAAAAAATGTCACATCGGACACTGTAGCACTTTTCGTTTGTTTGTGGTAATTGTTGTCCTACTACGACCTAACTAGGCTCAAAAGATTCGTCTCGTCGTGTACATCAAAACTATGTAATTAGTTTTTTTATTTTACCTACATTTAGTGTTCCATGCACGAGGCAAAAGATTTGATGTGATAAGTGAATAGTGAATTTTGGAGAGAGAATTGTTGGAACTAACCACAGCCAGTGTCTTGTCGTGTCGGCCCGACCTAGCCCTCTCGTACTTTGTGCCGCTTCAAGATGTGTCTTTTAGCTAGGCACATGAGGTGTATCATCGGGCCATGCCATGTCAGCATGATAAGTCTTTGATCTGGCACAAGCATGACTAACTGCACCGGCACATTTGTGTGTTATACCGGTCCAAGCATGACTCTTAAAAATATATTGTTTCTTTTTGCTAGCTTGCGACATAAAAAATGTAATTTATATATGCGTGTTCTTAGGGGTGAGTGTGCGCGTCGTGTTATGGCGTCTGCGTTGTGTACGTGTAATTCTCAAAAAAAAAAAAAGTTTTAATGGTTTCCATAATCCGCTAAAAATTAGAGATGAGATATGGATAAACATGAAGAAGTTTCATTATTGTAGTGTTTGTAAATATGCT